>JAQHUG010000147.1:1765584-1778028 GCA_028555095.1 Dicrostonyx torquatus | reverse complement strand
GGGGAGGGCCTTGGGCTTCCCATAGGGCAGGGTATCCTGCCCCATCTTAAGGAAGCAGGTGGAGGGTGGTGGGTTAGTGGGGGAGTGGGAGGGCCGGGAACAAGGGGAGTAAATGTAAATTTTTCTTTTAACAATAAAAAAAATTAAAACAAAATAGCATGGGTGAAATGCCAAAATACACACAGTCTTGAAACTTTAAGCAATAAAATTCATAGAAGGAATTCCCTAGAATTAAATAAGACACACTGTAAACACCAATGCATTAAAGATATTTCCCATATCATTACTGTATTATTTGAGTTTAACATGCATGAGAGATCCCTGGTTTACTTCTTTACTTTGTACAGCTGTGTGAGATACCACCTTTCTGAGAAAAAATAAGCAATAACTTACAATTTCCGTCTATATAAATAAACAACAATAATGTCTTTTTATATCACATACTTCTTTCTTTTTCTGTGCATGGGATGTGGGGTACTGAAGTACATGAATGGAAGACAGGAGGAAGTCAAATGTTCTGCTCACCGAGTCAGGAGCTAGGTTAGTAGCCAGCAGACTGGCAAATCCTCCTGCCTGTCTCCAAAAATGCAGGGTGCTGAGGATTTGAACCCGGGTTCTCCTGCTTGCACAATAAATACCTCTTTCCCCCTGAGCCATTTCTCCAGTCCATGACTAGCATTTAAAATTTCTTTAGTTTGAACTAACTTAAAATAGAATCAGTTCTTATTTGAGATTTGGGGTTAGAACCTCATCCAATTCAGTTCACATTGAGACACAGCAGAATTTTCAAAGGACTTGTCTCACACAGAGGAAATGGGTTCTGGAGGCCAGATAACTTCAGTGCTTTTCCTAATTTTCACTTATGTAAAGAGGTATATTCAAACCTCTAGTTTCTCCAAGTGTGACCGAGGAAGCGTCATTATGACTCATTTTTAACAGCAACCTGGCACCAGGAACAAATGCCATGTGGGTTAAGTGTATCATCTGTGTTTGGTACCCTAAAAACATGATCAGAAGAATTGAGGTTTGTCTCTCACTGTGATTCAGGCTGCATTTTCTTCCTAATCCTGACAGAGCCTGGACACAGACTGTGGGACCAAGGCAGAGTTCCTTGAGACACACCCTAACTCAGTGAAGGGCATACATTGCCTAGAGAGCTATTGTTTGTTGTTTTCACAGTTTTAAACTGAGAATAAAGGTGTAGATATCTATTTTTAAAGCTCTTTAAATTTTAATTTTCCAGTTCTTTTCATCTTACACAAAAGACCTTATGTAGTAACTTAGTTTGCTTGTTTTTTAATGACTACAGGAGACTGGAAGAATTTCAGATCTCTCCCTTTGCTGATTCCAAATATTTCAAAAACAACGTGTAGTTAAGGAATATGAGAGACATGTGAGGAAAAACTGCATTAATAGCCAGCTGTTGTGCTCCAATCCCAGCATCCAGGAGTTGGAGGCAGAAAAATCTTAAGTTTGAAATCAGCCTGAGCTACATAGTGAAGTGCTGTTCCAAATACAGAAGGAGGAGGAGAAACTACATTAAGAGATAGAAAAAGGCTATCTGGTTGTAGGAGTGAAGAAAGGGGTTGAGAGAGAGAGAGAGAGAGAGAGAGAGAGAGAGAGAGAGAGAGAGAGAGAGAGAGATGAGGGCCAATAGGTCTTTCAGCCAAGAGTTTTATTAACAACACATCAACTAGTACAGAGAGAATTCTAGTCCTCCAGAAGAAAACAAAATATTAACTTTGACATTTCCAAGGAAAGGCAGGGAGTCTTGTACCCCAAGGAAACAGGATTAGTTAACTGAGAAGTGTGGTACATGACAGAGATAGGAAAGATGAGCACATATGACTTAGGCTACACACAGTGAGGGATTTTAGGCTAAGCAAAGAGGTGGACCATGAATAGCTATTCAATGGCCAAGAGAGCTCATGATTCTGGGCCCTGGACCGGCAAACTTCTCGCCTCTATGATCATCGATGTTCTAATCAGCTGGTGAGCTTTTGTGTGTGTCTTGGTAGGTTTCATTCTGGGATTTCTGGGTGTCTTGTACTTAAATTAGCATTGTAACAAAGATAAATATAAATGAGCTAAAAGTGGTAAACACAGATTTTATATATTAATTTCTACTGCAGTAGAAGACAGAATTGATATAAACTGAGGTTACCTCCTTCAAGACAAAAGTAAGAGCTTTTTAAATACTGAGGTATGTTCATGAAAAGCACAGAAGGAATGAAAGGGAATGAAAAGCTAGAGCATCTAGGTTTGCTAATTAGTGTTTATATTTAGGGCCAACAACTCCTGGACCTCTATGATGGGAGGGAGCTCAGGCTGGACCTTCTCATGGGGTCTAAGAGACATGGAGAAATAGTCAATTCCTTAAGTATTTTCATTTCAGGAGATAACTCCAGATCTTCCTGGAGACAACTTTAAATGGTAGAAAATTTATGTTTCAATTTATATTTCAAGGTAGAGAGAAAATTGGTATTGCTAGCTCCTTTAATTGGACATTTTTAGAATGTAATTGGACATTTAAAGGATGGAGCCACACGAAGAACCATTTTTTTTAAGTTGCTAAAATTTTTGAACAGCTTTGGCAGTAGGACTAGCCAAGTCTAAGGCACTCTTAAATATCCAGTGTCTTGGAAGAGACTGAAGGTCAGATGGGAGCATTTCCTGACTAGGTAGATAATGGCTCTTGAAAATCACTGAGGTTTCTGCCTCATCCTCCAAAATCAGGCCCTGAAACTGCAGGCGTTTGCTTACTGGTCAAAATATCCGGACCTCAATATATCTTGGTTCTGGTGTTCAGAATTGCTAGGAAGATTATAAGATTATGATCTACTGGGAGGTTTCTGGTAAAGAACAAGGCCAAACCACTATACCCTCCCTCAAGAGTTATTGGGAATGAGGTTGTCAATCTCCCAGACAGGAAAGCAGGCCCCTGGAAGCTGTGTACTCCAGAGACTGTAAGAAATAGTTTCAAGCTTATCTATAAATGTAGGCTGCTGCAATGGTCCCTTTGGTCCCCACCCACCCTCAACTTTCAGTGTGCCCATTACTCTGTAATGAACTTGTGTCTCTTCTCCTGTGTTCTGTGTGTCATGTTTGATTTCAACCTGTGAAGATCACAAGTTTAGGGAACCACAGGAAGGCCAGAGAGAGACCCCAGTTACAAAAGCAATTTCCACTGTGGCACAAAGGCAAGAGTTGAGGAGATACAAAGGGAGTTAATTTGTGTAGTAATTTGTTTTGTCGTGTGTATGAACTTTTAAAAAATGAGGAAAAAAAATGAACAAGCCACAACAACAAATGTTGGTTTGACATATTGTAGCCAGTGGATTTACCTAATTCCTTACAGCTCCATTTTGACCATTTAAATGTTGACAGCTGCATTTTTCTGTAACAGTGGGTTTTGCTATTTAGTTCAAAAATATTTCAGTCATAGTCTGTAGATATGCTTCCAACTCAATCCAGAGTGGATGTCTCTTTCCATATCACGTGATGGCTTCTGTCTTACATTCTGCCTTAAACACACCACACACACACACACACACACACACACACACATACACACACACACGGAATTCCAATTTGGATGATCTTGAGAGTATTTCTCTGTGAAGTCTCTGGCCTTTATGGTAAAATTGAAAGTGAGTTTTTGTAAATGCTTATAAAGATTGAAGGTTCTCAGTGTATGCAAACACAGATTGATATCGTTTATGTGCCTCCGTGTTCAAGTGCTGTGGCCTCTGCAGAAGCACGTAATTAAACCTGGGGGCATTTTAAGGCTTTAGCCAGAAGTTCCCACTGTTTAGGAACAATATTTGTGAAAGTTTTAGTGGGGGGCCAAACTCTAACGTGGTGAAATGTGAATAATCTTTTTAAAATATCACCCTTGATGCTAGTTTGCTCTCTGAAAACTAATTTCAATCTACAGTTTGATGTTTATAAATAGGACAGACTTAGTGTGAGAATTCCATTCATGCTTTCAGCAAAGTTTGAAGTACAATTGAAACAAAACAAAATACTGTTTAATACATACATATACATGTGCACACACACATATATGTATATATGATAAAGTGGTTCTCAACTCTCAACCTGTGGGTCATGACCCCTTTATGAGTCAAATGACACTTTCACAGGGTTTGCCTAAGATCATCAGAAAACATAGATATTTACATTAAGATTCATATTGGTAGCAAAATTACAATAATTAAGTAGCAATAAAAATAGTTTCATGGTTGGAGTTCACACATAACATGAGGAACTGTGTTAAAGGGTCACAACATTAGGAAGGTTGAGAACCACTGCTCGCTCTCTCTCTCTATCTATTTATATATACATACATATATATATGTATATATAGTTTTATTGAGTCTGGAGCTTAAGAAATTGAGAGGAAAATAAAGAAAAAAATGAAAACTACAAATACAAATTTAGAAATGAGAATGAATATTTAGAATGGAAAATCAATTACTGTAACATGAAGGTCCTGCTTGTTGGGGTTTCTGTCCTGCCGAGTACCCCACAGCCAGCAAGCCCCAAAGAAGATCACACAGAGAGTCTACATTAGGTTATAAACTGATTGACCCATTAACTCAGCCTTCTTACTAGCTCTTGTAACTTATATTAACCCATTGCTCTTATCTATGTCAGCCACATGGCCAGTATCTTTTCTCATCCAGGCAGCTTATATGTTGCCTCCTTGGTGGTCTGTGCAAGAATGCCAAGGGAGCTTCCTGCTATCCTGAATTCTCCTGTTCTCACCTCTACTTCCTGTCTGGTTTTCCCACCTATACTACCTGCCTAGGCAATCAGCATTTATTTAAAACATGATTGACAGAATACAGAATTGTCCTGCACCATTTTCCCCTCTTTTTTTTTTTTTAAACAAAGGAAAATATCCATAGTCCATTTTTTGGGAATGTGGGTGTAGTATTCCAGGCTACTTCCAGCTGGTTGAGGGCACTGATAATCTAATGGGGACCTAAAGAAAATTTAGAGTTAGGATCAAGTCCTGACTGGAGTATCCTGTGAGGCTTGATTATCTCAGGCAGCATCTTGAATCTGTTCTGGATGTAGAACTTAAGACATCTGGGCCATCTGTTCTTACTGGAGATTTCTCAGGTGGTCTTCCTTGATGAAACCTGAGTTTTCTTAACTCAGAATGAATCCACAGCCTCTCATTTCCCGTGGAAACAAAATCAAAATCTCTCTCCAAAGTAACATACATTTTGACTTCAATTTTGAAGCCAAGGTATTTTCAAAATACCTTCCTTGGGTTAATTCATTTATAAACAAAAGTCTTTAAGCAGCTATTGCTCCTTCCTCAGCATTCAAACAATTCAAAGAGAACATAATAGCATACAGTATCAAGATTCTCTGTGTATTTTCCATCTGTGGAAATATTTGTGGCTTTATTTTAATCTCTATTTCTTTTATTTTTACTTTTAACTTTTTTTGCTTTTGGAGATAGGTTCTCTGTGTTTATTTTGTCCTGGAACTCACTTGGTAGACCAGGCTGTTTTTGAACTCACAGAGATCTGCCTGTCTCTCCCTCCCAAGTTTTGGGATTAAAGGTATGTGCTACCATACCTTGAACTCAGAGAGATCTGTTTGTCTCTGCCTCCAGGCATTGGAATTAAAGGCATGTGCTAACCACACCTTGAAGTCAACAGAGGTCAGTCTGCCTCTGCCTCCCAGGCCTTGGGATTAAAGGTGTGTACCACCACACCCAATTACTCTTTTTTTTTTACATTAAGAACTTTAACCTTTTGCCTGCATATATTTTTAACACATAGAGTTTTTTTTTTCCTTTGAATCTCTTTACCATATATCTCTCTTTTTCTGACCACGTGGGTCTTTAATTTGCTAAGGAATATGGAGAAAATTAAAGCCATGGATCTGATGGCTAGATCCAGCCCATTCCTTAGCTTTCTGCAATTCCAGCCTCATGGTGGAGGTACTGGCTGTTGCCATGTTAATCACCACAACTCTGACATTTCAAGGTCCCTGCCAGCAAGCAAGCTGCAGCATTCTGCTCACAGACCACATTCAAATGTTCCCTGGCTGGACCGCCTGCCTGAAAGAGTCAAAGTTTGCCCTGGCAGGACGGCCCAGAAAGCCAGCATTTTAACACAGTGCAGCTTTTTTCCTGCTACAGCTGAAAACCGAAAAGCATGCGGTCTGCTTTTTATCAACACTATTTAAGTGTTTTGTGGCAGGACCTCTTAAAAAGCTTCAGGATTTTGCAGCTAAAGCTGAGTCAGGAAGCCTCCCTTAGATGAGAGTGCTTGCTTGCTTTTAGCAAGCAGAGCAGACCCGAGGAATTGCTGCTACCAAGAAAACAAGCTTTACTCTATTCGTTCCCAAGCTTTCTTGGGCTTTCTGTGGATGTGGTTATCCATGTGGGTGCCATTCTGTAACATGAGGGTCCTGCTTGTTGGGGTTTCTGTCCTGCCGAGTACCCCACAGCCGGCAAGCCCCAAAGAAGATCACACAGAGAGTCTACATTAGGTTATAAACTGATTGGTCCATTAGCTCAGCCTTCTTACTAGCTCTTATAACTTATATTAACACATTGTTCTTATCTATGTTAGCCACAGGGCCAGTACCTTTTCTCAGCCGGGCAGCTCACATGTTGCCTCCTTGGTGGTCTGTGCAGGAATGCCAAGGGAGCTTCCTGCTACCCTGAATTCTCCTGCTCTCACCTCTACTTCCTGTCTGGTTTTCCCACCTATACTACCTGCCTGGCTAATCAGCACTATTTTAAAACATGATTGACAGAATACAGAATTGTCCTGGTACAACCTGTGTGGTAGGTACATCTCAGTCAGCAGTTGAGTGAAGTAATTTTCTGAAGGTGTTCGTGGTGTCCTTTCAGGAGGGCGTGGTCTATCATACCAGATTGGTAAATGAGAAGTCCACAGGTTCTTATCCTCTATGAAAACAAAAGAAGAACCTCTTTCTGAAAGCATCATATCCTTAGACCCATATTTGGAAGTCATAATACCTTCAAAACATATATGGTGGTTTAACATGGCAGCCCATATAATGAGATGTCGCTCTGTATTTAGTTCCTTCACAGTCAAAAAATTTAAAAATAAAACACAATAAAATACATAATCCAGACATTTTCCATGTTTACGTGGCCTATTTTTCTTATTTCTTTTAATCTATAACTATCTGTAGTCTGTCTCTTTAAAGACTTTACCTTTTTTTAAGACATTGTTTATTTTATTACTCTCTCTATATTTTTTCTTTCTCTCAAGCCTACATACATTTATTTAACAATATGAGCCATTTAGAGGTCTTTTATATCTGAATCTGTTGTATTATGTATCTGTAATTCTTCACTGTACAGGAGTAATTCTTAAAATGTTAAGCAGTTCTTAAAAACTTTAGCTTGCGCCTGTAGGGATAATTAAGGTACCGCCTCTTTTCTGGCCAGTCTAAACCTTAACTGCACTGTTGTTATGATAATTAAGGTCCTGCCTGAGATTAGCAAGCACAGTTCAGCATGGCAGAGCCGCTTCTGCCTTGGAGTTAGTTATACTTCTGAGTCATATGCAATCGCAATGTTCCAGGCACACAGCACACACAGCGAGCCCACATTGTCATCAAGCAAGCAAGTTGTTGCATTTTACTCAGAAATTCCATTCTAAAGCTCTGTCTCCCGCAGGAGCTAGAGGTCGCACTGGCAGCACAGACTGTATTTCAAAACCACCAGTTTCTAGTAGACCTAATCCTGCCGCCTAAGGCAGGAAGAGCCGAGCCACAGTCTCAGTTGCTTTACTCCCGACCCAAGTGGGCACACAAGCATCCAGTCCCAGAAAAGCCATTGAAATACTTTATAGCCAGAGTTTGAGCTAGCGGCACAGCCCAGGAAGCCCCATTTTAAAACTGCCGCAGTGTTGCTTTGCTGAGTCAGGAAATCTCTCTCCGGTAGATTTAACAAACAGCAAAAAGCGGTGTTAAAGTATTTCTCTCCTTTTTAAGCCCTCTCAGGTTATTAAGTGGATTTAACCAGCCACTTGGGCGCCAAACTGTAGTAATACGGAGGGTTGGGGGTGCGGGTTATATTCCCAGCACCTGAGAGGAGTGTGGCCGTTTGTTCCTTCCCGCCCAACTCTAGGCCGCCAGCTAGCTTATGCCTGAAATAACCACATGAAAATTGTATTAATTAAAATACTACCTGGCCCATTATCACTAGCCTTTTCTTGGCTAACTCTCACATCTAAAAACTAACCCATTTCTGGTAATATGCATTGCCACTTGACTGTGGCTTACCGGCATGAGTCTAATCAGTGTCCATCTCGGGCTGGAGAATCATGGCATCTCTGGCAGTGCCTTCTTTCTCACTGCCTAAGAGCCCACCTAAGGGCTATGTCCCATCTTACAGGCCAGGTAGTCTTCTTTATTAACCAATGAAAACAAAGAAATACAGAAGAACCCTCCTACACCAAATTACAAATTGCTAAGTTAGAAAAGTTATCAAATGCTATAATATTAAAATGACAAGAATGGCAAGATATACAACTATGTTATTGCTCCAGTGTTTTCCAATACTACAGTGTATTTTCATCACATGCAGTTGTCTTCTTTAAACAATAATTTATATGACAAAAGTACATTACTGTGTATTAAGAGGTAACTTAGCTAGTCTTCCCCTCTGCCTGACCAACTTTTCTCTATAAAAGGCTTAACGGGGACTATCTTAGGTTCTGAAGGCCATATCTTCTCTGACACAGCTACCTAGCTGTGTTGTTATAAATCACACACACACACACACATACACACACACACATACACACACATACATACCCACACCCACACATACACACACACACACACACACATACACACACACATACACACACACACACATACACACACACACACACACACACACACGAAGGAGCATAGCTGTATGCTCATAAGCATTACTTGTGGACTTTGAATTTTTAGTTCAACACAATTTCCATGGATCCTGTATTTGTTTCTCCTGAGTATTGAACTATGAATCTCCTGAGTTTGTTGCCATGCAAAGGCAAAGCTTATAGTCTGCTCACTTTTCATCTGCTGACAGAAATTTGTTTTTTGTTATTGGTTATTTTACAATTTGTTTTATGTTGAGTGCTTTGCCTGTATGTGTGTCTGTGCAGCACATATGTGTTTTGTGCCTTTCGTGGTCAGACATGTTGAATCCCCTAGACCTGGAGTTAAAGCTGGTGGGGGTCTCCATGTGGTTCTGTGAACCAAAGTCTTTTGTAAGAGCAACAAGTGCCCTTAACTACTGAACCATCTACTTAACAGTTACTTTTAATTTCTTTGTTAATAATATTTATGTTTAATGTTTAATAGTTTTGAAAAATGAATCCTTTCACATTTGAACATGTGAGATATTCTTTTTCTAGTGTGACTAATTTATGTTTTCTCAGTTGATGGCATTCATTAATCCATTTGTGATTGATAACATCAGTAAAAAGGTATAATATGAATTCTATTATCTATTATTAGTGGTTAACAATGAGTCACCAATTAATTTTCATATTTCTCAATAAGTTTATCACTCACTCATGTTCATTCTAAGAATTTATTTACTACTGGTAATATGAATTTATCAGCGCCCTATTAAGTATTACTTTTTGCTATGCCATCAATCATTTCCTGGTTATACATTTGATGTTGGATGAATTCATCTCTTACTTTCGTCATCTTGCTTCAGGTATGTATATTTCTTGATTCTAATATTGCTCTCTGCTCTTTAATAAACTTTAATTACAAGTTAAGGGATACATCATGTACTTCTAACCTGAATCTAGTGCCTCACATGATCTATTGAAGCGTTAAAGCAGGGGTTCTCAACCCTATTGCCAACTTCAAGCCCAGACATCAGTCGTTGGCACAACAGCCTGCAGTTATCCCCGGGAGCCATAAGAGAAGCCAACAGTTAGTGTTCACTTTCATTGTCCAGAGTACTACAGGACTCACTGTGTGTTGCTTCCAAACCCTAAAGTGTATTTACCAGTCATGTATGCCTTAGTTAAACTCCAGATGTGCCAATAGCCACTGCAGTCTGAGAAGGGAAGAGGTGCCCCAGAAGAAAGCCAGCTGTAAAGTTACAACACTTTTGACTAACGTTGTAACCATACTAGGTACTACAGGCATCTTCATGCTTAAGTCTCTTGGTGTGTCTGCCTCTGAACTCCCACTTGGTGGCCTGTCATATCACTGAGCAAGCCCTGCTGTAAACTGTCCACATGTCCCTGACGATTTATCACAAACAACCTGAGCAGAACATTAACTAAGTATTCCAGAGGAATCCAGTGAGAACACATGGAACCCACAGATTACATAAAAGGTCATTTTTAACACAAGAATTAATAGTTCAATTATTTTTTTTAAAGAATAAATTAGGAAAATCATCTCCTGAGATTTTTTTTTTCCATTTTGAATGCTCGGGACATTTCATTCCACAAAACTTAATAGGAATTTGTATATCATAATAATATCATAATTACAGACTCTAATTTAATTATGTGAATGCACATATTAATTTATTCTGTGAGTTATAAAAAATATACATCAACTAAACATCCTGACAGGTCTAACAGGTCAAAGCTATAGAGTAAAGCAGGAAACTCATGAAGTCTTTTCCACAGTTAAAGGAGAAAAGGGCAATCACAGCTCTCTGGATGGTAAGATAATTACAGCCAGATCACTGGCTTCCTACCACAGCAGATGCTGTTCTGCAACTGAAAGAGAAATGGATGAGTTTGAACTTTGCATATCTTCATGGCTTTAAAAGAGGCCACACTCTTAAAGGTTTCCATAAAATAACCTCTGTCTAAGCAGTCCTGTGAGGGTCAACCAATCTGCATCAGATGCCTCTCTTCTGTCCTTTCTCTCTGTTTCTTTTAGCTTTACGGTCTTCCTAATACATGTCTAGCCTATGCCCACAGCTTTTGAATGTCTGTTGTTTTCCTAATAAAAACCTAATAGTTTTTTTCAGTATCATGATTATCCGTGTAAAGGATAATTAACTCCAAGAAATTACTATTTTTTAAAAGGCTTAGATACTATAACAACAGTACAGATACCTGAGGTTTATTTTCCAACCTATTAAGCTAAATGCTATATTGAATTTTAAACTACATGCCCACAGGTCTGCCTGGCTGGGAAAAAAATTAAACACAAGACATTAGATAAATACAAACAAAGCCAGGTAATTTAGAAAAAATAGTCATATTACACAGGAAGTAGTTTATAATATTCTTTATAATATTTTATAAAATATATCTTTTTCTATTAAGTTTTAGACTTATAAAGTAACCTATGGCATTACAAAGAATTTATCTTTCCCATCCTCACATCTTTACTTACTAAGCAGTTGTTTTATCAAGGTATATGTGGTCCTCAGAGTAGTAATGCCAGTGAAGTACCTGCCATTATCAAGAGACAAAATAATATTCCCATACTTATTTTTCCCATTATGCTTATCTATCATGGTTGTGTTGAAGTTCTGATTTTATGTGATTTCCTATTGCCTACAACAACAGACATCTCACAAGCATCACAGAGGTTTGGGGAACATGTTTGGAGAAATTGCTTAATTAGGCAATGTTGTGAATTTTGGCATCTTCACGGTTTAGAAAATTCTCCATTTCAAACACATGATTTCAACAGTTTGAAGGACAGAAAAAAATCTTACTTTCCTCAGTATTAAAAATGAAATTACAGGACCAGTAAGTCCCTTCCAGCCTGGCCAGTTAGGGAACCAGGGAGTGCTCTGGTGGCACCCTGATCCCCGAGGCCTCCTGGCCCCTTGGAAGGCTCTTCCACTCAACCTGCTTCCTCTTCCAAGACCACCCTTTTGGCTCAGCCTCCAAGCAGATTGAGCCAGTGCCTGCTGAGACATCCAGACCACCTCCAAGCTGACTTAACCAGTGCCTGCTGAGACAGATGGACCTATAGAGCCAACCCCTGCTGAGCCATATGGACCGCCTTTAAGAAGATTCAGCCAGTGCCTGCTGAGCCATACAGACCACACCTGCTGATCCATCTGTACCACCTGCAAGCTGACTTATCCAGCACCTGCTGATCCAGCTAGACGGCAGACAGCCCCAAGACAGTGCAGGCAGAGCCATCCAAGCTGCAAGTGACCCCTATCAAGGAGCAGTTGATTCTTCCAGAGAGGAAAGAGATGGGCAGGCGCCAATCCAAAAATTCTTCCAACAATCTGAAAGGCAACATGATAACACCAGAACCCAGCAATTATGCAACAGGAAGATCTGAGCAACCCAATCCAGAAGAAGTAGAAGAAATTGACCATAAACGTTATATTATGAAAGCAATAGAGTCCATTAAAGAGGAGGTAAAAAAACTCCTTTAAAGAAAGAGATGAGAAGACTAACAAAGAGTTAGAAGAAATGAATAAAT
>JAQHUG010000147.1:1721865-1749855 GCA_028555095.1 Dicrostonyx torquatus | reverse complement strand
ATCCTGCACCATCTTAAGGAAGCAGGGGGAGGGCGGTGGGGTAGTGGGGGAGCGGGAGGGCCTGGGACAAGGGGAGTAAATGTAAATTTTTCTTTTAACAATAAAAAAATGGAACAAATACCCAAAAGAAAGAAAGAAAGAAAAGAAAAAAACTGTATTGCATTCATAATTCTCAAATACTTTGCTGTCACAAATTTAATTTGTTTCAATAGAGACATAAAATTATACATATATTTATATGTCTCTTTCATGAGATGCTTAGAGACAGGTATACATTGTGCTAATTCTATTTTTTTAATGGAAAAATAAAAAAGGAAGGAACATATGACTGGCTCCTTCTATGGATGCCTGTAGGAGGGAAAGAACAGAACAGCCTCCAAATCCAGCAAAGTGCAGCCGTCTATTTCCATTACAGAACAGTTAAGAGCATGGTGGGAATATGACTTTATCAGGTCACATGAACAGAAACAGCTCCTGGATCTTCTGAGGCCAAGGCTTGGAATAAGGTCCATGACCAAGGTATAAGAAATGGCGGCAAATTGCTATTTTTCCTATGTGGGGACTTTTCAGGAGATGTATTGAGTGAGACTAAAAAGAAATGGGTATCACAAAGATAAAAGATATTTGGTCAAGAGGAGAAAAAAGGAAAATGGTCGTTTTCATCATACCTCTCTTTCCCATCCCCTTTCCTGTTCTCTCTCAAATCTGGCAACATCCCAGTGCAGCCTCCAAATGCATCTTGTAAAGGTTGCCAAGATATCTTCCTTCTGGATCTGCCTCATCTGATATGCGTCCAGTGAGTTTCTTTCTTGCTAGCCTCTGGGCAAGTTGGTGGTGCAGATACAATGCTCTTTTGGAATTGATGCTGGTAGCAATACCTGGATAGTTTTCTGATGAAGTAAAAAATGTTTCTAAAAAGGCATGTGTGCTATTCCTTCACATGTGACCCTAAAGTTTTTCAAAGCTTAAAATGCTGATCAAAGTATACATAAATAAGTTTCTGTGATACAAAACTCACTGTTTGCTCAAACTGTGTGATACGGAAAATTTTGTGAATGTTTTCCCACATGTAGTATTTGGTTGCAAAGCACCTTAAATACAAGTCGTCCAGTTAGCGCATGTGTCCAAAACTAATGTAATTCTGACCACTTGTCACATTTAACATGACTCTGCCTCTATGGCAGGAAGTGAATACTGACTGACAAATGAGATGTATTTCAAATCTTCCTTGAAAATTCCAAGAAAAATCATCTCATTTCCTACTGTGTTATGTAAAGATACATATAAAATTTCTAAAAAAAAAAAAAAAATCACAGCTGTGTTTAAACCATCGCAAGGAAAACCTATCCTTTTATTCAAGATTTTCTTATAAAGCAGCATAACTAGATGGCGCCTCAAGGGAGCTCATCCAATCTCATTCTTTCAGACCATGCCACGTTTTCCAAAAAAACCCCTAAGATTTGTATTGTGCAATTTCTTCACATAGTACTCAAAACTTGGCCATGGATACTCATAGCCAATTAGGCTCTAATTCCCAAGGTCACATGAGAAATGCCTAACCGACTGACATACATAATTATACCCTCCTCCTCCTCCTCCTCCTCCTCTTCTTCTTCTCTCTCTCTCTCTCTCTCTCTCTCTCTCTCTCTCTCTCTCTCTCTCTCTCTCTCTCTGTCTCTTGTGTGTGTGTGTACACCTGCATGTGGTTTTAGAGGCCCAAAATCTCTTCAACCACAGTTGTTCTTCCTACTTAACTTACCTCATGAAACAGAGTCTTAATTGGACTAGAGCTCATTAGTTGGGCTAGCCTGTCTGGCTAAACACCAGGGAAACCCAGCATGAAGGTTATGTAACATGAGTCGGCATGCCCAGCTTGCTCCACAGGTGTTGGAGGTGGAACTCAGGCACCTCATGCTCCTGCAGGAGGTACTTCATCAACTGATCTCTCTCCCTTGCACCCCTTTCTCCCATGTTTTAGAAGTAGTTTTCTTTTTATTTTTTTAACCACCACAGGCTGCTACTGTCAACAGAAGTAAGCCAGGAAAGGTTATGTTCCCTGTATTAGTTACTGTTCTCATTGGTGAGACTAAATACTTAATTGAGGTACTCAACTAGTACACTCAGCTAGCTCTCTTCTTTATATGCAGTCTGGGAACTAGCCCAGGGAATGGTGCATCCGCGTTCAGGTTAGATCTTCCCACCTCGAATAACCTGCTTTAGACAATCCCTCACCGACATACCAGGACTTGTTTCTTCAATAACTCTAAATCCTGCCAACTTGACAATAAATAGACACCATGACATTATTTTTCCAAAAACAATAGAATTTGGAAAATATTTTATATATAATATATATATATTTTATATATATATAATATAATATATTTTATATATAATAAACCTATTATTAAAAATCTGCAAATAAGCTGGGTGTGATAGTGCATGCCTTTAATTCCAGTGCTCTAGAGGCAGAGGCAGGTGGATCTTTGTGAGTTCAAGGTCAAACTGGTCTATAAATCGAGTTCCAGGATAGCTAAGATTGTTACACAGAGAAACCCTATATAGGGAAAAAACTGCAAATAAATAAAAGCATCACACAGCAAATCTAACCATTTCTAAAGACATTACAACATAAAATGAATTTGTACTAGTTAGAACTTCCATTTGAAACAGAAGCAGTAGTTTCATGTCAAATTTTACACTTTCAGGTTAGAATATATTTTATGCACTTATCCTCCACCAAAACCAGAAAACAAAATCCATGATAAAATTAGAACAAGAAAAGAAATTAGCTTTCTATCCTGTCCTGTTTCATATCCTTTTTCATAATTTGTATTCATTACCTGTATTCTGTAATTCCTCTTAGCTTTTCTATTTGGTGTTCTAATATTTAGAATTTCTACTCAAAAACTTATAACTGCTATTTCTGAGAGGATTCTTTGGTAGGTGCCATATGTTAGTTACATATAAAGCAGTAAAGAGGTGAAATTTGGGTGGAGGGAACTCAGGTGTGGTGACTCACCTGTTGGGACACATGTTGTAAAATTGCCAGTTGACAGAAAGAGCAGAATTAGGTAACACTAATTTGCTTCACTTTGTTTGCTAAGAAAAGGATCTCTAAATTTAAAACATAATAAGCCAGAGAAAGTGTTTGCATCTGTCGAGAAGGAACCCCGTAAGTTCTAAGTCAATCAGACTATTTTGCTGAGTATTGCACTATATTGTATATTCTATCAAGGGCCATGTGTGATCATGTCTGTTCAATAACGAGGAGTGGAGAAATTAGATAAATAACAGACGAGTAAAGCTTATCTCAATCACAAAACCATTAATTCTAGGAATTATATGCTGCGGAACTCGATTATGAAATTCTACAATAGAGCCATTAACACATGATCCAGAAGCAGGGAACAAATAAACTAACAATTACCTGAGAATAAATCCAAAGGAGCTGGGTTTGTTTATTCAATCTGAATTATATGTTGGAAAAAAACTTCATAGATAAACCAAGACTCTCACAATATACCAGTTTCCTATCATGTTCTTATGAACAATGCTGAAAAAAAAAGTGATTTGGATTGCAGTGCTGGAGAAGGACTGTTTATTAATTGAACTGTCTCTACTGGCAACCCAGAAAGAAAATTCTCAATCCTGAGGGGCGATGCCCTTTATGACCTTTCTCACTCACTTACCTCTTGCTCATCCAGTTTCCTTCAAGCAGGGGCCCTTCAGTTCTTCACCGGGTCATGTGCATTTCTTCTGCCCTCACTGTTGTTCCTTCTGTCTGGAATCCTGCTTTCCCGGGTCTTCGGATAGTTAGAGCCTGACTTGAAGGTAACAGCTTACATTTCACCATTTCAACATTATCTCCAGATTATGCACCCACGTGCCCAGCCCATTCCCTAGCCTACCCTTCTGCTGATTTCCTGCCATGCTCAGACTGCTTTTCAACCCTTTTACAGAACACCAGCTTCATAAAAAGTAAGGCTCTATGTAAATATACTAAACAAGTATTCCCCAAACCAAGAGTTTGGCGTGTAGTAGGCTGTGCTGTATATTTTAACAAATGAATGAATAATTCATTGGTGCCCTTGTAAATTATGAAGCAATATCATCATGTTTTACCTTTTAGAACATAATGCTTTTTTAAACAATGTTTTATGTGGAGATATAGAAGCCCTAGTAATTCTGAGAGGCTACATTTTTTCCCATTCTGGACAAATATATTCCATGATGGAAAAAAACTAAAGTGCCTTAATAGGTGAAAAGCCAAACCATTACTGTGGGGAACAATCTGAACTTGGAATCAAAGGGATAGTCTATGGTGTCAGGGAGGGGGAGACCTTATTGTCAACAAAGATCTTTAATACAATAATGTGGTTTTAGCTCACCAAAGCCTTATTAGGGTGAGCCAGTAGTGTAATAAGGCGTTACAAAGTACCAGGATCTTAAATCAAAAGATGGCACAGCCAGACCAAGTATCTTAGGGTTTTTATTGCTGTGAAGAGACATCATGACCATGAAAACTCTTATAAGGAAAACATTTAGTTGGGATGGTTTGCTTAGTTTCAGAGGTTCAGTCCAATATAATCAAAGGTGCAGGTAGAGGTTTCCTGTCCCACATGTTCTCAAATAATCATTAAGAGGCTTAATATTAATTACAAATGCTCATCCAATAGCTCAGGCTTATACTTATACTTAAATTGACCCATATTTCTTATCTATGCTTTGCCATACAGATAATAGCTTATTGCCCCATTTTCTGTACATCCTGCTTCCTCAGCGGTTGGATGACATCTCTTCTGACTCCACTCTTCCTCATAGCATCATTCTCAGTTTGACTCTTTCACATAGCTTAATTCCATTCAGCTATTGGTCAGGTAGCCAGTCATAGCGACATATAGTCACACAGCATATAGAAGAATTATTCCACAGTATGGAGGTATGCAGGAGGACCCGGTGTTGGAGAAATAACTGAAAGTCCTACATCATGCAGGCAACAGGAAGTCGACTGGGTGATACCCTGAGCACAGGAAACTTCCAAGCCCACCCACACAGTGACACACTTCCTCTAACAAGGTCATACCCACTCCAACAAAGCCACACCTTCTCATGAGCTTATGGAGACCAACTACATTAAAACTACCATACCAAGTCTCATATTTGCTTATCCATAGCATTAAAAACAGATGTGATTCAGATAGTAGAGTACTTGCCCTGCCCAGCATGCATAAAGCCCTGGGTTTAATCCCCAGCATTGCATAAGCTAGGCCTAGTAGCACATACTATATTCCCACTATTAGCAGGTAGGGAAGGTGGAGCATGAACACTAGAAGTTCACGGTCATCAATTGCTGCATAGAAACTTCGAGGTCAACCTATGTTATCTGAGACCCCATCCTCCATAAAACTACATCATAAAAAGAATAATATGTGAAAGAATCACAGAAAACATGTCTCATAATGAAAGAATGAGAAACTTTGCCAAGAATTTTCTAATAGTTCAGGGTCGTCCTGATCACTCCATGGAATGCTGATTTGCTTGTCCATGTGTATCAATACCAACTATGTGGTCAGAAGTTAGGACACAAGCAAGGGAATGCTCATAAACACAAGCTGACCTGATAAAGGATCGATTATAACATCACAGTTGGCCCTATTCTCCCCCAAGCTTACCATTGCAAATCATTTACATTAAATACCATATTGTTGGTTGACTTTTTCAATATACATGGTCGGTTAAGAGGTATACATGTTGAGGTTTCCTTACTCTCTCCACATTATAGGAGAATTGTGTAGGTGGCTGACAGAACTGTGAAGAATCCGTATAGATAAATGAAATGGGCCTATGTAAGAGTCAAGCAGGAGCTTATGTCTAAATCCGCATCTTAAGAAACTGGAATTTAATGGATGTAAAAGCAATTTGGAAGGTTTTTATGGCTTAAAAGCAGGGGTGTAGATATGTTTAGTCTAGAGCAAGATTAGAAGCATGAAGGACACAGTCAACTTGAAAAGTAGCCAGCAATGAGGCTCAGGAGATGGCTCTCTGAAAGGAGAGCTGGCTGTGGAAGCCTGAGGACTTTATTCCTCATCCACCCAGCCCAACACATTGAGCGATAGCTGAGGAGCAAAGTCATGTCCATAAGTAGCAATATTTTTAATTTCATTCTTTTTCTTTTTGATAATTACTAATTTCTTCCATCAATAAAAGTTTTTTGAAATCTAATGTGAGAAAAAGAATAAGACAAAAAGGAAGGAGTAATGCCACTTGGCTTTGAGGTCTTTGTTGGGTGAATTGAAATCCTTATATACCTGGTGACTTAAGGCACAGATCCAGAATCTTCCCCAGGTTCAATGAGATCTGCAGCCAACTTGCAAACTAAGAGCTATGTACCTGCCATCCAGTGACAGAAAAGAGAAAGTGCAGGGGTCTGTGTTTCACATAAGACACGCCAACGAGTTAGCACCGGATACAGGAATATATGTGACACTCGACGATAGTGAAGAGCTTTGACATTTTAAACAATCAAGCATGTGTCATTTTATATGTTGCAAAATACTAGTTTTCATCAGTACTACAGTATTCATGATTTTATATCATGAACAAAATCTATGAACCCAATGTAAAATACAAACAAACAATTGTTAGTCCTACAAAAGCAAAAAAATTCAAGAATGCCCCCCTAAAGTCTACTGAAACCAAATCAGAATGATGTGTTTATTTGTTTTCAGATATTCACTTATTTTTGACAAGGGCCATTTGGAAAACACCAGAGTTCTCTATGCTTCCCTCAAAATAAAGCAAGCTATCCATTTCCTCAGAGGTCCACTACTTCATTAATTATGTTTCACTTTCTGGCAGGCCTAAGTATTTCCTGGCTTCCCTAAACCCTTGAATGTTAGATGTAGCAATTGAAATCTGCTTTCAGTACCCCCAAAGACTACAACAAACACTAGAGAAGTAAAAGAAACTACAGTGCAAAAAAAGACCAACTTCCAGAGGAAGTAATGAGAGGACTAAGCTAGGAAGCCAGTTACAGAAGCCGTAGTTACCTGCTCTGAAGAGGCTACTGCTGAGAAGCCATCCTTGACAGCCTGCCAAGGGAACTGGGCAACCCTCCTTAATGTGTGCAGGGTGTTCACAGCCACTTGCTTGGTAATTGTCTCCAAGACAATGGGCAACAATTACACTGCTCCAGGTCTCCATTCAGCCTGCTTATCTCAAGATTCACCGACTCAGTAAGTTCTGCTCTGTGACTGAGTGCCACAGACGGATGTATTGTCATCACCCTCAGAAATAGTGATGCTCACATGCTTGTTTCTGCCATCTCCATGCTGGAGACCTAGCCTGGCAGCTCTTTGTTGTCTAAATTAAGAGAATTCCGTTTTGAGGTTTAATACTTGGGGGCCTGGGGCTGAGAAAATGATATAAGTAATAAAGTGACTGCCAGGAAGCAGAGGACCTGAGATCAAGTCCCCAACACCTATTTAAAAGCTGGGCACAGCTGTGCACATCTGTAATTCTAGCATAGCCCCTGTGAGGCAGAGAAGAAAAATGCTGGGGCTTGCTGGCCAAGGGCTAGCCAAATTGGTTTACTCCAAGGTTAGTGGAAGATCCTGCCTCAAAAAAAAAAAGGAAGGTGGAAAGTGAATGGAAAAGAATCATGCACACACACATACAGACACACACACACCTGTAAGCAGAGGCTGGTCATTTGTTTCCCAGACACCCAGACCCGAATAATGACACAGAAGCCATTTTAATTACAACAGCGCTTGGCCTATTAGCTTAGGATTCTTATTAACTAACTCTTACATCTTAAATTAACCCATTTCTATTAATCTATGTATCATCAGGAGGTTGTGACCTACAAGTAAGGATCCATCATCTTTCTCCATAGGCAGATACATGATGTCTCTTTGTCTCTGCCTACTCTCTATCTCTATCTCTTCCAGTCTGGCTATATTCTGCCCTGCTATATGCCAAAGCAGTTTTACTCATTAACCAATAAGAGCAAAACATGTACAGAATATCACATATCACACACCCTCTCACACATACATGCACACATGTGTATATGCACACCTGTACATATGCACACACACAAAGAAAATAAAGGGACAAGCTCTAGAAAGGCTGAAGAAACCTTGTTTTGTCTCTTTTCATATGAATCACCTTTGAGTGGGGATTTAGTGGAGTTCTGTTAAACTTAACACAAGCAACTGGAGCAAAAATTTATCTGTCCATTATTTCAGTTCAATTCATAACAAGTTAAGGAGTCTAAAGTTCTTGTGTGGTGTTCTCTAATCATAGGCCATTTCTTTTTGTAGGCAGGTGAGCTGAGGATATCAAGAGTTCTGCCTTAGCATAGAGACCCATTTTGTATCGGAAGCAAAAAGCACTCCTCAACTCAATTTCCTTGTTGTAAATTTGCAATGGTGTTTTACCATCTGAAAGTGCCACCCGCGAATTTAAATTCTGAACTATTAAATGGGCACCAAGCTTGTGCTCGCTGCTGAAAATACGAGCTGGAAGACAATGGCACCATATGGAATGACGATGGCATAATGAACCAGAAAGCAAGATCTAAATGAGTCAGGCTGCTCCAAATACAAAACAAGGTTAGAGCACGCCTCCAAAATTAGCACACACAATGGCAATGAATATCATCTTCTAAGCCTGCCATGATGCCACTGCTCAGTTTAATTTACAGTGTCTTCAGATCGCCCATAAGGGTGCAGCTAGCTCTTATGGACTTGCGAGAAAACCAGGACAACATTTTGACACTCTACTGTGAGTTCAACTCCAGGTTATCCTCAGACTCACCTTGTCATCTTTTCAACTATGGTAGAAAATGTCATGATGGGTAATATGGTCTGTAAGAAAACTCAAATCCTTGGCTGGAATTTGTATAAAAGACCATTTTGCTAGTTACTAAAAGTAATTATTTTTATGGAGCCTTGAATTTGATGGATCCCATGAGGGATGTTAATACAGAAAACAGCAATGTCTTCCTTTATCTAGCTTAAGACTCAAGGCAATTTCGGCATCTACTGACTTGATTTCTATTCAGTAACTGACTTTAGTAACTCAAACAAAAATAGTAGCAAGTATTTCAACATTAAAAGTATCACAATTCCCATATTCCGTATCATTGAGAACCTGTCAAGCAAGTTACAGTACTAGAATTAAGAGTCTAGAATAAGAGACTTTGAAAACATTCATCATTTTGGTCACCAGAATGCCTATACTAATACAGAGTACCTAGAAGTCTCGACAGATATAACAGCAATAAACCAGGCATGCATTGAATTTGTGCATAATATATGTTGTTTTGATCCAAGTGAAGCTGTTAGGTAGTTTTTATTCTTCACATTATATGTAAAGGCTTAAAGAAGTTGCTCACCCCCAGTAAATTTTAGACTAAATTAAGCTTGGAAGAATGGTAGCAAAATCTGTGTAATGAAAATACAAGCACATAAAGGTAGTAATGAGAAATTCAACAACTCAGGTGAATTTGCAGGAAGGGAAAGTAAAACCCCAAAATCACATGTTTTATAGTTAGGAATGTGGCTCTAAAATCCATGAGCTCAGCCTCCTCTTACTTCTTTCATTTCTGATTGATTCTAGATGAATTAAAGAAATACCAAAGCCCAGTGGTTTATGATCGAGACACAGTGTTGCATAGTATGAAGAGATACAGAGTGAAAATAGGCTGAAAAAAAAAGACCTGCTTTTCAAATACTGTAAAAGTAAATAAAAAAGGAAGAAAAAAAGTAGAAGGGCCAGCAAGACTGATCAGCCTGCAAGGACACTTGCTGTTAAGCCAGAATCTGAATTTGATCCCTGAACCCACATGACAGAAAAAGAGATCAAACTCCTGCAGGTTGTCTTCTGACCTTCACATACACAGTGTGACATGGATGACATCTGCCACCAACACATAGTAAACAATAAATAAATGTAAACATAGTAAACAAATAATAAATATAAAAATTAAAATTGATACAATCTTAACATGCTGAACTCTTTGATTTCTATGTCATTCTCTTGATGTGACTTTTTGTTGTTGTTGTTGTTTTTCTAGAGAGGGTTTTTTCTGAAATTTTTGGAGCCTTTCCTGGAAATAGCTTTTATAGACCAGGCTGGCCTCAAACTCACACAGATCTGCCTGCCTCTGCCACCCGAGTGCTGGGGTTAAAGACCTGTGCCACCACCGTCTTGATGTGATCTTTAGAAAATGGGAATTCAGCTGTGATACATGGCCTTAATATCAACCTAACAGACTCAGGATTAACTAGAAGACACACCTTTGGATCTGGCTATAAGGGCATACAGGAAAGGTGTCACTGACCCACTATGAATGTGGTTGGCACTCTCCATGGGCTGGGATTCTAGACTGAATACAAAGAAAACAAGCAAGCACTTGCATTCACCTCTTTTTTTCCCTGTGGTGGATGCAATATTAGCACCTGTATCATATGCCTGCAGCATACCTTGCCCACAAGGATGGACTGCACCCTCTCACACGGAGGACCAAGATAATCCCTTCCTCCATTACGTTGTTTGTTAGGAATTTTGTCACAGCAGTGAGGAAAGTGACAAATACTCTTGCTTTAAATCACCTAAAAGAACACAGTCGTGGTGGGGTTCTGTTCATGTCTTTGCATGTAAATACCCATTTTCAAAAAGTCGAGAGGCCCTGAACATCTAGATGCCTAAAGAAGAAAATATAGCTGTACAGAAACAAGCAAAGAGAAATCTGAATTATGGTACCAATATCCTCTGCAGGGTAGAATTTCACTACCTGAACATACATATCTCCCTACTTCTCAGTATAATGATAGTCGTGACTCACTTGAAAATCAAAGCTGGCTTTGTAGTTGGACAGTGATGATGCTTCTCTAAATCCAAGAATGTTGTTAAAAGAAAAATGTAGAGTTTGTCTCACATCAGGACCTACTTGGTGTGGGACAGAAGGAAGATAAAATTTAGAGGCTACTATTATCAAAACTCTGATTTCAAAAAATTTTACTTCTCCCCATACTTATTTTTGTCTCCATAGTACTCTATGTCTACATGAATGATGCTTAAGTTTCCCACAGTGAACAATAAATTTTTCTGCAGTAAGCTGTAAAGTTTCCAGGAAGAAGATGGGACCCCACAACAATGATTCCACCTGGTTGATATGATGTCATTATGCTGATAGCATCACTTTAAGATTGGTTTTGAGTTACAAACTGCTCAAATAAAAGGTGAGTCCAACATGGCTAGTTGACATGGTGCACCTTCTTATCACATTCTGGCCAGAATTTCAACTGAGAACTTCAGAAAAACCCTACTGACTACTCAGAGACTATTTGCAATTATGACCGGACAGTATTTTGAAACATAACCATCATTTCAGTTTTTACAGGATCTCATAGAAATAAAATTGCCCTCATGACAGCTGGAAGTAATTCTAGAAAACAACTTTGTCCTCAGGATTAGGGACGTCTATTAGGGGTTATGTATAAGTGGTATGGGGTTGGGAGTGGAAATGAAGTAAGCTTGGAAATCTCTTTTGAATACAAAAAAGGGAGAATTAATGGGATGGGACAATAAATAGATTAGTGTGAGCTTATTCAGTCCCTAGTACATGCAGAGGGTTGTGAACCACTACTCTTTCTGTGAGGTTACCCCTAGATAAACAAGAGTTTGTTATACTATATTCCAGAATAGTGTGGAACTCATTTGTATGTTAACACCTGTATGATAAAAACTTTAAATCTTTGAAGAAAGAAATTGAAGAAGATATCAGTTAATTAAAAGATCTCCTATGCTCTTGGATAGGTAGGATCAACCTAATAAAAATGGCAATATTACCAAAAGTAATCTACAGATTCAAGGCAATCTCCATCAAAAACCAAACATAATTCTTCACAGACTTCCAAAGAACAATACTCAACTTGATATGGAAAAATGAAAAACCCAGCATAGACAAAACAATCCTGTATAAGAAAGAAACCTCCAGAGGCAACACCATTCCTGACTTCAAGCTCTACTATAGAGTTAAAGTAATAAAACAGATTGGTATTGGCATAAAAACAGACAGTTGTACCAATGAAATTGAATCAAAGACTCTAATATTAATCCATACACCTATGAATACTTGATTTTTGACAAAGAAGCTAAAATTATACAATGGAAAAAAGGAGGCATCTTCAACAAATGGTGCTGGCATAACTGGAAGTCAATGTATAGAAGAACACAAATAGATTCTTACCTATTCCCATACACAAAACTCAAGTCCAAATGGATAAAAGACCTCAACATAACTCTAGGCACATTGAATCTCATAGAAGAGAAAGTGGAAAGTAGCCTTCATTGCTTGGGGACAGGAGACCACTTCCTAAATATAATACCAATAGCACAGACACTGAAAGTAACAATTAACAAATGTGATCTTCTGAAATTGTGAAGCTTCTGAAAGGCAAAGGAAACAATCAATAAGTCAAAACAGCAGCCTACAGAATGGAAAAAGATCTTCACCAACCCCATCAGACAGAGGACTGATATTCAAAATATATAAGGAACTCAAGAAACTAGACTTTAAAGTACCAAATAATCCAATTTAAAAATGGGGTGCAGATCTAAACATAGAATTATCAACAAAAGAATCTCAAATAGCCAAAAGACACTTAATAAATTGCTTAATGTCCTTATCCATCAGGGAAATGCAAATCAAAACATCTGTGATACCGTCATACACCAGTAAAAATGGCTAAGATCAAAAACACTGAGGACAGATTATGTTGGAGCAGATGTGGAGTAAGGTGAACGCTCCTCCATTGCTGGTGGGAGTGCAACCCTGTACAGCTTGTACTTTGGAAATCAGTATGGTGGTTTCTCAGAAAACTGGGAATCAATCTACCTCAAGACCTAGGAATATCAGTCTTGGGCATGTACCCAAAGGATGTAGACCCATACCATAAGGACATTTGCTCAACTATGTTTGTAGCAGCATTATTCATAATAGTCAGAACCTGGAACCAACCTAAATGCCCCTCAGCGAAGAATGGATAAAGAAAATGTGGTACATTGACACAGTGGAGTACTACTCAGAGGTTAAAAAAAATGACATCTTGAAATTTGTATGCAAATAGATGAAACTAGAAAAACCCATCCTGAGTGAGACAACCCAGACCCAGAAAGACAGACAGTATGTACTCACTCTAACTGGATATTAGATGTAAAACAAAGGATAAACAGCCTATAGTTGGTGATCCCAGAGAAGCTGGGGAACAAGGAGAACTCTAGAAGAGACATACAAGCATCCCCTGGGCAAGGAGAAAAAGACAAGATCTCCTGAGAAAATTGGGCATGTGGGGATGAAGGAGGGATAAGGGGGAGAATGGAAGGCAAAAGTGGAGGAGAAGTAGAGAAGGGGATGGAAGGGGAGAACATGAAAGGAACAGGAAAATTGATATTGGGAAGAATAGACAGGGAGAACAAGGAACAAGATATCTTGATTATGGGAGCCATTATAGGGTTAGCATGAAACCTAGCACCAGGGAAATTCCCAGGAATCCACAAGGATGACCCCAGCTAAGACTCTAAGCAACAATGGAGAGGATGCCTAAACTGGCTTTCCCCTGAAATCAGATTGATGACTGCCTTAATTGTCATCATAGAACCTTTAGCCAGCAACTGATGGAAGCAGATGCAGAGAACCACAGCTAAACACTGGGCCAAGCTTCCAGAGACCAGCCGAAGAGAGGGAGGAACAATAATATGAGCAAAGGGGTCAAGACCATGATGGTGATACCCACAGAAACAGTTTACCTGAGCTAGTGGGAACTCACTGACTCCAGATTGGCAGTGGGGTAGCCTGCATAGGAGCAAACTAGATTCTCTGAATGTGGGTGTCAGTGTATGGCTGGTACAGTTTTCAGGCAACTGGCACTGGGATTATGACTTATTCCTAGTGCTTGAACTGGCTTTTTGAAACCCATTCTCTTTGGAGGGATATCTTGCTCAGTCTAGATATAAGGGGGAGGGACTTGGTTCTGCCTTAGAGTGATGTGTCACACTTTGTTGACTCCCCATCTTATCCTCTCTGAGGAACAGATGGTGGGTGAGGCAAGAGATAGCCAGAAAAATAATTAGACAACTAAACAATGCACTAGTTTGAACAAGAACACCTAGTACTACTATATTTAACCCTAACTTTACTATCTTGCCCATATAATTGGTCACAAAGAGAATAGAGTCCTCATCTAAAGTATTTTCTCAATTGAGAAGTCTACATTAGATGATGAACCCCCTTCCTTAGTCCTGTCTTAGTTGGGGTTGCTATTACTGTGAAGAAACACTATTACAGAAAGTAACTTGGAGAATGTTCCACATCACTGTTCGTCACTGAAGGGAATCAGGACAGGGACTCCAATAGGAGAAGAACCTGAGCAGGAGCTGATGCAGAGGCCATGGAGGGGAGTGCCATCTACTAGCCTACTCCCCATGGCTTGCTTAGCCAGCTTTCTTATAGAATTCAGGACCACAAGGCCAGCCGTGACCGTAACCCCAGCACAAATGACTGGGCCCTTCTTCATCAGTCACTAATTTAAAAATGCCCTAGAGGCTTGTCTACAGCCTGATCTTATGGCAGCATCTTTTTCGACTGATGCTTTCTCCTCTGTGATGACTCTAGCTGTGTCAAATTGCCATAACATTAGCCAGCACAGTCCTTTCCACTAACTTCTTTATCCCAAGCTACGAAGACCGCTGTCAAATGTATTTCTAGCTGTACATCCATAAGCACATCTCTGCCACCTATTTTTAAGTAAAGAAAAATTCTCTGTTGCTATTTCCAGGACAGGGATTCAGCACTTTGAAGAAGCTTAGGCATCCACTTACAGTTGTATCTTGAAGGAAGCTTTATACACTGTCTACTGAACAACGGAATTTTGTGGTGTGCTGACTCCACCTAATGAGAGTGTGTTTAAATGCTGAGGCATTTTTAAAGAGACATAGAAAAACAGCCACTGCCTGAAAAGCCTCAGCTTCAGGGTTGATGCCCCATAGATCCCTTCATGTCTCTTAGAGCTTGAGCATTAGGAGTGTAAATCCATGAAGAGAGCAAGGAGTAAGTTATGGCCACTCCCCTTTTCCATGACAGGTCAGGTTTCACAGAGCCCAAGGTTGACAAGGCAGGGTGCGACCCTTGAGCCCTGAGTCAGATTGGTCCAGATTTTAATAACTGAAAGTGGATGTGCCACAGTTTCCGATCTGAAGGAACAAAAGGATGAGTCAACAGAACACTGTTCAAAGCGATGCATGAATAAAAATAAAACGTTTTCATGTTTGCACCCCACTGAGTACAGGACCACTTCAGTGAGCACAGAGGTACGAGGAGGAGCAGCTGAATAAGGCAGGGTCCTGTGTTGCCAAGAACAAGGAGCAGCTGCAATGAGGTCCTGCTGAGCAGGGTAAGGGGAGGGGAAGAGAAAGAGGGAGATGGAGAAGCAGAGTTTGAAGGAGTGACAGAAAGTAGGAAAGGACTCTGAATGCAGTAGACAATCTCTAAAGCAAATGAAGTAGGCACAGTGACTTGATTTATGAGAATCCTGTTGTGGCAGTGGTCACGGGAGTCACCAGGAAGGAAGCACAGACTGAAGGCACAAGGTAGGGAGGCTGTATCCTATTGAAGGTCAGTGGATCATTCCTTTTCCGTACTGGGATAAAGGAGGATGTCTAAAACAAAGGGAAGGCAGAAGGAAGATGAATAGGGTTGCCTTAGTAGGCCGAACAATTGTAGGCATGAAGCATTTAAAATTGCCTTTTAAATAATTTTCCTTATATTTCAATCTCTCTGATTAGCAGAACAAAGCTGAGAATCCCTCCTCCTTGAAAGGAGAATTTCCCCTTGAGAAACCAAACAGGGTAAGGTTTAGGGCAGTAAAGGAACTTGCGGCTGACATTGGATCTCTAGTTCTGGGAAAGTGTGGGGACCAAGCAACTTTGAAGTTCAAACATTCCTTTTCCCTGAAAAGAATTGACAATGCTTTGGAATTATGTCCTTAATTGGTAATAAGGAAGACAGGAACTCTGGGAGATGTCAGCTGCTCTTCTTCTATTTTTTTTTAACAACTCCATGAAAATGTAGGAATTTTGATACCTGCCTGAGTGCCATTCCTTTAAAAAAAGTATTATTTTCATTTTTTTTGAGAATTCCATACATGCATCTATACCCAGTAATATAATTCTTAAAGAATGGAAAACGATAAAGATGGGCTAGGGATGTTGCTCTGTAGGGGAGCGTTTCTTTCAAGCCTGTGTGAGGCTCTGGGTTCAATCCCCAGCATGCCTACCCACCACACGCAGACAAAAAAGCATAGCTATAATTGGGACACTGCCATGACTTCCAAGGAGGTAAGCATCAACATGAGAAGAAACAGGTTCTGAGAGTGACCTGCTGTACAGACAGCGTTGCCACTCACAGGGGGAACGAAATGAGGAGTCGTTCTGAGATGAGGGAAGAGGGGAGGATTTGCTTTTAAGCATCTGGAAACACCATTAACAAGCAAGGCTTGAGCGTGCTTCTCCTCTCTGCCCGGTCATTGTGGAGACAGAGCTGAGGTTGTTGGTGTTCCCTGTAAAAGGAGGAACTAAACCCCAGCTTTAGCACAAGTAGTGACCACAAGAATTAAACAACAAAGGCATTTTCCTCTTTGAGTAAGCTAACTCCCCTAGAGCTGGCACTGGCTCCGTGGGCTAGGGAGTAAAAGGCCCATCATAAGTGAATGCTGAACTAATAGCCAAGAACTGCAAGTTTAGATGCTGTGAAGTTTGTGACAAGCAGTAATGAAAATGTCAGATGCCACATGGTTGAGGAATTTGGTGCACGCGAAACACATGTTATTTAACAATCTGCCACTGAATGAACAAAACCCAGCTGAAATCAGGCTGAAGGCAGCCAAGAGTGCATGGCTAAGTCATTACTAAGCAAAACCAGGATTGGCTGTAAGACAGCAGGGCTGTAATTCTTATTCTCTCAGAAGCCCAGATCAAGAGGGGATGGATGGAGTATGCTGGAAAATGAATAATGAGGGGGGAGGGCACCTTCGTTTCAAGCCGAGTGTTATTTGTAAGGCAAAGTTAGGTAAGAGAAGGAAGTCATGCCTCTCTAAGACCTGCTTGACCCTGGTCTATCCTTGATGGCAATTTTATTTACTTAACCCATTTCTTTATACCCTCCATCAACTGGGCATGATGAGATGTGGTCAGACACAACATGACAGACAAAACAGGGGTCTGGAAGACAAGTTCTCTCTAAAAGAGAATGCCTGTCTACCAGGGACTCAGCTGAGCTGTGGAACTCAGAGATTTGTAACACCAAGGGCGGAGGAACTTGGTGCCCATTACAGAAGAAAGGCAGGCTCAAGCAATCAACAGATTCAAGCTAGAAAGCACAAGTGGACACCATGGCAGAACACGCACTAATCCAACAGAAAACGCTTATCAACAACTATTCCTCTGATGTGATACATTTAAGTTTTATGACTCTCCCACGTAGCTTCCTTTCTCTCATCAGCAAAGTGGGGAAATTAATGCCTCTCTTATAGCAATGGTCTGGAGGAGTGTTAAGGTCTATGGAGCTGTTGGAGGCAGTGGGGCCTAGTGGAGAAAAGTGAGGTCCTTTTGACAAAGATACTGGATGGCCAGCACTTTCCTGACTTTCTGTTTTGTGGCCACTGTGAGGTGAGCACTCACCTCAGTCACCCACTCCTGCTCTATAAACTGTGCCACAGTAACAGAGCCGAGTAAAGACAGACCAAACAAGTCTCTAAAACCACGAGCCACAGTGAAGTTTCCCATCACTAAGTTGATCATCTCAGGTGTTTTGTCAGAGTGATGGAATCTACGCACAAGCGCCAACACCTGATCTCATGTTGAAATAAAATCCCTAAAGAGAGGCTGAGGTGGTAGGAGGGGGCAACAGTCTTCCCAGGGCATGGCCGGTGGAACCTTAGGAAGTGGTTTAAAGGAAAGGAAACTGCAGTGGCAGGGACTCTGGCTCAGTGCAGCTGTGCCTTTACAAGCTGGAGACTGAGTTAGTGTGCTCAGCCCCTCTCGTCTTCCTGGTGTTCTCTGCAAGAGCAAAAAGGGATTCTCAAGATGCATCTGTGCACTGTGTCTAAATAAATATGTATTCCTTTCAAATTACTCTCTGCAGTCTTCAGTTACGACAACCAAACATGTACAAAGATAGGGATTTTCTCGGAACTATGTGCAAATAAAATTATCTGGACTAATTGAATAAAGTGAATCTAATGTCAAAAAGATGCCCATGTTTAAACAGTTACAAAATGTTAAGCTCACACATCGCGAGGTGTAGGGCAGGCTAACAGCTGGAACTGCCCTTGTTAATACCCTGCGCATGCATCTGGCTCTTTGAGCTGAACAAGTTAATTGCTCCGTGTCTCACTTTTTTTCTCACCTAAGAATGGTCTCTGGTAAGAACACCTTATTTTGAGGTGTACTTGGGATTAAATTAAGAAATATGATTTCTATCACGCCAGGAACACAGAGCATGTTCATTAAGTGTTGGTTTGACAGATGCAAACCTGGTTTTCCCCACAATACAAAGGAAGTCAATTAAGCTCTTGCAGCACAAGACCCTTTGCATGTCTGTGCACAAGAGTTATTTTCCTTATGGCAGTGGCATTTGCGTGAACACTTACAGAACTGACTATGTCTCATTATCTCTGTAGATTTGTAAAAATGGCACAAAGACAATTAAAAGACAAACTCTGTAACATCTAAAGAGTCAGCTCCAGAAAATACATAACTTTCTTCTGGTGGCCACTGGCAACTTTTAGGCCCAATTAAAATCACTTGCGTTTTTTTTTTCTAAAATATTCTCCCACTTAAGAATAATCCTAAAGAAAAAAATCCTCTAAGGTGAGGTTCATTACTTTTGCCCTGACAATTAGTACAAGTGCTCCAAGAGGCCTTACAGAGTTCAGTTTAGAAACCTAGAGCTCTGGACTCAAATAGTCACAGAAACAATCTATTGAAAGGTTTTCTTGAAGAATAACAGTTTACATTATACATTATCCTAAAGCTAAGGAAATAAGGCTCCCCCCAGTTCTCTTCCCCAGATGATGCCTAGGTACCTATAAGTGCAGGTGAATCCCTATTTCCTCCAGGTCCTGGTGTTTCCAGAAAGGGACCCTCTTTGCCAACTACAATGCTGGGCCCTTAGAAACTAGGTTTCAGGCTAGTTTTCCTCAGGAACTCTCATGAGAAAGTCAATTTTTTTCCTTACGACAAGATGCATTCCTGCATTTAATATTTCCTCCTGACATGCACTTATTCCATTGCATGCTTGATTTTTAAAATGATATCCTCGTGCAAAAGAGTAGAGAATTTTACTGTACATTTGAAAATACAAATAACAGCATTCACCGTAGACAAATCACAATAAGACTAAATTTGATTGAAGAGTGAGGGAAACAGCAAACCTTGGTGGGAACCATACAGCATTTTTAAATGTTTTACCTTTTTTGGTAGTACCAGCATCTACCTATTAAACTGTTATGTGTCATAGATAGTTTAATTTTTTAAATAGTGCTTGTTCGCGCATTTGCCAGGGGGAAAACAACCAGAACATCACCAGGGTTCCCTACAAATATCCACAGAAATTCTCCCATTGCTCATTTGGTCCTGTTGTTAAAGAACATTCCCTTGGTTCCTGGGTTAGGCAACTGGCTAAGAAAAGCTTTGAAATCCTGCCTGTCCCATTGGTAAACAATGCCATCTGTCCCCTAGAGGTCCTTTTTAGAAAAGTCAACAGTTTGAAGTATTTGAGACACTCTTGTTCTTGACACAAGCTCTGTTTGTTCAGGTCAGGCTCCATAAGACAACAATTATCAATGACAGAACCTAAAGTAGCCATGGCTATTTAGTAGCAATCATTTTCAAATATGTGAGATCTGATGAGCATTCGGCACAAAGTAACTGACAAGGGTGATGATCATCTATTTTCAAAGGCTACATCTGGTTTACAAATGCACAAACATAATGTGCAGAGATACAAAAACTCTTGAAATATAACATATAATCTGACTTATTGTATGCATAATAATTTACCAAAAATAAGCCGAGCATATCAAGTAAAGATCCTCAGTTGCTCTGAAAAGGGATCTATATGTCTCCATTTTTTTTTAGAATTCTAAGTAAAAGAATGAGAATCTCCATTTTAGAGCCATTGGCAAAGCAATGTTCCATTCAAATTTGAAAGTTTTCTTTTCTTATTTATTTTGAAATAGCAAAACTCAACTAATAACAGTATAATTGATGCTATTAGCAGACAATATGCTTCTAATTAACAGGAACAGATTATGGACAGTGAGAGCATTCACAAATCTCCGTTGAAGTTTTCATAAAGACACATGGAAATATAAATATATTTACATAGCTATATATGGAATATTTATGTTATCAACATTTGCATACTCAGATACAGCCTTGGAAATCCAAGCATGTCTTCTCTTTGGCAACTCTTTAAACTTCGTGTCCTGTCCTCATTTAATAAGAATCATCGTTGTCACTGTGCAGAGATCTGTGAAATCTGCTTTACACATAAAAGACTCACTAGAGTTTTGCATTCTTACATATACTTATTCTTAGACTTCGACTTTTTTTGAATTAAAAATGTCAAAAATGATTGCCATAGGAAATTTGAACATGCGCTAAAGATAAGCCTTCACACAGGTACCTGAGAAATAATATGTCATTATCATTTAATCAAAGTCAAGCAGAGTATTTTAAAGTAAACATGAAAGTACCACGAATCAAAAGAACCTTATAGTCTTTCATAAGAGAAGAGGCTTTGTTCTTTGTTAGTCTTTTGCCCTGACTTTCACTCATCTTGTTAGAAGACCACGACTTTTTAAGAATAATTTTCTTAAATTTAAAATTATGACTTTCATGTACACATAAAATGAGCAGGTATTGAAGACTGCATTTAACTCCTTAATTAACGAGGAAACCGGAAAACATGGTACAAGCAATTCAAAGGAAAATTCAAACAGTGGACAAATATATAAACCCTTCAGAAATGTTGAAATTAATTGAATAGTTCCAATACCATCATCTTCCTCAGCTGGGATAGGAAATCAATTGAACACCCACCAAATAATACTCCTTTCCATGTCCACAGACATGATGCATTACATTACTGTTGTCTGCCAACCGTTTTTCTCAGTCATGTTGTAGGATAGCTGAAGGAACGAAAGATTCAAACTCTACAAGGAAAGAAGCCAACAAAATGTGTTTGACACGATATAGGACTGTCCCTCTGAAGATAGCTACTGGACATTTCGGTCCATTTAAATGGTTTTACAAAGTTCTCCTCATACCCTCACAGACCTAAAAGCTTTTAAGAACTCTGTTCTTTCAGTTGGCCAGGATGGTCAGTGTTTGCAGCTGCCTACTCACTGAGTGGTTTACTAGTGCTACAGCACCCAGTAGAGGCAACTGTCTTCCCAGTAGGAAAGAGCCTAGTAAATGCAACAAGGATGGACACAAAATATCACTTCAGTCCAATCTCAAGGCTGAGGAAGGCTTACTGGAGTGGTGATAGGCATCAGCAAAGAGAAAGGGAGCAGTGGCTGCTGTAAGGCTCTAGACAGAAGAAACCACAGCAGCCATACCTGAAAGGGAATTAGATCTCACTGATTTGAAGGCAGTCCTTTTTGGCTTTGAGGCAAATGCTTCCCATAACTGTGACTTATGTGAGACATAAGCCCCTGGGTAAACCATAACACCACCCAAATGCTTCAAAGAAATTTAAGAAAAATGTGTAATGTAGAATATACAACAGGCCAAATATGTGAACAGGAAACTGGAAATAACTTAGTCAATCCTAAAAATGACTTGCAGTTATTGTAAAGATGCCTAGAAATTATTTATCATATCTGATACAATGTGTGATAATAGAGATATACACAGTTGAAAGTCTGTTGAAATTAAACCCAACTGAAAAGAAAGGCAGCAGCATAGGGAAAAGATCAATTGTTTTGGCATCTTATCCAAGTAAAAATTTAAAAACACTCTCACCTTCAGGAAGTAATACCTCCTTCCAGTTAGTAATTTCTGAAACTGACAGATAGAGTCGTCTCCTCTTGTGTCTGCTGCGGTATTGAATAAAGATCCAGGGCTTTACCAGTCATGGTGGGAAGGGCTACTGAGAATAAATACAACCCAGCAAATATGTCCCCAGCCTATCCTAACTCCAAAATTACATCTGGGAAAATGAAATTGTAATCAACTAGCAGATTGCTCAACAGAGAAGAACTCTTCACAGAAAATGGTAGATGCCATTGCTTTATATATTTGTTGTGTACTAGGCTCTTTAACAACATTTTTATATTTTTAGATAGTAAATTACCAAGCTTACCTCACAGATGAATAAACGATCAGTGAGAGAAACAAATTACCCCGATTTTTTATGCTGCAAGAAGAAAGGCTTGACTTCTACTCCAGACTTGTGAGATTCCCCAAGTAGAGAACTTCCAGACAACTCTTGGAGCATCCCCAAATGCTGCTAAATGATGTTATTTATTAACAGCAGCTACACATGTAAAGGGAATGCTTGTAGGAGGGTCCGTCTTTATTTCTGTGCTTTGATTGGTTAAATAAAAAAGCTGCCTGGGCCATTTGATAGGGCAGGACTTAGGCGGGAAAAAGAGAAGAGGACGCTGGGAAGAGGACTGGGTCAGGGCCAGTCGCCATGAAGCTCCCGCCGCAGATGGATGTATCTTAGAACAGTCCAGTAAGATTACCACCTCGTGGTGACATACAGACTTTTATAATGGGTTAGTTTAGATGTAAGAGATAGCCAAGAAAAGGCTAGAGATAATAGGCAAGGCAGAGTTTAAATGAATACTGTTCTCATGTGGTTATTTCGGGCATAAGCAAGCAACCAGCGGCTGAGCAGGCCAGCGGCTGGGGGCTGGGAGTTGGGTGTGGGGAACACAACACGCACCTCTCCACTCATTTACAACAAATGCTGTTATCTAGGAAGCTGACTGTGGGACCATATTCACATTTCTCATTTGTTGGGCCCTAGACAAGGATGCCGATGAATGTCTGCATGCTCAATATTAAAAGTGATAAATTCATTTAATAAGCTGCTACATAAAATACGGCCTAGACTGCTGCCTCCATACACACATATACTGTACAATGTCTAGGAGGACAGGTTCAAATTAAAAGTCTGTACCTAATTGCAGAGCTTCCTGCATTTCCTGATCTTCCCTGTACACTCTTGCAAGCTCTCTCTGTCTGTGTGTCTGTCTGTCTTTCTGTCTCTCTCTTTCTTTTTCTCTCTCACAACACACACAAACAAACACATAAACATGCACATATACACTGCAAAGGGCCTGCTGTGCACATGGGCATCTCTAGGCAGCCCCTTCTGCACACAGCTGTTACATAGCTGCTGGTGGACTTGTCTCTCTCTGAAGACTAAAGTCGTGGCTAAGCTCAGATTCCTCTAGACAGGGGATTCTGCCCACTAGAGCACATGCTGGAAACAGTGTTCAAACACGCTGTCTTTGAACTTGTCCTGGTCTTTGAATTGCCAGTTACTTGTCTTCATCAAGTTAATTATGAAAACATGGATGGAAGTAATCTGTGGCAGCCGTGTGACATTACTGCTATATCCAAATGTAAAGGTGCATATCTTAAAAATATATTGATTGGGTTTGAATGAGAAATCATAAATGGGAAGACAGGGCTCTTCCCACAGATAGATTAAAAAAAACTGTTTAGAAAAAGGGGGAAAGGAAAGGAAAACACTCGGTTCACCTTGACTTTCCACACAGCATCCCCCAATGTGGGGACAGACCTTGCTTGAGGAAGAATCTCTTAAGCATGGACTTCTAAAATGAGATTCCTCTCAGCTCAAGAGAAGCAAAGTCAGCAGCAAGCCCATTCTTCATTTGCAGCCTAATTTCACAGATCCACTTGTAGGGCTGTGACCCTCCACAGAGCCTTTAGAATCATAAAGGCCGGCTTCGGCATTACTGCGCTGGCTTGGGGGATCCCACAATGACAAAAAGCAGATCCATCGCTAAAAGGCAGCAAACAGGAAATCACTCTCTCTGTGGATCTTCCACCAACAGTGGGTTGCTGATTAGCTTCAGCGGGAAAATCAGGTCAATGTCAAAAAAAAAAAACCAAAAAACCTCAGCTTCTTTTATTTAACTAAACACTACTTTTACAATTCAATAGACAGATTTTAGCTGTGTTATTCTCTGGTCAGTTTTGCTGAAGACATGCTCCCCAGCCATGAATTTTTGTTTGTTTATTTGGGCAGTTTTGATTTGTGGGTTGTTTTTTGCATGTGTGTACATCTGCTAGGAAAGGAATTTTAAAATGCAGGGGAGAAATCTTGAAATTTAAAAATGTTTTTCTGGAAAAATCAACTTTTAAGAGTAAAACAAATGTAACTCAAAATCCCATTTGCAATGGTCTTAATGGAATTGCCTAAATAAATGTTCGGGCCAGTAGGAAATTGTTTTTAAATGACCTCGGATAAGGAATACTTTTTGCATTGTAATTTTTTTCTTTACAATCTATTTGCTCAGTGTGTAACACCCATCTCCCCTACTCCTCATCCACCCCCTTCCTTTGGCCTTCTCCCAGTTCACACATACTTACGCCAACATCAACACTCAGAGATGGTGAGAATGATAAATGCTCCCTTGTGTTTAAATACTCTATTTAACTATTAATAAACAATAAGCTTAGCAAATACATATTTTTATACAGATCACATAACAAGACTATGCTTTTAAAGTAATAAATGCCTAGCTGTAGTGTGGTCGTGTGTTAACAACATATTAACTTTTTATTCAATTCTACTGTAACTTGTAGACATTTTGCATTGAAATGTAGCATTCGGGATGGAGAGGTAATTCTGTTGGTAAAGTACTTGCTATGGAAACATGGGCTTAATCCCAAGCACCTACACGAAAATATTAAGCATGACGATGTGCTGTTGTGACTCCAGCACTAGTGGGAGAGAGAGAGAGAGTAGGATGGATCCCCGGGACCTACCAGCTACCCAGCCTAGTCTACTAGGCAAGTTCCAAGCTAGCAAGAGACCTTTCTCAACTGGCAAGGAAAGGTGGGCCTGAGGAATGGCTTCAGGATTGTCCTTGGGAATCAGCATGTATGTACATCACAAGCAAGCATGCACATGCACATGTGCGAATACACACAGACACATATACAAGTTGATGACTGAGAATTTATTCAGGCAAGTTCCATAAAAAATAAACCAAAATAAGTCCATCTCCCAGGATACTTATGTATTTTATGATAGACTGACCCCTTTCACTGCAAGGCCAGGGTTTGGTTCAGCAGCAAAGATCACCATTAACTTTACATGAAGGTTAATTAAAGATCTTAAGCCAACAAAATTTTCAATATCACACTTAAAATTATGTAAACACTTTTCAATGCCAACAATACCTTAGTGAAATCTAAGTTCCCATAAGTACCTACACAATTTTAACCCTGCAGTGGTCTGTCAACAATAACCCTTTTAGCTCAAACAGTGGCTTGGTCTCTTGAGGCACAGATGATTTCTGCCTTTTTTTTTCTCATTCTTTTATGTCAGGGCCCTATCTCCAGACATTTTAACTGTATAGATACAAGGTCTACTCAGGAACCTTTGTCTTTAACATATCTCTATGATGAGTACAATATAAAGGTTCCATGAAACTGCCTGACAGAAACACCACACTGGGCCATGAGTTTTGTTAATTGTTCAATGGAACAACTCCTTTTTATTGACAGTTTAAACCGATTTGCTTTTGATGGCCAAGATACCAAGATGGGCAAAAGTACAATTTCACAGTGATTCATAAATCATTAAGCATTATCTTCTTGGGCTCCTGAGAACCCCCACTCCAGTGAGGAGCTATTGGCAATTAGTGGCCACATAGAAAGGCAAAGTAATTTTCTTCACTGGTGTGACCACTGTTAGGTTGCTCATGAGCCAACAGATACCCTTCCACCCCTTCTTATACAAACAGTCTTAATGAAACCCAGTGAAAAACATAGAAAGGACAAGAATAGGACAGGACTTGTTGGGAAGGAAGAATTCTGTAGCAGCGAAGGGAGCTAAGAGAGCAATGGGGTGAGAATGACAAAAATGTATCATATAAGAATGGAATTATCAACAAATAGAACATGCTTTAAGAAGTCCTTTCTTAGTTTGTGCACGGGATTAGGTAGAGGCCGCCCCAGTCCAGTATCAAGGATGCCTAGGTACTTATATGGTGTGTGTGGTTGTAGTTCATAACCTATCTACACACTCTCTACTCTAAATCACCACTGCATTACTTTATACCTAATGCAAATTCTCTGCAAGTACTTGCCAGACTTCATAGTTCAGGGAATAATGATAGGAACACCTGCAAGCATTCAGTATAGGTGCGATTTTAAAATCACTTTCCACGCATGCTTGGTTGAATCCATAGAGGCAGGACCCACAAATATAGAGGGCAGATTGTGTTATAGAAATTGATTGAATAGACAACCAATTATACTTAAAGTTGCCAAAGTAATTCATACCCCTGGTTTCTCATAAGAAAGTTCTTAAAGTTCCAAACACATAGTAAGAAACAAGGCGATAGCTGCACGTCACTATAGCTCTGTAGCTAAGAGGCTCATACAAGCAATATCTGCCAGTTAGAAAAGGTGCTGCTGTTTAATTATTGCACAGAGACACACATCAGGATGTCATATATATATATATATATATATATATGCATATGCATGAGAAGAACAAAGAATCCAAAGTTAGAGATGCACTTCCCTGTAAAGCACTACCCAGGTTGGCACTGTGAGCAAACTGATTTCAGAGTCCTTTTATCTAAATGACATTTGGATTTCCTTTCTGTAAAACTTGTCCTTTGAACCCATCCTAACATCTGACTGATCGTTTCATTAAGCAATGGATTGGATAAAAGCTTTGATATGTATATGAGTCTCATATTTCAATTTTTTGATAGTTCTTGTTTTTGTCTTTATTTTGATACAGGCTATAATATAGCATGTAGCAGAGGATGACCTTGAAGCCTGATGTCTCCCGAGCACTAGGATTATAGGTTTTCATCATGACACCCAACTCATATTTTAATTTTTGGGAGAGCTGTGCTCTAGAAGGTTTGGATAATCCTCTGAGATGTTATAGGTGCTCACCTGCTGAAGTCAGAGACACACCTTCACATAGCCCCTCCTGAGAGGCTCCAGAGGCAGGAGACACCTTCATTGCTTCTCTGCACAGCCTCCTGGCCCCTCTATGTCTGTTTCTGCTTCTTGTACACATATGGTTCTGACTCTCATTTGTGTACATTGTGCCCCACACCACCATTGGCTAGAAGCTGGATCTGGTTTCATGGTTGGATGGCAGGATTATCTGTTTCAAGATGATGGACATCTCTCTGGATCAAAGGAGAAGCCAAAGAGATGTTTTCTGCCTGCCAGTCTGTCTACTTCCTTCTGTACTCACCCTAATTAAGAAAATGTTTTAGACACATTAAAAGGAAACAACACTTTGAGATATAAAATCATGATATTTTGTGTTTCTGCTTTATTTTTACATTTGGCTTCAACTAATGTGTTCATTTTTTTGTATGATTGAGTTTAACTCTTTGTTGTTCTTGTCTGTTTTTTGAAGAAAGGTCTCATGTAGCCCAGGAACCTGCTGGAAAACCAAGGATGATATTTATAGGTCTGTAATTTTTGCTTGATTTTCCAATTTTTCTTACTTTTAAAGAATGTTAAGATCAGATGATTTTGGGCCAGAAAGATAGCTACACAGTTAGAGTTTGTACTGCTCTGCCAGAGGACCCAAGTTCAGTACCCTAGACTCATGAAGACTGACTCAGAAGAGCCTGTAACTCCATCTTAGGGACTCCTGACATC
>JAQHUG010000147.1:1701589-1721042 GCA_028555095.1 Dicrostonyx torquatus | reverse complement strand
TACACATCCTCCATCCTCTTCTGATGTCCATACACATCCTCCATCCTCTTCTGGTGTCCACATACATAAACAATAGTATTCATTCAAACAGACTCAAGCATACATACAAATAAAAATAATAAAAATAAATGATCTTTTAAAGATTAGATGATATATTTGAAAACAAAGGAATTCTTTTGTATTTCTTTATAGAAATGAATGGGTTACTTACAGGGGCAATGAGCTATATCAACAGTAAAGGTACATCCCACCAAATTTGACAACCTGGTTCATTTCCTAGCTTTACATTGCAGAAGGATCAAACTGACTTTAACAAATCATTCTCTGACTTCCACATGCCTAATTTAGCATGCACCTCCAACCCCAATTAGTAATAACCAATATAATTTAAAAATGTAAAACTCAGACACACGCACAACATACATATCCAGATAAACTGTCCCAGAAAATTAAGAACCTGAATATTACATACAATAATAGAATTTTACAAGAAGTCAAGTAAATGGGTAGCCCAGAATAGTTAACTAACAAAATATCCATCATTTAATATTTAATTAGAGCCAGAAATTATGGCATTACAGAAGGTGTTCATATGCAAATTGAATTTCCCATAATCAAGATGCACCATTGGGCAAATCAGACTAGGCTGGCTTTATATTTTGGGGTTAGAAAATATCTGCTTGGCTTTCTGTGTTTGTATCTGACCATGCTTTTATGTAAGAATTCTTAATTTTAAAAAATTCATGAATTTTCAAAAGATCTTATGCTATTTTACTGGCCAAATAAGCTAACATTGTAAAACTCTAAGAACATCAAAAATATAAACTCATATCAAGTAAAATTAATTATAATTCATTATAATTCTAACAAGCTTATTATATAAACATCTATATTCTGTGGAGTTTCGATTTTAACATAATTTGCAAGATCCTTGGTTAACTCAAAAATCCTTGGGCTAATTTTAAACAGACTCCATTAATAATCTTCAGATACCCAGATTTTTTTCTGAGTAAAACATTACAGATACTCTTTTATTCATTATGCGGCTTCATCTCAGTAAGTTGAAAACATAGCTTGCAAATGTATTAGGATGCCTTACCCTCTGAATTTCACAGAGCAGCAATGCAGCATGCATATGGCGGCAACCGGCTTGTGTATCTTTGTGATCTCAGATCTCACAGGGGGCTATGGCTCATTCCAGCTGCTGAGTGCAGCTTGAGAGAGCTGGGCTGCATACCACTAGCTTGGGGAAAGTACAGAGGCTGAACTTCGAAGAATTATTTTATTGAATGCCTATTGCTATGACACTATTTTAAAGTTGAAACGCCTCAAGTGAAATGATTACAAATAAATGAAGGACGGTCTGATGAAACCCAAGTACAGGCTTAGTGTAGATGCCTTTCTTTCCTTCTTAATACATGCAGGGCCTTCAAGCTTGGATGATGTGTTTGAATATGCTCATCTTTGACATGTGAATAATGCATGAGACTGATATGAGCTACTATCAGGAATGAACCCTAATGGTTCATTTGCTAGACTGCCAGTGGAATAGGCAACTCTTAATGACCTGCCTTCCACAAATTAGGAGACACTTAATTGAGTGAAAGTTGTATACAGTATGACTGCAGAATAATGAGCATACACTCATGCCTGTAAGACAGTGGGGCACAGCCACAGCGGTAAGACAGTGGGGTACAGTTGTGTCTGTAATACAGTGGGGTACACCCATTCCTGTAATACAGTGGGGTACAGTTGTGCCTGTAAGACAGTAGGGGAACACCCATTCCATTAAGACAGTGGGGTACAGTTGTGTCTGTAATACAGTGGGGTACACCCATTCCTCTAAGACAGTGGGGTACAGTTGTGTCTGTAAGACAGTAGGGGAATACCCATTCCATTAAGACAGTGAGGTACAGTTATTGGGTCTGTTAGACAATGGGTACACCTATGTCGGTAAGACAGTGGGGGGCATTTTTAGCTTTGTCCTGGCGAAGACTGTCAGCTTAATCCAGTGTGTAAAAGAGTAAAGAACTAAGACTCTTGGAGAGCCCTAAACCATTTACTTGGTAGATGATGACTAAGTCTGTAAAAAGCAACGTTAAAATGTCACCAAAGGGACTGAGGACATTGACTTGGTGGGTAAGAGCACTTGCTGAGCAAGCCTGAGGACTTGAGTTTGGATCCCCAACATCTGCAAAAATGTCAGACATGACCATGGGCAGCTTCCCCAGTGCAGAGGGATGGAAACAGAATGCAGGATCACTGAGCAAGCCTAGCAAAAACAAGCAAACAAAAAAAGAGCAGGAAACAGAAGAAAACTCCTCCTTGCCCTCCAAAGGCCATCAAGTTGGAGGTTTAATGAGAAACCACATCTTAAAAGAATAAAGTAGAGAATAACAAAGCAGGGCAGGCACCTCAAGTCTTCCTCTGGTTTCTACATAGGTACATGCACATATATGCACCCCCACACACAGGCATAGACACATATGTGCACACACACACACACAGAGGGAGAGAGATTTTAAAATGTTAGAAAAAAGTTGTTTAGTCCTAATAAGTTAATTTCTAATTAATTTACAAGGGAACTTATGAAACTGCCAAATGTTGTATTCACGCAGGCTAGAACTTGGCATCGTCTGCATAAAACTGACTGGCCTCAGCCTTGTTCAGACTTAATAAAGGGCAGGCAGGCAGTAGTTATTCTTGACCACTGCATCGTCTGTCAAAACAGGATCCAGTACTCAGCAGGAGAGCATGCTGTGCTGCGCTTGCTTTTTGTCATGTCCCCAATTATCATTATCACTCTTTAATAGAAGAGCATAAAATCTGCTCTCTTTAAAAATTGCTAAAGTCACATTTGGATTCTACGGAAGCAGTTGTTGGGACAATTTAACATTCAAGGCTCAACACAGCCTTCAAGGAAGACAGAGCAAAAGCAAAGTTGGACCCTGGAGAAGCTGCATTACCTTCTCCTGGCTCATTCAACACACATTCATGCACACACACACATGCACACACACACCACACAACTCACATAGTCACACATACATCCACATATATATTCACATATTCACACACACACACACACACACACACTGTAAACAACCTGAGGGAAGGTCTCATTTGAATATGATTGGTAGAGTCAAGCCAATGGCAGGCGGGCAGTAGGTTTTCCTCCATGTCTACCGCCTCCACCTACAGCCATTTTATCCTCTGCTTCTTTCATGTGAAGAGGCTATATTGCTGATATATATATATATATATCCAAGAAAATCACAAAATTGTGATTTCTGCCTTAATCCAGTGAGAGATCGCTTTTAACACCCCTTGATTTTTCTTCACAGGATCAGAACCCAAATTTAGAAAATACCACAGTTCCATAAAACTACTTTATCATCAAAAACTGACTTTGAGATTTTTCACTCAGCCCATGGATCATCACAAATGTGTCTTCTTTTGCCTTACAGAAAGAAGGATGCTTGAAACGGTACGCAGTGTTTGGTACAGGCCATATTTCTCAATCAGCACAACATTATTGTAGTAATATTAATGTGAGTTGTCAAGGCAAAGAATAAATTGAACAGGCAGGATGCTACTAATGAAATTGCTTTAGAAAAGACATCTCCACAGCAGTGACTCTCAGACCTCATCACCTGGCTCCTTGTTAGACATATCCTTTCTAAGGTGGCAGTGCAGCTCAGTTGTTGGGCTGGGCGTGTACCTGACGTATACAGGTCTCTAAGTAGAGGGAGGGCTGCAGGGAGGGAGGGAGGAGATCGGGAAGGAGAGAAGGAAGGAATATTCTAGAGACCTATTCAGTCTTACTAAATGAGAAATGAAGGAAGTGGAGTCCAACACTGTTTAATGTGCTTCTGATTGACACATAAAAATCATTGCCTTAGATCAGAAGACTCCCAAAATATGTTAATATCAGGATTTGCAGGGTCTCATTAAAAATTTATAGATATCATTAAGCAAGAAAATTTTACACTCCTGCACTTTATATTATTTGTGATCCTAACAAAGGAACATCAGCATTTAGCTTCCTCTCAGGCCAATGTTTTCCTGGACCTAATGCTTATCTGAAGTCCACCATAAGCTGCAGGCTTCCATTTGAATCTAGGACAGAATGATAGTCTCACGAAAAGGCTGAAACCCTCAGGAGCAAGGCAGAGACTCATAATCAGACTCGGGAATTGAAAGCTGACATCATTTAGATTAGTGATATTCGACGTGTGGGTCACAACCCCATCGGGGTCCCATATCAGCTATTCTGCATATCATATATTTACATTATGATTTATCATAGTAGCAAAATTACAGTAATGAATAGTAAGAAAATAAGTGCATGGTTCAAGGTCACCACAACAGGAGGAATTGTATTAAAGTGTCACAGCAGTAGAGAAGTTGAGAATCACTGATTTAGACAGTAAACTTACTGAAGACAAGGACAAACTTCGAAAACTACACTCCAAAAGCAGACAATGGCATGAAAGTAAAACAAAAATCAAGAACTCCACCACGTCTAATGAACCAAAGAGATAAATTTGGTTACTCATTTTAGAATTCATTTGGTCTAAGTAAAGCTCCTTTTCTTTTCTCTTTTGAAAATAAAACTTTTATTTCTCTCAATTCAGTAGATGCAATAGCTAAGCTTGATTTGTCAGTGTGATTGGATTGAGACAGCCGAAGATAATATGCTCACCCCGGAGTGCATATGTGATGGCCTTTCCAAGACAGTTACCCCATGGCTGGAGACTCACACGGAAGTGTGAACCCATGCAATATCCAGGGGCCTAGCAGGAACCAGAAAAGATGAAATAGGAATCCTTCGTGGCTACCGTGAGCAGGTATGCTCTGCCACAACCTCCCACTGCCACCATGTCCTGTTCTACCATAGGCCGGAACAATTGAGATTGCCAACCAAGGACTGAAATCTCTGAAACTGTGAGACAAATAAACCTTGTCTCCTTTCCAAAATTCTCCTTCCGGTTATTTCTGACAGACACCAAACATCCCTGACCAGTTAAGCAGACTGTACTTCTGCTGCTACACGGAAACGCGGCAAGACAGCTGAGCATACGAGGCGTCCCCGGCACGCAAACGCTTCCCATGGTCGCCTTCTGTTTAGTGGATATTTGGTAACTTGTGCGATTTCAGTGGCCATCTGCTCCTCTTACTGGAATATGACAATGCACTTGAACAGAATAGACACAGAAAGATACGGAATGTCAAATTTCTGGACTATCCTTGTGTCCAAAATAAATATGAGATCAGGAGTGTGGCTCATGCCTAGAATCCCAGCATGTGAAAGGCTGAGAAAGAGGAACACAAGGCTAGCCTGTGCTACATAGACTTTCAAGGCCAGGGTGGACTTAAAGATCATAATTACCTGAAAGGCCAATGCCTCCATGCCTTCCTAGGAAAATTTGCCCAGAACTGTCCCAGATCCCTAGGAATAAGCAAAGACATTTCTTGGTGGTTATATATTTTAAAGTAATGGGATGATCTCTGGCATGGGATTTAGGTCTAACTTACAGCTACTGAAGATGATATTGCAAGGTGTGAGTTTGCTGGCCTTGGTTTCCTAGATTCAGGATAAAAGAATAAATCATGGAAGCTCTGAATTTCCAAAACAAGGCTAAGGCTGGAGGTTTAAGGACAGCCTCAGCTACCTAATGTGATTCTAACTTACAAAAAAGAGAGAAAGAAGGAAGGAAGGAGAAAAGGAAAAAAAAAGTTCCAAGTCTATGTTCTACTTGTATATATTTACATATGTACGTCATGTGTTTGTGTGTCTGAACTTTCCCTTTAGCTTTTCAGAATACATCTCAAAAGGACCAGGCTATCCTCAAGCTCACTATGTCGCCTACCCTTGGTTTAACAACTGATCATCCTACTTTTGCCTCCCAATTTCATATAGATTTTTGGTTCATCCTTTAAATAAGGAATTTAAATTTAATGGGCCAACCTCTTTGGTACATGTGGATTTTGCAGTTCATGAATGGTCATGGTGGGAGCCAGGGAGCCAATGGGAAGGTTCTTCAAGTTAAAGTAAACTGGAGCGCTAACTCATGTCTTTTCCCCATCATTGTGTAACTATGGGCTACACAAATGCCTGGAAGAATGCGACTTTGTTATTCAATATTTTTAATTAGAATTAGAGATTTTGAAATCTTGTGATAATGTTCAGGGGGGTAAATTGTGATAATCTTGTGATAATGAAATCATGTGATAATGTTCAGGGGGGAAACTATTTTATTCATTTATATACAACTAACCATTTTTAAAAAATTATTCCTACAAAATGGCTTCATCAGCTCTATAATTGCCTGACTGCACCATTTTTTCCTCTTTAAATTCTCATTTGAACGATCTCTGCCATCTTTCTGGTTCCTTCATCAATTAATGAGTCAAATAAAATTTTTTATATGTGCTCTTCTTGCATCTCTATGAAAGTCATAAATTTTACTTCGAGAATTCTGCTCTAATACTGGGGACCAGATGTGTTTTTGGAATTCCAGATTCATCACATTTAGAAAGTGCACAGACATATACCTCAAATATACATCAACCTAAAAAGCTTCTTACTATTTCTTCACCAAACATATAAATATTTACACTTAGCGACATGAAGTCATTATAAATGAGAGCAAGTCATTCTAGGTTGGGTTTAGCCAAAGAGCATTGAACAAGTTCAGAATTGGTCAAGACGCTGCCAAATTAGTTATGAAAAAGTTAGTGTAACTTCTCAGTGTTGGGCAATTCAGAATTTGAGAATCAGCAAGTTTTGACCCCCTCAATCTACATTTATTCCATTTAAGGAGAGCCATAACAAAAATAATGAGAAAAGGGGAAGTGTGCACTCTCAGAATCCATGAATAATTTAGCATCTCAGAGCACAATCCAATGTGAGCCGTCCCCAAGAGGAAAGCAATACAATTATTAAAAGTTAGCATTTCCAGAACAATGACTGAAATTCTTTGCCCCAAGTTCAGAAAGACTTTAAGAGATTAACTACCACATTTTAAAAAAAATTGAAGCAGACAAAAGGTAAGGAGCAAAGTTTCCTAAGTTTAAAGTAGGTAACTTTGCCTATAGCTATACATTCATGGCAAACATCCACCATTACCTATCAGCAAACATTCAGGAACTTTGTAACAATGGTAAAGATCCAAAAATAACGTATTTATAGAAAATAAAGGCTTATTCATTTTATTTATAGAAACTTGAAAAGTATATTTCACATTTCAAAGCACTGCAAACCTACATTACAATGAACAAGGATTTCTGGTGCAAAAGTCAGAACATAACTGTTTAAACGAGTATTTTTAGAGATACAGGCAGGGAGCCAAAAGTTGAGGCACATGCTCATCTCCCACCATTCAACACTCTAAGGTGGGAGGACTGTGAGTCTGGGTCCAATCTGGGTTCCATGTCATAATCCAGGCTCAAAATGTGAAAACAGGAAAGAAACGAAAAATAAGGAAGAAAAAAATCAAGAACAAAAAGTTTTACCTCAAAAGATCATTTGGTATAATTTTTTCCCTAATTTTGCAATATTTTCAATCATGAGGATTACAATCTGAGTTTCTGAAGCTTAAGTTCTCAGCCTTCCCCTTAGGAAACAATCAAGTTGTTTGTATTTATTTCTCTTTAAGGAAAAGAAGAGAAAGGCAAGATTTAAGATTTTTAAAATGATACATGCAGTTACATTTCTCTTTGACCTGACTCCAGCTTACTAGAGGACAAAATGAAATAAAAAGAAAAACAAAGGCAAATCAAAGGGAGTTCTCTAGGAAGAGGGAAGTCACGGGAGAGCAAAGGGCCACGTGAACACGCAGACTGGCAGATGTGGCGCTCCTCTGACTGCAAATTTCACACGACAGATAAATGCTCTGGCTCTAGATGAAAAGACCAATAGACTTCCTCTCATTCCAGCTATTGAAGGGCGTGCTTCCAATGAAGCTCCACCTTTCCCGTGTTTTACTGATGACACTCCACTCAATTTATGGTACCCAGAGCAACCTGACTTGGTATGTGCACATAAGCAGTCACTGAAAAGTCCCTGCTATGATCTCAATAGACTCTCTGTTTCCATTGCCATCATCTTGGGAAGCTGCAGTGGGTTTATGCCTATCTACATGACATTCGTTCCACCTATGTATCTATGTAAACATGCAAGCCAAAACAAATACATGCTGTGTCATGTTCTCATACAATTCACACTTTCAATTCATTCACAGTATTCAAAAAAGGCTTGATTCAATACCAAATGTGAAGTTAGTGAAAGGGACTTTCACTTTTGAAAGCTGTTTCTCCCTAAACCTTAGCCCATCAAAAAACTTAAGGGACCATTTCAGTTTTAACAATAGAGAGGAATATTTATAGAATAAATAATTTCCTATTTTAACTGAATGCAGCAGTTTTTGGTTGTGATGTAAAAAGTACAGTTGATGTGAAATTTCCCTCTGTGTGCTGTGATTACCATTAATAAATTTAAAAAAAAAAAACTGGTTTGAACCCATAGCAGGGCAGAGCTTAGCTGGGATGGGGGAACTAAACTGAATGCTGTGAGAAAGAAAGGCAAACTCAGAGAGAAGCTATTGAGCTGCTGGAGATAGGCACTGGGAACTTTACCCGGTAATCCACAGCCACATGGCCATATACAAATTAATAGAAATTGGTTAAATCAATATAAGAGTTAGCCAATAAGATAGAGCTAATGGGTCAAGCAGTGATTTAATTAATACAGTTTCTGTGTGATTATTTCACGGCTAAGATAGCCTGGCGGCCTGGAACCAACAAGAGGCCTTCTCCAGCATAAAGGTGCAGATAGCATTAATCTTTCATGTCTATCAATTTAAAAGTTAACTCTTTTGCATGTGTTGCAATTTGTCTTTCCTCTAGAAATAGAATATGAAGCCTGTAGCTTTAGAAGACAGTTTGCAATTAAAACATGAATTTATTTACTGAGTTTAAAAATATACTAGAAATACATTTTCATTCATCCCTTTGAATTGTGGATTTGTGTGTGATGCTCTCCCAAGTCCTCTGTTTACCCATATGCTATGACTAGTGCACCCTCTTTATAGTCCTCTATACTGCTTCACTCCTTAACTACTCATTCATTTCTGTCTTAGTTTCATTTCTGCTGCTGTGACAAAATACCTGGGCAGAAAGAGACTGAGGGGAAAAAGGGTTATTTCAGTTCACAGTTCCAGAATACAATTGTGAAAAACCAGGGCAGCAGAAACATGAAGCCACTAGTTAGTCACACCCACAGTCAATAGAGAAAAATAAACATGGGTGTCCTCACTTACTTGCCTGGTTTTTGTGTTCAGCTTCGTTCCCTTACTCATACAGTTCAGAGCTTCCTGTCTAGGGAATGGTGCTGCCCACAGTGGAGGGAGTCATTCCGCATCAATTAACTTAATGAGGATAATCATCAGCAGACATACCCAGAGGCCAACTCAGCAAAGATAATTCCTTATTGAAATTCTCTTCCCAGGTGATTCTAAGTTATGTTAACTTGATAATTAAAACTGACAATCACAATTCCTGTGTTATTTAACAGTCTAAATTATAAGTATAACCACCAATAAATAACAGTTAGTTACAGGGGCTGGGGCTGATAGGGAATGAAAATAAGTGAAAAGACGGTTCAAAATAACATGCAAAACCACTGTTTTATTTTATTTTTCTTCTTTTTGTTTTCTTCTTTTTCTTTCTTTTTTCATGGTAAAGGACAGCACTTAAGGCTCATTAACTTGGGCAGCTGGTTTCTAGGTTTCAAAGAGCAAGATGACTTCCATGGCAATTACTAAAAAAAACAAGGGGTGGACCCATTGACATCCTTCTGGACCCGTTGACATCCTTGCCATGAGAACCTAAGGAGTGGCGGTGATTGGAGTCTTTCAGTACATTCCTCATTAAAGCGCAGCAATCATGGAAACTGACCTCCGGCAGCTCCAGTACATTCTCAGAATCTTTGTGCCAAGGCCTGTGCGTAGTCTACACAGTCAGTTTAGCCATTGATGCCTGACACACTGCTATTCTAATGCAAATGTGCTTACCGCAGAGTTGCCTTTTCTGAAGTAACACTCTGAACACAGGATATTGGGAAAAGATCCGACTCAGGAATGTACTGACCTTCCCGGAGGAAGGCCCTGAAGTGAGTGGGCAGCGTGCTCAGGTTGCTATCAGCACAAATAGGATGACCTGACACCCAAATTACCACGGCCTTCAGCCTCGCCAGTCTGTCCTCACTTCCACTACACCAACCTTAGTGGCTTCTTGACATTTTTGGAAATCACAGTTTCACCACATTTCTGAACAATTCGTTCATGTCCCCATTCTTTTGACTCCCGGATATGGCACTCCTATGCACCCCAAACTGCCACCCCCACCCAGAACCTGCCAGGGCAGCTGTTCATCCTCAGAGCCTCCCCACCCTTCTGAAGGTCAAAGAAGCCCATGATTCTCTCAGTCAATTTGCTTCCCTCAGGGTCGTGACTGTTGAGCACACAAATCTGGTTAGCCCCTCCCTCTCTCTTCACTGCCTGCTTTAGCTCTCTGTCAGTTTTCTGCTGAATATCTGTGGCACATTGCTTGAGAAGCAGCTTCAACTCTCAACCTGGCTTGTGTTTATCCAGAATATTTCAACAGGTGAAATAAGTTTCCATTTCAGGAATCTGGATGGTTCTTACAGTTTGCCTTAGCAAACCAAATTCTTCCTAAATTAATATTTTCAACCCCAGGCACAATGACAGTTGGCAATAATTCGCATTTGCATTTTGTTAGATTTTCTACAGAGTGCTTTCTCTGCATAAATTAATCAACTTCACTTGCATCTCATCTCGAACTGTCTAAATTGCCATTATTTTCTCTGATGAAGACAGCTCAGATAAGGGAGTAAGGTCAGATCATTACAAGTTTCACTTTTTAAATACATTTATGGTTTTTCAGTTACCTATCAGCTATATCTGTGAAATAATTATTCTTAAATATGTATCAACAAATATAAACAGGATTAATTTCACTTTCTTTCCTTTCTGGATCGCCAATATAGCTAACATTAGTCTGTTTTCTAGCAAACTGGATATCATTTTTAACTTTGTGTTTAGAGCCAAGAAGATACCCGAATGGCTCACTATACAATGTGCTTTCAGCAAGTTAGTTTAGCATTTTTGACAAGTTTCACCCTCGCCTGGATGGCTCATTATTTAGTCTCATTCTGATCTCAAAGTTTTCCACAGTTTTCAGCTGTAAATGACTTCTACAGTGAAAACGTCCTCTCTGATGCTCTCCATAGTGTCTCTTTGCTAGTTTTTCTCCCTCTTACAATCCGTAGTGACGTTTGTTTAAAGTACTGGCTTTACACAACCTTTTGACTGTTGCTTAAATTAGTGGATATCCTCAAGGAAAATACAAACTGATTAAACCTATCAATTTAGGTGGCAATGCAATGTTGAAAAATGTAAAACTGTGACTCGCTCTTAGTTCCACATTTCTAAAGAATTTCAGAAAACTCAGCCACTCTGGAAACTTCACCTCTCTCCTGATGTTGCTTGGGTCGTTACACGGATGGAATGGTGTATAGTTCAGGACAGGGAGTGTGTCACTAGGTTTGCTAATATATTCCAGAGTTGGATTCCAGGGTAGGGGTCTTAGGGCTGTGTGTCTGAATGGCTTTCACCTGTAGCGCTCTGCCAAGAAACTCATGTGAAGGAACAGGGACTTAAGTGTGCCATGGATGTAGACAAAAAGAGCAGTTCATGTGCAAACTATTTGAAATTGCACAAAATAAATTGTTGTTGTAGTGAGTCGAAAAATCACACACTCAGGCAACAATATATCTGAGTACTAAGGTTTAGAACAGCAGAGAGGTCCTCATAGTTCTAGTTAGATCATAGTCCTACTTCTTACCTGTGGCATTTTGAACAGAAATGCCCCCACCAAGGCTAATATATTTGAATGTTTTGTCTTAGCTGGTGGGAATGATTTTGGAAAGATTAGGAGGTTCAGCCTTGTTGGAGGAGGTGTGACACATAGAGTGGGCCCCATCCCTCCCCACTTCCTCTCTGCTTCATGGTTGTGAATCAGATGTGAGCTCCCAGCTGCTGCTCCAGCATCATTCCGCTTCTTTGCTGTTGCCTTGCTCCCGATAATGATGGTCATGAACTCACTCTCTGAAACTATAAGCAAGCTCCCAATTAAATTCTTTTTAAAACTAAGTTGCCTTGGTCATCACCTAAACAACAGCTTATACCCAGGCTTTTATGACATCCATTCACGGCAATATTGTTCTTCTCCCATCAGGAAAACAGGTGGCCCAAATACCTCCATTTCCTCCTCTACTCAGCCAGCATTTATCTTTCATAGAACCCTGGAAATTAATTTCTTCTTCTCCACTAGCCTACTAGTTAATGTTAATATTGGAAAACTCAATAAGAGTATCCCCAGGTTAAAGATGAGATTGGTCCATGATGTTTAGTCTAGATGGAACTACTAGCGTGATTTTCTCCCTTTCCTCTTTTTTTAGAATCATAAGCAAACACAGAGAATATATTTTAACCTTACTATAATTAGAAAGCAAAGTAAAATTTTGTTCTAAAAAGAGCATCATAAGAAAACACTTTGCCTGTCCATTTGTAAAGTGTCATCCTCACTGGCTTCCTCTTGGAAAAGGAATCCCCTCTGCCTGCACAGCAGATCAGCTGCTAACTGTTCTGCCTTTAGTCACAGCACAGAGAACTTCTACTTGTTTTTTCTTAAAACTGAATGTCATTGTAAGTGCAGACTTAGGATTAAGGACCTTAATGCTGTACATGCAGTGATCAGATTGGTAGTCTAGTTGGAGCAGCAACTGATAAAACTACAAAATCTTTGGGTCTTTTAATCTGCCTTTATGTGTAACAGCTATTCCAATTAAGAGACACTTATACAAAGAACTCAAGAAATTTGTCATCAAAAGAACAAATAATCCAAAAAACTAGAATAAAGATGTAAACAAAGAACTCTCAACAGAGGAATCTAAAATGGCTGAAAGACACTTAAGGAAATGTTCAACATCCTTAGTCATCAGAGAAATGCAAATCAAAACAACTCTGAGATTCCATCTTACACCTGTAAGAATGGCCAAGATCAAAAACACTGATGACAACGTATGCTGCAGAGTATGTAGGTTAAAGGGAACACTTCTGCATTGCTGGTGGGAATGCAAACTGGTACAGCCCCTTTGGATGTCAGTGTGGCAATTTCTCAGAAAATTAGGAAACAACCTTCCTCAAGACCCAGTAATACCACCTTTAGGTATATATCCAAAGGATGCTCAATTGTGCCTCAAGGACTTGTGCTCAATTCTGTTCATAGCAGCATTGTTTGTCATAGCCAGAGCCTGGAAACAACCTAAATGCCGCTCGACCAAAGAGTGAATAAGGAAAATGTGGTTCATTTACACAATGGAGTACTACACAGCAGAAAAAATGACATTTTTAATTTTTCAGGAAAATGGATGGACCTAGAAAGCATTGTTTTGAGTGAGGTAACCCAGACACAGAAAGACAATTATCACATGTACTCACTCATAGATGGTTTTTAAACATAAAGCAAAAAAAAAAAATCAGCCTACAAATCACAATCCCAGAGAACCTAGACAACAATGAGGACCCTAAGAGAAACTTACATATATATTATCTACATGGGAAGTAGAAAAAGACAAGATCTCCTGAGTAAATTGGGAGCATGGGGACCTTGGGAGAGAGTTGAAGAGGAGAGAAGAGACAGGAAGGGGAGCAGAGAAAAATGTAGAGCTCAATAAAAGTCAATAAAAAGAGAGAGAGACTTAAGATGCGATTCAGTGAGAAGAAATTTGTTCAATGTGAGTGTGATGGAAAAACAAGATAGAAGGGTCCAGTGGCCCCAGATCCATCTGCTGTAGACTGATGTGAATGAAATTCAGATAAAAAAAATATTTGGGGAAAGAAGGCCAGAGTCTACATAATGAAGCTGTTTTAGTTAAGGTCTGATATGATTGGTCATTGTTTCAGGTCTGGTTCAGCAAGCTGATCCAAGTCAGTTCTTCTTGCTTAAAGATACAGGCTAGTTCTCAGGGATACCCTGATGCTCTGACAGCACAGGCTTGCCCTCTGGAAAGCGGCCCTCGTGTGAGGGATGCTCTGTTCTATTAGACTGTGTTATTTGAAAGTCTGAAGTGAGCACAGGTTAGAAGGACAACTTATTTTCTGCCTTCAGCTTTGGTGAGCATGAGCAAACAGACACTTCTTAGATGTCTTTCACACTCTATTGAGTCTGGCAGACTTTTCACCTAAAGTAAAACACATACACATGTGTGCACACACACACACACACACACACACACACACACACACACACACACACCCCGAAGGCAGAAACGCAAGCTTTGATTCAGATTTTGGTTAACTCATGGGCCCAAGTAAGAAGTTGATGGTTTTAGTAAAGATAATTACTAAATACGTGTAATAATCAACATGAATATAACAAAGTGTCGATTTTAATTTGTTGATCAAAAAAATCTCAGGCCTAGAGAGATGGATCTCTAGCAGGGCTTGTACTGCTATTGCAGAGGACCTGAGTTTGGTTCATGTTACTCAAAACCAGCTCTAACTCCAACTCCAGTGGGGAGATGTACTTATACTCATGTACACACTCATACTCCCAGACACACACACACTTCAAACCAAAAAAAAATGTATATATCCCTATACCAGAATTGCTACCATGATTTGTCCATGTTTGTTTCATGTACAGTTGTCTTGGAATAAAGATATTTTATTTTTAAAAAAAAATGTTTTCTCCTGCAGCCTCCAGAATGGTCTTCACCAACTCCACATCCGACAGAGGGCTCATCTCCAAAGTAAATAAAAAACTTGAGAAACTAGACATCAAAAATGCCAAATACTCCAATTGAAAAATGGGTTACAGATATAAGTAGAGAATTCTCAACAAAATTCTAAAATTCTAAAATGGCCGATAAACACTTAAAGAAATGTTCAATATCCTTAGTCATCAGGAAATGCAAATCAAAACAACACTAAGATTCCATCTTATAATTGTTAGAATTGCTAAAATCAAAAACACAAGTGACAGTTTATGCTGGAGAGGACATGGAACAAAGGAAACACTTCTCCAGTGCTGATGGGACTGCAAACTTGTATAGCTCTTTTGGAAATCAATACAGTGGTTTATCAAAAAATTGGGAATTGATCTACCTCAAGACCCAGGATTACTAGTCTTGGGCTTATACCCAAAGGATATTCAATCATACCACAAGGCCGCTTGGTGCTCATAGCAGCCTTATCATAATAGCTAGAACCTGGAACAAAACCTAGATGCCCCTCCACTGAAGAACTGATAAAGAAAATGTGGTTAATGTGCAGAGTCGGGTATTACCCAGCTGTTAAAAACAATGACATCGTGAAATCTAAAGGCAAATGGATGAACTAGAAGAAAAATCATCCAGAGATTGGTGACTGCCCCACCCATTGTCAACAGGGAGCCTTCATCCAGTAATTGATAGAAACAGATGCAGACCCACAGCTGAGCATTAAGCAGAGCTGGGGAACCCTGCTGAAGAAAGGGAAGGATTGTATAAGCCAGATGGGTCAAGGACATCACAAGAAATATTGCAGTATCAACTAATCTGGACTCAAGGGAACTCATGGAGTCTGAACCGACAGCTAGGGAACCTGCACGGGACTGACCTAGACCCTCCACTTACTTGTTACAGTCATGTCGCTTGGTGTTCTTGTGTGACTGCTAGCAGTGGGAGCAGGGGCTGTCTCTAACTTTTGGCTGGGTTGCCTTGTCCAGCCTTAGTATAAGGGGGAGTTCTTAGTCCTACTGAAACTCAATACATCATGTTTTGTTCATCCCCATGGGAGACCTCCATTTTCTGAACAGAAACTGAGGATGAGTGGATTGGGGAAGGGGATGGGAGGAGAAGAGGGAGAGGGACTGTGGCTGGGATATAAAACAAATAAATTTAATTTTTCCTTAATTTTATAAAGAAAATTCAGTAAGAAAAGAATCAAATAAAAGAAAGAAATCTTAATGGTTATTGGTATAGAAATAAACTTTTGATAAAAGAAGCTAAAAAGAAAAGAAAATGTTTGAGGGTGGGATAGGGGTTTATGTGACAAATTGGTTAATCTTAATGTTTAGAATTGTTTCAAAATAGGCATAGAAAGACTAAAACAAAGCTAGAAAGCTTAAATACATTGCAGAAGGCCCAAGCATATCACAAGATGTTTTGAAGACAAGTGTAATATTGATAAATGTATGATAGCTAGAGATGGTAAGAGGCCTTTTTTTTTAATTCCCATGATTAGACATTGATAATCATTTATTTCCTCAGTCAATTGGCTCCAGATCCTAGTAGGAAACTGAAAAAGCAGACAATGAGGCCCCCAGACACTCGTAAACATCCTTTAAACTTGCCCTTTTGCAGTTTTCAGCAGCAGAGATAAAACAGGGACTATCTAAAAGACTCAAACGAAGTGATTACAGAAAAATCCCAATAGGTAGCCTCAGCCCTGAGAAATAAGGTATTTCCCAATGAGTACAGCTGTGCACATCAGAGAAACCCCAGGAAGAAGGGTCTCTGACAGCACAATGCTTCCCAGGGCTTTGGAAACCTGAGCACTGGACACCATCAGTGGGAGGGGTTTTGCTCCTCTACGAACGGAAGTCAAGGTAGCCCACACTCTGAAGGAAGAAAAGAATTATAATTCCAGTGATGACTGCCCTGTTTCTCATTGAAGGCCACCCCAGGCAACTGAAGGCAGTGATCAATGTACCTGAGTAATTCTTGGCATGGCAGATAACGTTAACACTATTAAATCTCCATCTTCTGTTTTAATCAGTAACCCAGAAACTCTACTAAATAAATTTATATAATAACCAGTTTGGGGAGAATGCCCAAAAGTCAAGGGCTTAATGTTGTCAGCCTAGCACTGAGAATTTTCTTAAACGTAGACTAAGCACAGGATCCAACACTGGGAGTCCTCCCTCAGATGTTAGGGCCCCTCGGGCACAGCACACTTCTTCGTTATCCACCCTAGCAAGAGAAGAGAGAGCATGTTTCCAAACCATAGCAGCCACAGCCATGCTGGTAGCTGAGACTATGCAAAGAGCTCTCGTGCCTCTTTCTCAAATTAAACAGATGTTTAATTAAACCAGTTGTAGAAACAGAAAATAAATGAATGACCCAGCACAGCTACAGATGGACTGAGGAAGACTGGTGGTTGACTCAGGATAGCATAAGAGCAGATGAAACATCATGAAGGGACATCATGCCTCATAGCATCTCAGCCCCCAAGCTTTGCTCTACCCCTTTGCGTCTCTGAAAAGAGAAACAGAGGATGAAATCCACAAAGCTAAATGTGGCACATCCCTGTCTACTCCATTTCTCAATAAACCAGGAGTTGCTACCAAACACCACATTAACCCAGTACAAGGCTGACATGCATGGCCAGAAGGCTGTCAGGTAGATTGTACTCAGATGGTGCCTGTCAGAGATATCAGCAACATTACCTGCATGTCACCTCTTCGGGGTGGAAGCCTACCTCCAAAAGCCCACCCAAGCAAATTAAAAGCATTCAGAATGTGTTCCTCCAGAGTAAAACATGTCCCTGCTGTGTCTCCACAGCATCCACGGCCTCCTGAATGCAAAGGTCCTCAAGAGCAACAAGTAAACATAAAAAGTTCTCTACGGTCAAGAGAAAAAGTCTAAACTTCTTAAACAGAAAGAAGAACCTCACATGTCTAAGGACCAACAGTCATTAAGGCATCTCTGCCGTGTGGACTGCCCTGCTCTGGTCCTGGGCGTTGACACTGTATTCTGCCACATTCGGTGAGTGTACCCTCGCACCTTTTTCTTTGGCTCTACTCGGACACTGAATTCCCTCTCAGAGCTATCCTTTTGTGCTTTGTCACATTCTTGGTATAGAAGCATCTGTATGTTCTTTTTACAGCCCGAATGATCTCACTCTTAGAATCAAAAGTTAAAATAATGAGGACAGCATCCCACAAGCCAGATGGCCCTCCATATTCTGACTGCAGTACAGTCAGAACCTGTGCAATTACTAACGTAGAGCGCTGTATGCACACACATGATAACTAGGGCAATGTGGCTTCAGTGCTCCAAAATTTACATGCCCCATTTAAGTCTCTTTAAAACTCTGCATTAAGTTTTTAATAATTTGCTAGTGCTATAGCTCCCAGGTCCATCATGATAAAAAGCCCCTGGTAATTTTGGTGCTAATCATGGGATTCAGCTTAACAATCTGGTCTATGCTTATTGTTTATATGATTTTATATCCCAAGTCATCGTGACATCTTTTCTTGCAAATTTCCATCAGATGATCATCTTACAGTGAGTAGGAGACCACCATGGGCTACTTGAGACCATGTCTCAAACAAAAACAAACAAATAATAGTATCCTCTAGACTTTAAGCTCACCAGACCTTCTCATGTGCTTCTGAGCTTGAATAGGTTGAGACGTTTATTCTTTAGATCACTCAGCCTCTATTCCTGTTCAGTGGAGGAGTTTCAGAAAACAGATCCTTTAACCTTCACCAGGTGTTTAGAATAAGACACAAAATCTTCAAATGAGACACTGAGGCAGGACAGGAAGAAAAGGAAAGTTAAAGGGACTTAAGGGGAAAGTTATAGGAAGACTAAGAAACCCCTCTGTATAGTCTTGTTGATACCATATCTTTCTGAGAATTCTACAGGCAAAACTCTGCACTCACATGTGAAAGGGGGGCTCAGAACTGTCTGTAACTCTAGTTCCAGGAAGTCCAGTGTCTTTTGGTTTTGGTGGACCTCTAACCACCAAAACCTTCATATTAGGAATGTTATCCTTCATATTAGAAATCCTTTCTTCATTGAGAAAGTAAACAAACAAATATTAATGATTGATAATCCGTTCTTTATTATATTCTCAAAGATGGTATACAGGCATCTTTTTCAAGTTGTATCTGAAAAATAACACAGAATATTATATTTACTGGCTTCAAAGACATCCAGTTTGGCAAACAATGTTATCTTGAAAGCAATTGATTCTTTTAAATGCTTATCATGCTTTCTTGTATTAAATTTAAATGTCACACATCAGTATCCATAGGTGAGCTATTGTCAGTGACCTTTAGTTTATGTTGAGAAAGCACTATGAGTTTCTGTTTAAAAATACATATTTTCATAGAAGTGAGAGAAACACTTAATGTCCCATTCTTCCACTGCCAGAATGCCAGAAGTCAGAGCCCAGTGTTCCCTATTCCATGGTGTTACAATTATAATCTGTTGGGGGAGGCTATTCGTTTGTCCCTGGCATCTCAGACCCAAACTAATCACACAAAAACTATATTATTTAAATCATTGCTTGGTGTTGTAAAAGGCAGGAGCAGC
>JAQHUG010000147.1:1644755-1680955 GCA_028555095.1 Dicrostonyx torquatus | reverse complement strand
CCTATACTTCCCACCTGGCCAATCAGTATTTATTTAAAACATGATTGACAGAAACAGACAAGTCTCCTGCACCAAGGCAAGATGAGAATCCCTCACTGATAAAAGGTACCAAGCCACGTGGCTAACAAAGACAAGAATTATGGGTTAATGTAGAATGTAGGAGTTATTAAGAAACCTGAACTAATAGGCCAACAAGTTTATAATTAATGTAGATTCCTGTGTGTTTTCTTTGGGGCTGAATGGCTGTGGGACCAGGTGTGACAGAAATCTCTATCAACATAGCACTAACAAAAAATGCATTTAATCATGTTCTTTTGCAAAGGAAACCTCAAAAATGAAACAAAAAAACTTTCAAAAGTATTCCAAAAACCAAATTTGTATCTATTATATAAGTAGGAAAGCTAATTTAAAATTTTTCTTTCATGTAGCAAAACTGTATCTTTAATGTGCATATGCTTCCATTCTTTCTAGAAAAATGGGCCCAAAAGTGGCTGTATGTTTTCTCACTCTGTGAAGTCTAAGGCGTTCCAAGTTAAGATTGTACTCTATCAGTCTCCCAGATTTAGAATATGAATGACAGAGTAAATCAAGTTCATCTGCTTGGGAATATCAGGTCAAGGGCTTATTGAAGCTTCTTTCATGACCATGTTTGACAAGTTGGTGATTATTATGTTGTAATGTAAACCCCACTCTGTCTGTAAATGACTGAAAAGAGTAGATAGGCACAGACATTGGACTTTAGAGATGCCATGCGTCTGTATTCAAATCTGGCCATTACCAGAGTTCTGCTTCAGTTTTCTGCACCTTCCATCTATAGTTAGATGTACATTATAATGCTGAAAGACCTTTGGATCCTAAAATTCATAAAAGGTCAAACCCGGTGAGTCTTTTGTGAAAATGTTTTCCTAAAATAATTGAAGAGATTCTTCCAGTTGAAACAATTACTAGTTTCTTGCTATATGCGACACCTTTTGAGTGAAGGTCTTCGTGTGTGCTGCAGACACAGGCTCATTAACTTCCTGACAGCCCTGAGAGACAGGTAGCTGCTATCTGATGTGCAGACACTCTCAGAATGGGGACCATATTGAATTCAAACAAGCCTCAGCAGCCCTCCTAGAACATACATTTTTTTTATTTTTACAGGACATTATGATTTCATATTTCAGATGGCTCAAAATAGTTTGAAGTGGCTCGAATATGGAAACATTCATTCCATCTTTGGAAGATGATTTGATTTCTTTAAAAAAAATTTTTCTATCTAATTGATGCTGTATATTTTTATCCATCAAGTTGCTTCTCATCTATGAGAGTTATTTTCCATACTCCCCGGGTAAGAACTATGTTTTCTTTTATAGTTTATCTTCTTTAGTATAATAATTTCTTAATTAAATTACATGAGTGTATTTGTGTGTCGTTATATGTGCATATATGTGGTTGCTTTATATGCACAGAGACCTGAAGAGGGTATCAGATTCTCCTCGATCTGGAGTTAAAGATAGTGGTGAGCCACCTGACTTGAACTCAGGTCCTCTGAAAAAATAGTAGATGCTCTTAACATTGAGCAGTTTTTCTACCTTCCAGTTTGATAACTTTTGAAACATATATTCATTGAATTTTCTCAACAAATATTAGAGAACAGAGAATGCCTACCATAGGTACAACATCTACATAGACAGATGAATATGACAGTTTCAGACTTGTGTGGATCTACTGCTAGTACGAAAGTTGATGCCCTTTATTAGTTGAGAGATTTTATCAGTAATAGCCTGAGGACAATGAACATGAATGATTTAAGGAAATGATACGAGTGATGAAATCATAGCCCTTCTGCACTGGTGAGTTTTATGACAGCTTGACACAAGCTAGGCTCATTTGAGAGGAGGGAATGTCGACTGAAAAGAGGCCTCCATGAGGTCAGGCTCTAGGCAAAGTTGTGGGTCATTTTCTTAACCCTGGGCTGGCAGTCCTGGATTCTATAGGAACTCATGCTGAACAAGCCATGAGGAGTAAGACAATGAACTCTGCATCAGGTCCTACCTCCAGGTTCCTTCCTTGTTTGAGTTCTGCCCCAACTTCCCTCGGCAAGGAGCTGTGATATGGGAGAGTAAGAGAAATCAACCTTTCCTCCCAACTTTCTTCTGGTCCTGGTGTTCCATCACAGCAGGAAACATTTCTGAACACCTTCCCTTACAGCCCTGCCCTCCAAAACCAAGCCACAGGCTTTGCCCTCTTCTTAAGAATGCCATTCTTAGGACTTACATTAGGAACCAACACCAAGAGGAGCTATTCACCAGGATGACGGATGACATTGTTCCAATGTTAAATTCTCCAATTCTACAATTAAAGCACTGACCAGGGAGATGTATAAGAAGGAACGTGATAGCAAGGAATGTCAGAGAACAGAAAATTGACAGGTCTCCTGAGAAGAAATGACAAACATTAAGAGCAGAAAGCTATAGGAAAGAGGGTCCTGTGGTTGCCTAGGGTGTGCCCTGTTAGGGAAACTATTAGATCAAAGACATTTCAAATGTCAGTTTCTCAGGGTTCAAATCCTGAAGCTATGTTTCTAAATTAAGCTATTCCAGGACTGTCATTTCATAGTGGACATATCACACACACACACACATACACACACACACACACAAACACACACACACACCTTCTCTCGCTGCTATAATAATATCAGTATTTACACTATATAGGAAAGTAAATAGAGAATTTAAATTAATTAATGTTTACCTGATAGTAATTTGAATACTCTGTATTTCTTAATCCTAGATATATTCAATGATATATGCTGATAAAACTTCATAGAACTTATTTTTTATAGACACAATGTGGCTCAGCTTCCTGGAGACAGAAATAATGAAGTGGAGGCTTTCAGATTGGTCCAAGAGGGTAAGTTGGTAACAAGCTCATATGTCTTCTGGTCAAAAAGGTCAGAAAATCCCAGGATAATTTCTTTCAAGGAACCAGAAATAAAGAGCATAATTGGTGGCTTGGGACTGTATGAACCTTCAGGATCTGCACCCACCCTTTACCCCTCAATCCTCTTTTACTGAGTGACCTCTGTGCTGTTTACAATAACAGAATTCAGAGTCTTAATTCTTTACTTCTGACTAAACTCATTTATCATTTTTTCCTTTCTTTCTTTTTGCAAAATATTTATTTTTATTGGTATGTATGTGGACATTTTGCCTGTATGTATGCCTGTCTGCCACATGTATGCTCAGTAAAGCAGAGAAAGTATCAAGTGCCCTGGAACTAGGGCTGCAGGGCAGCTGCCTTGTGGGTGCTCAGAGCTGAGCATGAGTCTTCTGCACGATTAGTAAGACTCTTTTCTGTTTGTTTGTTTGTTTCAAGACAGGATTTCTCTGCATAGCCCTAGCTGTCCTGGGACTCACTCTGTAGACCAGGTTGGCCTCTACCTCACAGATCTACCTGCCTCTGCCTCCCAAGTGCTGGGATTAAAGGCGCTGCCAGCAATGCCTGGTCCAGTAAGACTTTTAACCGCTCAGCTAAGTCAGCCCTCCACACTCTCCCTTTTTTTGAGAGGATGTGAGTGTGCATTCAATGCTTCTCCCCCCTTCTTGGGGATTTTATTTTTCTTGTCCTGGCTTTTGAATTTGGTCGTGAACGTATAACATGGCCTTTCCCATAAAACACTCAGACAGAAAATCAAGACTGCTGAATTCCTTTCTGGGTTCATTCTTCAACACCACAGAGGAGGAAAGTGGCCATCACCTCTTCCTTTTACCAACGAAGATACTGGAAGAAAGGGAGACAAGCGGTGCAGTCCACATGGGAAAACTGTCTGACTTGTTTGTAGACTCGGTCTGACCCTTCCCTCTTCTGAGGACTGTTTGTGTTTTTCTGGTAGCTAGCTGATTACATGCATATAGATCTACAACCTTAACTGCAGAGGTGACTGCGAGAAGAAGTGTGAGCAATGCAAAGGAAGGAACTCATACCTACCATTAGCGTGTCTCCATTATTCTGCCAGCCATCTTCACAGTTTGCCTCTGAGCCAGAAACAACCATTATTGGTGAAAAGATGAAGGAATGCAGGAGGTTCTAGGCTGGCCTCTTGCTTACTCAAAGGCTCAGCTTAACTTCTCTCAGTCCCTCCCCTCATCTGTAGATAAGAACTGCATTAGAGATTTATTCTGAAGATAGAAAGAGAAGGTGCCTTTCTAGTAACCAGATTCATGCAGTGCTGGGGTGTGACTGACGGCATGCAGTGCTGGGGTGTGACTGACAGCATGCAGTGCTGGGGTGTGACTGACGGCATGCAGTGCTGGGGTGTGACTGACCACATGCACCGCTGGGGCTTGACTGACCGCATGCGCTGCTGGGGTGTGACTGACAGCATGCAATGCTGGGGTGTGACTGACCGCATGGACTGCTGGGGTGTGACTGACAGCATGACCACATGCAGTGCTGGGGTGTGATTGACTGCATGCACTGCTGGGGTGTGACTGGCTGCATGCACCCTTGGGTTGTGACTGACTGCATGTGCTGCTGGGGTGTGACTTACCGCATGACCTGGTAGATGAAATGTCTGGAGTCGTTGTATCTGTCTTGTATTTGCTTGGAGCAGAGATCATTTTGCACCCATGGTAGCTCATGAAGCTCCCAGCTCTCCCAGGGCAATGTAATGCTCTACAGGAAATCTTCAGAGGTACTCCCTTCAGAGGCTGTCATAGGTCATTGGTCATTCTTCACAAATGTTGGCAGCTGCAGTTCCAAACATATAGGCTTTTGTGGCTTCAGAAGCAGGTAATAGTTCTGTGCAGGGTTTAACCAATCTATTGTGTAGCACAAGTGTCACAGTCCAGGGGATTGAGATTAGGGTGTCAGTATGGCTGGTTTCTGCTCAGCTCCTTCTCCAGGCTGTGGACTTTTAATGTCTGGCAAAGGAGAGAAACCTAATTATGATGCCTTAAAAATGGCACTAACCAAACTTATAGGGGCTTTTCTCTCATGACCTGATTCATCCACAAAGCCTAGCTTTAGCTGCACAGATATTGGATTTAGTATAAGGAATTTAGAGCAGGAGGCACCATTATTCAGCCCAGAACACCTATATTGCCTTATTTATAAATCCAAGGGAGGATAGTTACTTGGAAAGAATCCAGTGTAAGAGTGTGTGTGTGTGTGTGTGTGTTTGTGTGTGTGTGTGCACGCACACACAAGCACACGTGTGTGTTTACTAGAGAACCAGATCACAACTCTCCTAACCATAAATATTTTCCTAACTACAAGTGGATTTGTATCTTGCCCACATAGCAGATCAGTAACCTTGTATTTTGAAGACCATCTTGTACCTAACTATAGTAAGAGTAATTATCATAGGAATACTGAGTAACTTAAATACTGTTTGTTCTTTGAAGTGCCCTCAACAGCGGTATTCCTTCTCCACCAATATATACTTATCACTCACATCAACTTCCCAAGGATGCTTACAGTATTTAAAATCATTCATTCTGCTTATTCTCAGTGAGTTTCTATTGGAACTTAGAGGTCTCCAACCACCTCATTAGGGGAGACTCATTAGTGCCAATGTTAGTACCAACACTCTATCAGGACACTTGTTTGAAGTCTTTAAACATCATGCTTCAACAAAATTAAAAGACAAAGCATTGGCAGAAATCATCTATTTTGATGATAGTGGTCACTGACATGGGTTGGTGGAGGGCCAGTCATATACAAGCCAATTATCGTTTCCACCTTTAGCAAGTTATATCTACTTACAACCAAGTCCAACCAAGTCTACACACCAATACTGGTCCTTTAACAAATTCAAACTAATTTGGTTTGTACAGGCTATAAGTGGATCATATTTCCTTGCCTCACTCTGGCCCTCAAGCCACAGGTACAAAAGGAGAGGACACACTAGACCAATTTGCTGATGCATCCAAATGTTGCATGCCAAGAGCTGCAGGTCCCTACACTCATCCTGCTGTCATATCAGTTTGGCCACAATCTCATTGGATCCCAAAAATAAAACGAGACCCACTGAGCCAGCACCTGAATGCCAGACTGTTCCAGAAAACACTGGACCTACTGTGGGGCATCCAAGTCACACTTCCCCCTTCCTGCTAACAGCTAACCAGAAACCAGAGGGAGACGATTTCTTCTTAATGAGCCCCTTTCCCTTACTGATGTGCCCTTCTACATGGTTACTAGAAATGACTTCAGTACTCACCCATATTTCGAGATGAATTTCTTAATTTTCCTCCAGATAAAATTTACTTTTTCTCCTTTCATCACGTATTAAGACATTACTTGGTCACACCATCCTTTTAGTGTGGCAACAAGCGTGAAAAAACTCCTTTCTGTAAACAGAAGGTAAGCTTCCAACTGAATGAACTAATATACCCCATGTAAGGAAACAGAATGATTTTGATTATTGGATTTGATGTCACAATAAGAATACAGGCAATGCCCTCGTGGTCCATTCTTGCATCACTAATGGGACGCTCTGCTGCCTTCTCCCTGGCCAAATTCACACTGGAGCTCCACAGATCCACTTGGCTGCTGTTTCTCCTCAGGAACATGCTATTCTGCTGTAGATTAGGAAAGTTCTGGTATTTTAATTCCTATTTTATTTTTTCATGGTAAAAATAGCCTTTATTTGTGAGGGATGGTTATTTTATATCACTGCATTAATGTGATTCTTTGCTAGGTCTCATATTTCCAGCTTCTAATTTCAACCCTGCATAGTGAGCACACTTTGTCAAACTTCCCTCTCACAGTTTTTTCCTCACTCCTGAAAAACCTGCTAGTAGCACTTCCAACACTGGCAACATAAAAGTTGAGGAAAAAGCTATTAAAAGGAGAAGAAGAATTTGAATGTCACCCATTGCAGAAATGAAGCACGAACGGAACACATGTAGAGGAGGGGTACATTGGGGTCCACATACGTGTAAGCTCTTTTGCCCAGAACTTCTGTATGAAGGTTAACGGTGTCACCCATTAATATAAAGGAGATGGATTAGAGTTATTTAAATAGATACTCCTCCAGTGTCTTGAAGCTGAGATTCTGTCTGTGTAATTATTTAAGAAAGAGGAGAAACCCTGAAGTAATAAAATTGTGAAAACTCTTGCCAATTGATATTCAATAAAAATAAACACAACATGATTCTTGCAATACTAATGATATTCAACTGTAAGATATGACTTTAAGTGATCTTTCTGAGGTCACACCTACTACATAAAGTATATGTTTGCGTGTATGAACGGCAGTTATATTAGGAAGCTGCACAACACGATTATAGCACATTGGGAAGGGCACCCAGAGCCTTGAAGAGAGGGTTTTCATGTGGTTTTATCAAGAAACCTCTTGGGGGATAAAATAAATTCTAAAGGTGGAAATATTAGGGGAAGCAAAAAAAAAACCCACCCCAGATATATTTTCAGTATTGATAAGAACTTGAACACTGCCAGCAGACTTGATAAAGGACTCAGCAGCCTTTCTGTGGAATGAAGGAAGGGTAAATCTTCCCAAAGATACCAAAAGAGGGACATTTATTTGACTTTGAGATGTCACTAGGTTTTCAGTCAATTTGACAAATATTGTTTGAGAACAACCATGTTTTTGGACAGCATACTAAGTGCTTTGTATACGATCAGAAAACATGAGAAAACTTGAATGTCTGAAGAGCCCATGGTCTTGTGAACGACCCATGCATAGCAGATGTCATTAAGTAATGCAATGTTGTTTACATATAGCTTAATCAGCACACCAGGATAGCCAAACCAAGATGCCAATGTTCAATGAGCTGAGACTTAAGAACTCCAAGGATGAAGTAGAGTGCTGTAGGAAGTCCTACAGCCAGTAGTTACCGGCCCACTGGGGCATGCCCTCCTATGCTCTTTAAGCCAATGTAGAGCATGTGTCTGGCCTCTTTTTCAGCTGCGGGATTCAGTTTCTGATCTCCATTTCAGCAGAGGACTCTGATTTGTGAGTCTATCCTTAAATAAATAACTGTCTGTTTCTCAATTCTGAGCTAGTGTCCTTTCACATCGGGAACACCCAGGTGGATTCAGACTCCATGCCTACCAGGTGGTCAGCCTAATGGCCTAGCCGGTCCACAGCCCAGACAGTTTCCCAACTCTGCCCGTTTGGCTTGCTTTTACTTAAGCAGTTTTTTTTTTTTTTTTAACATTTGAGGAGAGTAGCCATCACAATAACAACAATAGCAATAATAAGATAATAATAATATCAGTAAAATCATGGCATGTCAGAAATTTATTATATCTAATTTTTTATATATTATAACTATATAATTAGATATAAGTCTATTATATCTAATTATATCTAAATTTATTATATCTAAAAGTTGATCTATCCAAGAAGAAATTCATGGACATTAAAAAGGCAAACCATTAAGACAGCCACACTGCCCAGCCGCCTGTGCTGCCACCCAGGCACTGTGGAAAACAAAGACAACACTGAGACCCGGTGGGTGATTGGGAAGTGAGTAGGTAGATGGTGGAGTGATAACGGAGAATGGCGTGAGGAGAGAGGTGGTAGAGAAATGGAAGATGAGCCGTTTGCGTGTTATGAAGTGAGGCAGAACTGGAGCAGACACAAAGGCAGTAGCTGTTCTTGTTCCTTGGGAAAAGGTGAATTATACTGTTCACCAATTGAGCCAGTAACAAACACAAGTGCTAGTGGTCCTATGCCTCTTCCTTTGAGGAAACTGACCAAATATGAGTTGCTGTGACTCTCAGAGCTGCGTGCTAGCCCAGGAGAAGAGCAGTGCCTGCAGAATGGAGACCCACAGCTGGACAGACATGTCCTGCTATGTTTACTTCTCATCAGTGGGCTAGCTGCTAATCTCTCTATTTGGTTGACATTAGACAACTTTGTGTTGAACAGTTTTTACTAGAGATCTATTTCTTTTGGAAGCTTGGACAAATACTTGAAAACACCCAGAGACCCTGTCAAATGCTTGGCCCACAGCAGGAGCCAATACAATGAGCAAATATGGGCCAGAGAGATGGGTGAGAAAGAGAAGAATGGTTTGAGATCTGAAGACACAAAGGCGAAGAGAACAGCCTGATGTGAACAGCTTGTGAAGCCACCTGAGACCACGGTGAAGTCCTGGCTATGCTGCCACTGAGGGCCACGTCTGAGTCTGTGGCCATGCAGTTGCAGGGGTCTGTGTCAATGTCCATGGCCCATATCACCAACCAAAGGCCATGTGGATGTCCCTGGTCTGCCGTAAGCATGGGAGAGGTGGCCCCATGACTCATCTGTGTCTGTCATGTGGTGGCATGGGCAACGGAGAGAAGCATCCCTTTGTTCCTCTTTTCTCGTCTCTTGCCACTTGTAACAGGTGGGAAAGCTGGCTCCAGCGTCATGAGGGAGAGTTTGTTTTGCCCCTCAATGGCTGCAGGACTTGGGAGTGTGGGCCTTGAACCTACCCTAGGCAGCACAGTACAACTGACAGTTGGTGGGGGCATGAGTGAGCTGACCTGAGAGCATGAAAATAGGAGAGTTGGCCACCCTGCACCCGCCAGCTGCCATGTGGTGATGTAGGGGAGGAAACGATGTCCTCTCCACCTCACTCCTCACCACTTGTGGCAGATAAGAGAGCTGCCCCTGCCCCTTGCCTGGGCAGCACGTTACAGCTGGTCCCAGAGGTTTGGGTGTGAGTGAGCAGGACCTGAAGGTGTGAGAGCAGGAAAATTGGCCCTGCCTCTTGCTGCCTGCTGCACTGGGTGAGCTAACTAGAGTGGTGCTGCAGATCTTGCCCTGGTGGTGGTGATAAAGGAGAGCTGATGGGCTGACCAACCCAGATACCACCCAGGTCCAGAATCTGGTCTGAGTCGGTCCACCCCAATATCCACCCCATCTTTGAATTGCTGGAGCAGGTGAAGGGGCTAGTCCTGCAGATCCAAAGCTGAAGAACCTCCATGACACAGGGCAACTACAGGATATCCAAAAGGATTCCTAGTGAGGGAATCAATAGTGTAACAGAATCCAGAGGCCTACAACCAAACCAATGACTCTATGCAATGACTACTTGCAAGTAAAGATGTACGGACTAAAGGACATACTGTATGACTCACTGTGGCACACTGCGGCTTCAGTGAATGAGATTCTTTCTTTCTCTTTATATTTTACTTTAATTTATTTGGAAAGTTGCAAGGGCAGAAGGTGGTTATGAAGAGATGGGAAGATGAATGAGATTGGGATGCATGTGAAATCCACAAAGAATCAATAAAAAGTTTTTAAAAATCATAGACGGTGAACTATTAAGAGCTGAACACAGAATTTGAAGTCTATGACATCATCAAATCTGATCCTGAGAAAATACAAATCAAATTATAGCTCCCTGCCCTGGACTGCTGTCATTGGTACTAGGCTTCCTTTTTCCGCATTGTTTCTTGTGGAGGATCTCTTGGTTCTTTAGGGGAGATAGGACACGTTGAAGATGTCTATGAGTTCTACTCTCTAGCAGGAAGTTGTTTCAGGTGATTCTAAAGACCCCTTCATTCTTAACCTGTGCAATGAGCTTGTGGTTCACAAGCATCCATATTCAGAGAATGCAGACAAAATTCCTCGCATTTATAGGACTCCTCTCAAGTATACTGTTCAATCTGCATACACTAGTTGTCATGCTTGGAACAAGTGAAACAGTGAAAAGTCTATTTAGAGTCTTGCACTGTCAATCAAGAAGTATAGCCTTGCCTTTGATTTCTGAGGTACTGGAAGTCATGTTTAATCATCTAAACGTGGCCTCTATGGATGCAGACTTTGTCATTTTGAGGAAACAGAGATCCTTTGACCCAACGGAGACACTTAAAATCATACCCACACTGACACACACTCCTCCTAGTGCTGTGTCTTGTCACAGAGCCATGTCTAGCCACCTCCGCTGAATGACATGCTATCTTGTTTACTGAGAGTCTTTCTTTAGTCTACTTTTCACTCCCTCTGTGTACAAAGCCTCCTGCCCACAGCTGGGCAGCTTTCCAATTCTTTTCTCCTAGATCACAAATGGGTACTTACAAATTACAAATGCATTTTTAGCATAAATTATATATAATGTTAATATGTTGCCCTTGTTTCCAGCCAGAAGGCACACTATTGCCTAGAGAGAGAGAAAATAATGTAATTCTTCCTCTGCTGTATTGGTGCACAGAAAGAAAGCCTGGCTTTACTTTATAAAATTACCTGCCAGTCAGACTTTAACTTCATAACATTATTATCAGTCACCATGGTTATAATTATTTGTTTTGAGACTTTCTAGAATTTGTATCTTTAAGAAAGTCAGTTTAAGCAGGGACAGTTTACAGCAAAGTTCGACTTCTGATAGTGGATCATGCCGGCATGGGTGCTGGGGCAAGATGGTTAGCAGCTCGGTTGTGGCAATCCTGAGAGAATGAAGGAAGCTGGAAAAAGGATATAAAATAGAAAATGCACATAAATATATGTGTGTGTTTACCAATATATAATTATTAATCACTACTTTTACCTAGTGTATCTCATGCATATTCTATAATATACATTATGTACAACATTTGATGCATATTATATAATATGGTGTGTGTGTGTGTGTGTAAATTATTAAGAAGGCAGAGCCAGAAGTAAAAGGAAGAATTCAAGTAGTGCTTTGAGCCTAGATGAGAAAGATGAACTGTCACCAAACAAACAATGTGTACAGAGAGAGGGAAGGAAGGATACAGATGATCAGGTCAACTGTTCAGGATGAGGTTTGAGGTGCTGGAAGGATGCTGCCATAGTCAGCTTCCCATTGCTATGACAAAATATCTGGTAAGATGGTTCTGGAAGTAAAGGCCCAGAGGTCAGAGGATAAAGGTTCATGCCACCAAGCCTATGCCTTTCACTGGACTAGAGAATTCACTGTCACTCTCTTTCAAACACTGCTTCCTTCTGTTTTTATTTGTTCTTATCAAAGTGATTGTTCCTGTCTCACTGCCTCCTGATTGCACATTCTCACTCTGTTATCTAACTTCCTACTTCTTGAAGTGAACTGTGCGTGTCACCCGAGAGCTTAGTTGAATGTCAGTTTTGAGGCTTCATCCCCGACTTATAGGAATGAAGCTTACCTTCTACAACTCCGTAGGTGATGACAGTGCACATTCAGATTTGGGAAGAATGGCTCTAACCCCTGTCTTGTTTTTGTTTTTTGTTTTTTGTTTTCTCTTCAGAGCTATCCAGACTGCTATTAAATTCAGCAACATTAACTCTCTGGCATTATATATCCTTTAAAATTTCTGTAACTCTTACTTACTTCAAACTTTATTCATCTTGTTCACAAACACATTTTCCGTTGTCCATCTTATAGGGCTTCTATACTTTCTTTCAGACAGACTCTCATGTTAGCAAAAGCTTACTTTGCACTTGCTTTGTAATCTTGGATGATCTTGAACTTCTGGTCTTCCCAGCTCCCCAGCGTGACACTTCAGATTTGGGCAACAAGGCCTGTTTTGCACTGTATTGTAGACTAAACCAAACACTTCCTACATGTTAGTCAAGCACTCTACCCATGAAGCTACATCTTCAGCCTCTATTTTTACATTGTATGCAATTTAAAAATTCTATATCCTCTATGTAGGGATTCTACTATCTAAAGCATTTGGAAGCATATTAGCTCAGTTCCTTATGTCTTCCCTGACTTGGGTTATTGTGTGGAACTATGAGACTGAAGGTTGAAGGATGTTGGATCTCCTGGGGATCTCCTCGTAACAACTAAGCTTCTGAGATGTGCTGGGGTTCACATTTCAATAGCACCTGTACACTTCTATGGGATCTCACAATGGATTATGAATATTTTCAGACAGAGAAGTACCTCTTTGCCAAGAGACAAACTTTTTTCCCACAAGTTCCTCACTATTGTGTGCAGATGCCTCATTTATAAGTTCCTATCTTGCAAAGACCCTGATCTTCATCTTCTGAACATAACATTTGGTTATACCAATTTAGTAATTCCACTTTATTCAAAAGAGACACCTTCCAAGATTGCCATAGATGTCTGAACCTATAGAAAGAACTGAAAACTGTACATACTTCCTGGGCCATCTTATCACCTTAATTTCCTCCACCTTTGTTTGACCTCGTTCATATGTGCCTCCAAACTTTCAAAAGGAAGGACCAAGCTAACAATGATTTCACGCTAAAATATATTTCATTAGCTCATCTGAGGATATTGTTATCTTGAAATGAATGAGCCATCAGTTGGCCAGTGACAGATAACACATTTGTCTTGCTGAGGATTCTGGAGTAGTTCCATCTATCCACACCAGCGTCCATTACATTCTCATCATTGCATCCTAGGATTTGTGGGGTGTATGGCTTAGAAAGCATGGGTCTTCATGAAGTATATAAGTTCTTTCCTTCCCTTCTCTCAAGGCATCTCCATGTGCCACTTGAACAAGAGAAGCAAGAACGGTGTCTTGTCAAGCAGAGAACTGAGGCCACCTGACATAAGAAGCTCATTCAGTTCTTAACTGAAATGTTACCATCCCCAACGTGCCAGATCTGCTTTGCTCAGAGGAGCTTATTTCCATTCGATTATGACAGTCCTCACTCTTTATGTATTTGTGCTATATCTACTTTGCCTACTAGCTTGCAAATTCAATGGATAAATATTATAACTTCTGTGTGTATTTGTTAAAATTATAGCAACAATAAAATAGATTATTTTAGAATACTGCCCCAAGTTTACAACTAATTCTCCTATGAGATTCAGAATCAAGATGATTTCAAACAGACATTTCTGTTCAGGGAACTTAGATTAAGTGCCTTTTATAGTGGAGTACCAATATATGATGAGGTTACCTGGTAAAGTAGGCACAGCAATCATGGTCTAATAGAGATATGTGCACCTCCAGAAATACATAAAATGATCTCTCTGACAGTGTAGGCATAGTGCCAAGGAACTTCTGTATGCCTTTCACATAGCAGCCATCACAGACAGCAAGGATTTATTGACTGAAGGAAAGTTATAGGTTCGGATGTGGTTAGGTCAGTGGAGCAAACCAAAAATTGTATTGTCCAAAGGAAACATTTCAATTTCCTCATGCTTTCTAATTATGTCCCGCTAGGAAGAAGTGGCCATCAGTTCTAAATACTGATTTAAATCTTAATTATGGATTTACTGAGCCCCATAACATAGCATGAGTTTTTCTTGTTTTTTATTGGGACATAAGCAATACAATCTCCATTAAACAATTAAAGATAGAACCACTACAGTGAAACTGCTTCTAAGGCAAATAAATACCTAGAGACAACCTGTCAATTTGGAGAGTTGTGTTTAACTGTGAATGTTGCCTTCTATTACTGGAAACCACTTAAGGCTTCTCTAAAGTGGCCACATAAGAAGAGCATGCTTCCTCTCAGAGAAAGTCTGCAATTCCTAACCCCGCAGAGTTGCCTGAAAGGCTTGGCCCAGAAATCTTGTATTTTGCTGCTTATAGTTTATAGGCATAGAAGGTACTGGGAACACATCTGTGGCCTGGCCACAAAAGTAGGAGCATCAGGGGCTATACATAGTATTTACTCAGTATCCGATGTGTTCTTGTTTTCATTCTAGCATGGATCCAAGGAGTTCTTTTATTTAATTGATTTGTGTGCCTGTGTTGTTTCAAGTACTAAATCTATAGAGATTTTTAAGGACATGATTATATTACTCTGTAGTAGGAAAGACAGCTTGATAAATTACAACAGTATACAGAGGCTATAGTCAGGTATGCACTGAAGAATGAAGCTATTAAGGTGGGATCCTGGGTCCTGATAGGCCCAATAAGTGGGGCTCAGCCACCTAGCTGATTAAAATGAAAAAGACATGTAAGAGTTGGAGGTAGAAAAAGGAGATACATTCAGTGTGACCACATTTTCAGTAGGAACGAATGAGGGCGCCTGGTGAGCTTTCAGGGTTGGTTTTAAGTGGAGAAAGCATGTTCTGCATAACTAAGCCATGCTGATCAATGACCCTGCCCGGCGCTGTCTTGACTCTGGTTTGTCATGCATGGCGATTCTCCTAAGCTGTCAGGACTGTGTGCAGTCTCTATCAGAAGGAAGTTACTCCTCTCACGGCTGCTAAAGCCAATCCTTTCCCTTCCCCCAGCATGGGATTTGGGGATTTTTTTTTTTTTTTTAGTTCTTCGAAGTGAATTTGTTCAGCATTCTAATAACTGAAGAGGGGCACCAAGGGTCCCTCTTCTGAATGTCTTCTCTCCTGCCCTGATGGTTACATGAGCCCAGAATGATGAGGAAGCTGCAACAGAGCAGAAAGTAAAAGACAGAAACTTTCATTATTTCCCTCAGCTTTCAAATTTTCATTTTTTTCCAACTACATTTCCACTCTGGATTGTGGTTCAGAAATGAGTGAGTACACTTTCAGGACCACTCTGTAAAGAGGCTGAGACTGTAACTGGACACACGTATGACAGTAAAGGAGGCCGTTCTCATCATGACTTCATCATGGCAGACGTGGAAGCTGAGCCCCAACTAAATTCATGGACATCTTAGTCAATTCTTATTCTCTGCTTGAGAAGCCTGAGCCCTCCCATTAAGCCAGATTTCAAATCCAATACTTTACTTGAGGTAAGTTCACCCCAGTCTGATTCTCCATGCTCTGTCTTCTCACTACTCTTGGCTTTACAGGGCACCATGGGATGTCTGTGACAGGCAGGTGGATAAGCACCTGGACCAGGCCAACATCAATGTTGGCTATGAATTGTGATGTTTCCTGGGGAATTGGCAACAAACATCTACTCAGTCCTGGCAGGGCACCAGTGACAGATCAAGAAATAACTCCACTCAAGTTTGACTTGGTGAACCAGTGAATCCCCAGGGCTACTACTAGAGTAGGGTTGAGATATCACATAAATAGGCATAAATAATTTAAAGAAAGCTATATAATCAAAAGGCTCATCCAAGTGTGGTTGAAAACTCATGAATTCTGCATTCTGGAGTGCCCTACATAATAGGAGGCTTCTTGGCTTATTGGAGAGCCCTTCTCCCTGGCAATGGTCACTGCTCTAGAACATTGGAGAGGGGCCTTGAGAATCTTATAACTTTTTCTTTCTTTGAGACAGGTTTTTTCTGACTAGCTCTTGTAGACCAGGCTGGCCTTGAACTCACAGAGATCCACCTGCTGCTGCCTCCCGAGTGCTGGGATTAAAGGCATGCGCCATCACCGCCTAGCAATGAATCATAACTTTTTTTTAAAGATTTATTTATTTATTGTATATACAACATTCTGCCTCCATGTATGCCCACATGCCAGAACAGGGTTCAGATCTCATTACAGATGGTTGTTAGCCACCATGTGGTTGCTGGGAATTGAACTCATGACCTCTGGAAGAGCAGCCAGTGCTCTTAACCACTGAGCCATCTCTCCAGCCCAATCTTATAACTTTTAAGAGTGTCCTTGTAGGAATCATTTACTTCCTGAGCCTTATATGTTTCCTTATATGACTCTCCTTCTAGGTGGGAATGTTTCAATTCAGAGGAAGCATCTCAGTAAACTTGCCCCAGTGCACAGTTATTCAGTGGTGCTATTCTGCTTTTCAAGAAGAGATGAACAACTGTGTCATTTGGGTTCACTTTCACACTCACAGTCCAGAGCACATTGACAGCATTCCCAATTCTTTGTCTGCTGGAGAGGAAGCTATGATGGCTGGAAACCCCAACACCTCTCGAGCAACACATTTGGACTGTACCCCTGTCCAATTCCTTTGCTCTGTAGCTTCAGCTGCTTTTGACAGAGCCTGGTATTAGTCTGAGGAATTCCTGGAAAGGCCAGAACTTTCTGCTATGAAGCTCTTCAGGCTGGAGCCATACCATCTGTGGCTCCCCAGCTGCCCACAGACTTGCTGGAGACATGCCGCCTTGGGCCTTCCTAGCGCTCACCCTGTCTCCCTGCTCACCCTGTCTCCCTGCTCACCCTGTCTTCCTGCTCACCCTGTCTTCCTGCTCACCCTGATGGGCTGGGTCATTATGAAGCAACTCACAGCAACCACTTGCCCACTCTTTCTTGCTTTATTTATTTCTCCCAGAGGGAATTAAACTAGCCCAAATAATCAGGGGATTTTTTTTCTTTATAAGCACCTTCCTGGAAAATATGATTTCTCTCTTTCAAATGACCCCAGACTGAGTAAAATCTTATGAACAACAACAAAAAGAACAACAAAATTCAGCTTTATGAATCCCCTAAAACACACCATAAAAGATCAGAGAGGGATGGCCTTTGTCACCTGAAGGGAGAATAATTTTAATGGCTCATATGGCTCTCTTATCCTGATCTTGGCTAGATCCTGAAGGATTTGAAATTTGCTGTCACTATAAACAGTACAGTGTTGGAAGATGAGAACGTAGAGAATAAGCTCTGTCAGCTGGACTTGCAAGACCTTCCAGCACCTTCCTTCTGTGGTTTCAAGATGCTCCTGCTTGCAAGGGCCTGCCTGAGAGAGAAAAACAATTTGAAAAACTATCGCTTTAAGGTACAATTGATTTAGTCATAAATAAATCCTACGGAGAACATTCTGCTCTTTGCCAAAGTAGCCAGCACGCAGAATGTGCAGGCTCTTTCACACAGCGATATTTGATAGGACCCAGCATTGGCTGGAAAATGTAATTTGCTCAGTGAAGCGTTCCCATCCCTTTTCCCTGATGACTCCAGGCTCCCTGGCAAAGGCACCAACCCCTTAACACTGAGTACCTTTCAGGCCTTATCTTGTGCCTATAGCAATTGTTTATCAGGTTGGTCATTGTTTTTTATTCTGAGAAAAATGCCCACATCAAATGGCCATGTTAGTTCAATTACAGAAATTATGTGTTCCCCCAGGTGAATCCTAATTGAGTAATTATAAGGATTACAAGGCTCATTGAGACTTCTCTGGGTACCAGTGATGGATTGCTCCTTCATTCGGTGAACCTTTCCCTTGATGTTTCTCCTGTGAGAGGCGTTTCATTCCTATCAGCGAGGCTTCAGTGGCAAAGACACTTGTGCTCAACAGCCTTATCACCTCTGCTGAGTCTGCCTTTCATCAAGCACTGCAAAATGAACAACCCCTGGGGTTTTCTATAAACACCAAATGTACTAATGAGAAATATCTTTTGGCCTGGCTACAGGGTGAGCCAGGGACCAAAGCACACAACACTTTCTACCAGGATTCTATTCTGCTTTCAATTACTGTCTCTCCTTGGTTGAAGTCCTCAAAGTGTGTGCCCTGGGAACAGATGGGGGTCTTGGATTCTTACCTGCTCAGGAGTAGAATATAGTTCCTTAGATAGATTATGGGAGTTCTTGTTTGTCATTTCTCTAGATGCAATTCAATTTTATCTGAACATCTAAATGTGTAAGGAAAACAGCTTAATACCCCCTCCCCTAATAAAAAAGAAAAGCAGAAAAGTTGCTTGACAAAGCTCTGGTCTAATGTGAAAAATGATTAATTGTCTTAAGGGTCTGGTTCTGGAAAAGAACTAGAAGGATAAACATTATAGCATGAGGTAACCACAAACAACTATGGGAAAGTAAGTCTGTAATAGTTCTTTTGAACAAGCAATAAGTGGTGATAGGAAGGAGAAAGGATGGGGACTAGGAGAGAGGGAGAGAGGGAAGGAGTGAGGGAAGGAAGAAAGGAGGGAATTAGGGGAAAAGAAAGGAGGAAGGGACAGGCATATTGAGGTTCTGAGAGTATGAGTTTCAGCACTGGAATTTTAGGAGAACATAATCCAACTGTTAGCACTTGGATAGGCAAAACAAAACAAAACTGTACATTCCCAGATAAAAGAACAAACAACAGGCATATAAAAGTCCAAAATGAGAGATAGATTTGAACAAATTTTGCTAATTATTCATAGCCATGAAGTTATTAAAGACAGCAGAGCTAGCGGGTTCATTCTTCGCAGGCAGCACTATGGCCTGTGTGAAGGAGTAGCACTTGAGACACTTGGCCTTCCTCTGTTACTGTAAACCATCACTTTCCTCAGTGCATGTATGTTCGTTTCATGTTGTTTTGTTTTGTTTTCTGGAGTCTAAAACTTCTAAAGCCAGTCCATAAAGCATATGGTGCATAGTACAACACTATGTGGTAATGGCATGAATTTGTAGTGTAGCAGACCGCAATGCATGAAGGCTCGAGTGCAGTCAAGCTCCTGTAGCATCCCAACAAAGTACTGTGAGGCAAGAGTGAAGTGCCATGTCTAACACACACGATAAAGACAGATGTCCTCGCCTGCTGGTAGGGTGCGTGGGGAACGCTGCTTGCTGTAGGGGCATGAGCTAGGTAGGGATAGTATGTGTCACTTTTCTTACTGCTGTGACAAAATTCTGACAAGAAACAACAAAAGGGACAAAAGGTTTGCTTTGGCTTGCAATTCAGTGAGACATAATCCATCCTGGTGAAGAGCATAGTGGGCTGTGGCCTGGAGCAGCTGGTCACATTGCATCTGTAGTAAAGAAGCACACACACACACACACACACACACACACACACAGAGAGAGAGAGAGAGAGAGAGAGAGAGAGAGAGAGAGAGAGAGAGAGAGAGGGAGGGAGAGAACCTGTGGGTCTGCTTGTTGGGGTTTCTGTACTGCACAGTTCCCACAGCCAGTAAGTCCCAAAGAAATTACACAGATGTCTATATTAATGATAAACTGATTGGCCCATTAGCTCAGGCTTCTTATTAACTCTTATAACTTATATTAACCCATTATTATAGTATATATTAGCCACATGACTTGGTACCTTTTTAGCAGGGCAGATCACATCTTCCCTCTTCGGTGTCTGGGCAGGACTGCGGAGGAATGGGCTTCCTCCTTCCCAGAATTCTCCTGTTCTCCTTGACCCGCCTCTATTTCCTGTCTGGTTGTCCCACCTATACTTCCTGCCTGGCTACTGGCCAATCACCATTTATTTAAAACATATTTGACAGAATACAGAATTGTCCCGCACCAGACAGAGGCAGACAGAGAGAGGTGCTGATGCTTACTTAGCACATTTTCTCTTTTTTATAGACAGCCCAGGACCCCAGCCCATGGAAAGGTCTTCCAATTTAGATCATATTTTCCCTCCTTCAACTTAACCCAATCTAGACACTTTCCAAGACTTATCCAAAGATTTATTTCTGTGGTGACTTGGAGTCTAATCAAGGTGACAATCAAGATTAACCATCACATGATTAGAAGAACTTGGAACTGAACCTTGATCCCTCTCATTGGAAACCCAACTGCTGAGTGATCCTAGAAACACTAAAGTATCTTATTTTAAGAAAGATTTTTGATACTACTAAAAGGATTCTCTAGGAATAGAATTTCCTAATATATGAAGGTTTTTTGCAAGGAAAATAAAGCCTTCTTATATAGGTTCAACGTCAGGCTCAACTCAATTCACACACACACACACACACACACACACTATATATATATTCATTTTGCTTGCAATTGATAGAGAGATAGCTATGAATCCCCTGCAGATATTTTGAGTGCTCACTTTTTCTTGACTTTGGGAAATAGCTTTTACTCAAACATCAAATAGAAAAGTTACCTTGACCCAGTTAGAACTGAATATTCATTTTACTTTTGAATGATAAATAAAGATCAGAGATATTTCATCAGAATCTTCACCACTGGGCTCCTTCTCAATCTGAAATAATTCTCTGATTGGTTTCTTGGCAAGCTCAAGGCCTGGGTGCCCTCCTTGGCACATCCCTGAAAGATGGGCGCTGTCCCTTCTGTAGGACACTGCTACTGGACAGTGGCTGCTATGTGGGTGGCTGTTTCTGGGGCTTGCCTTTGGGGTGTATGAGAAAGAATTTTCTGTCACAACAAATTATTCAGGACCTCATCTCTCTACAGCATTGCTATTTTGGCTCAATAAATCATTAAGCAGCAGTGGGCAGAATGAAAGATCAAGTAAGTAATGATTGAATGATTCTAGTGTAAGGAACAACAGTGATGACTAATGCAAACAGGTCTGTTGTCTAACAAATGTTTATACAAGCTGAGTGCTTAGGACTGTGACTGGCTGCTAAAGATGATCTTGCCAGAAAGAGAAAGAAAATGAATGATCAATGAACTTAGACACTCATTTCCAAATCCATTTGAATCTAGGCTATTTATTTATTTATTTAGTTAGTTAGTTAGTTAGTTATCTCCTCCTTTATATTTATTTTGATTTGGTTATGAGTTTGGCTTTCTCTAAATAGTTCAGGATGGCATTGAATTCATGGTTCTCCTGTCTCAACACTAATTTTCCTGGGATTACAGACATGTATCACCATGTTTAGCTCTAAATATATCTTTTTATTTTTGCTTACTAATAAATGTTCAATTTCTTTTTCTCTATGGGTGTGAGGTATGAGTGTAACTCTATGCTCAGGTATGAGTGTGTGCTATGTATGTATGTAAGCCTTAGAACACTAAGCATGTTGCTCTACCATTCTTGGCTTTATTCTATTGCAACAGGATCTTTAGCTCCTCTGGAGCTAATCCTAGCTATCCTGTCTCGGTCCTCACACTGCTGGTATCAAAAGCACATGGCTATGCACAGATTGTTTTCAATGTAGATACTGGAGACTTGAATTCAAATAATATGATGCTTTTGCACCAAGCTCAACCCTACTGAGTCATCTTCAAAGTCTAATTTTTTTATTTTATTTACTCTTCCAGCTCCAAAGCTAAAGTTGGAAAGTTGGTTCAGAAATTAAGAGCACTTGCTGTTCTGCACAAGGCCTAGTTGGGTTTCCAGCACCCATGCTAGGTCACTTACAATTGCTTGTAACACCAGCTACAAGATGTCTTCCATTCCTGGTCTCTGCGGGCACTGTTCTCACACACAGACTCACAACATTGGTACTCACACACAGACTCACACATTGGTAGGCACACGCAGACCCACACATTGATAGGTACATGCAGACTCACACATTGGTAGTCACACACAGACTCACACATTGGTAGGAACACACAGACTCACACATTGGTAAGCACATAGATACAGAAGTTTTGAAAATATTTAAAGATCCAGAAGACCTTTCAGGTATTCTTCAGTGAAAATGTCAGAACAAATAAAAAGTTTGATAGTTTTAGTAAATAATCCCCAAATTTCATAATATAATGAACACATACCAAAACTTCCATTTTTAAATTTAAATATGAAATAAAAAGCTAGGCAGTAATGGTATACAACTTTAATTCCAGCACTCGGGAGACAGAGGCAGGTAGATTTATATGAATTTGAGGCCAGCCTGGTCTAGAGTAAGTTACAGGACAGGCTCCAAAGCTACACAGAGAAACCCTGTCTTGAAAACCAAAAGCCAAAACAAACAAACAAACATACAAGTAGGTAGGTAATACATCTTTAAATAATGACAAATTATAGCCAAATATCTTTTTTTTTTTTTTTTTGGTTTTTGGTTTTGGTTTTTCGAGACAGGGTTTCTCTGTGGCTTTCCTGTCCTGGAACTAGCTCTTGTAGACCAGGTTGGTCTCGAACTCATAGAGATCCACCTGCCTCTGCCTTCCGAGTGCTGGGATTAAAGGCGTGCACCACCACCACCCGGCCCAAATATCATTAAATAAACTTATTTTTAAAGTAAAGAAATAGAAGTAGATAAAAGTAGAAATGATTGTTTTACTTATGTTCATCCTTGAGACAGGGTCTTACCACATACACCATGGCAGGCCTAGACCAGACAGCCTTGAAACTCTCAGAGATCTACCTGTCTCAGCCTTCCAAGTGCTGGGATTAAAAGTGTGTGCCCAGCAATAAGGATTAGTTTAACAAAGAGAGAATAGTGATGCAAAAGAGTTCCAATGACATTATTATTACAGATTATCTTTGCATATTTTAAGATGTCAGACAAATGGAATGATACATATTTTGCCCCATTTTCTTTCACTCAGAACACCTGCATGATGGATTTCTGTTGTTGCACTAGTAGTAGTGTAATCTGACTTTATGTAATATTTCCTTTTGTAACATTTTCTCGTCCTTCACTTACTAATTAGTTTATCTAGTCTGTACTTTACAGACCATAAGGTGCTTTCTTGCTCCACAATTATTCAAAAAGAATTCTTAAAGAGAAAAGACTTGAATCATTGTGCTTAGAATTTTGCACAAATATAAAAACTTCTTTGGTATATTTGCCTACACTAGAAGCTATACCTTGTGTAGAATACATCCGCACAACATTGGTAGAAGACATTAGTCTTCTGCAGTCAATGTATTAGAGATCTGCTTGTTCTAGTTTTTAATAAACTTAAGGAATGCAGATAAAACCCCGTTTAGTGGCAAGTTTACAGTATTCTATTGACTAATTAGAGCAAAAAAATGAGCTAAGATTAATTAACATATTAAGAAATAAAAAACTAAGCTACATTTTTATTAATCTCAAAGAAAAATTGAATTAATGAAATAAACAGTAATGGGAGAAAGTTATTAAGGAGAAAAATAAAATACAATGTAAAAATTCAACAAAGTAAGAAGTTCACTGAACATCCAGAAAGAAGAAGGATGTTGCTAAATTCAGGAAGGAAAAGAGAGTCCTCACTACAGACCCTACATTCAGTATAGAACATTCTACACTGCTTACGGCAGCACAGTTAACAAGGTGTAAAGTTGTTTTTAAAAAGCACAGCTTATCAAAGAGAATGCAAAGGAAATAAAAACTGTGAAGAATATTAAATCTACTCCTTCTTGCTACTCATGCTAGGAATATTAAAACAACATGTAGACAAAAGTTGCCTTCAAAGGATTCCTTCCTCTCCATTAAACTTTGTAAACCAGTAGGTGTGTCTGTCTTACCTTTTCTCTTCTCTTATTTTTTCAGTCTGTTTCCAATCACTAGCACAAAGTCTGAATCGAAAGTCTACCAATACAATCACTTTAAACCAACTTGCATTAAATGAAAATACAGCCAAGAATATTCAGATATAATTATTCATAATAGCTGCTACCAACCAAGAAATTACATTTCATAAACACAGAACCGTACAAAACTAACTGTGTTGACAAGTACTAAATTTCACTCGAAATACAATGTAGTAAAGACCAATCCCTGCACGGATGTAACACGTATTGTTCACATGGAAAAGACACAAAACTTAGTTTTCTCTAAAATTTTTCGTTTTCATCATGAAATTTTGAATTTTCAAGGTCATGTGTCAAAAATGTAGGTCTTTCTATTCCATTTTACTGGGGCTTGTAAAGACATGTCTCTGTAAGTGCACCAGACAAATGCTTGATCCTACATCACAGAATCCAGAATCACACACGCTGTGGGGTGGGCACCTTGACACTCAAAAGATGGAACGAACTCAATGCATTTGTATTACTTTTCTCATCTTTGTGTGGATCTTGGGAGAGTCTTATTTTTATGAATAAATGTACTAAATCTGTGTTACTCAATGTGTAGTAAGTGTGTAGTAAGAGAGATGACTAATAGAGAAGGAAAAGAGCATTGTTTTGTTTTTGCTTTTTTTTTTTTTTTTTGAGACAGGGTTTCTCTGTAGTTTATTTTCAGAGCCTGTCCTGGAACTAGCTCTTGTAGACTAGGCTGGCTTCGAACTCACAGCAATCTGCCTGCCTTTGCCTCCCGAGTGCTAGATTTAAAGGCATGCACTTTGGCCATGCATAGGTTAAATACCCCATTATCACCTGACGCTTGAAAACCTTATCTTTAAACAAGGTATTTTGCCATATTCATGACATATATATAACTTCAATGCCTGTGACCATCACTGGGAACTGTTACAATGCTCAAGCTATAATTTTGAAGAAAGGTTTAAAATACAAATACATCTTTGATCTTTAAGGAGTGATTTTAATACAGCAAAAACCTCTAAAATTTAGAAGCTTTTTAAATCCACATACAATTACAACACAGACTTGCACACATTAGCTTACTAATTCTTACTAATTCAAAATCACAATGACAAAATAATGTATACATATACTTACTTTAGAAAGTGACAATTTTGATGCTTTTAAAGGGGTTATAATCAGTGCCAATTTCTACTGCCCTGTACAAAACTTAGAAACTAGTGTTCAAGTGATTACTTTATTACTTTTCTCTGTCATGAGAAACCTTTATGAATTACAGTGTTTTCAATATGCATGGTGAGCAGCTACAACTTTTCTTCCAGACACTCATAATTTTTCTTGTGGTGCCCTTAGCATAATCTTGGCAGTCAAAGCGTCTTCCAGGTGCACCTGCAGAGTGCAGATGGCCTTCAGTGCCTCTGCTCTGGGCAGGGCTCAGTTCTCAGCATGCCACCACCCTTCCCAGGGACTCTAGTGCCAGGTGTTTCCCAGGCTCTGCATTTCACAATCTCTTCATGCTCTTTGCTTTGTAACCTGCAGGAAAGTACTCCTTGCTAATTTTTTAATGAGAATATTGGGTTCCTTTTTCAGATTAATTATGTGACCCAGAGAGGTTAGTGGATGTTAAAAACTTAAAAAGGATGTGATATTGTTCAAAAGGCAGCACTAGCAGGAGCAGGGATAGAGAGAACATTTCACTTCTTACATGAAAGGTTTACGGATGTTATAAAGGAAAAATATACCAAAGGAAAGGAATGATTTCCTGTTTCCTATTCTTCTCAGAGTTTTTCTTATACGTTTTTCCCAAGAATAATGTTACTGCTAATAAAACTGAAGACAGGTACATATGTGTTCATTCCACAAAGTGGAGACATGGATTATAAGTAAACAAGGAATCTCACCTTAACCATGATAAGAAGATTAAAATTGTATATAAATATTTATTTACTATGTTACTGTCCTAGTTTAGCTTTGGCAGTCAACCTGAAACAGATAAGAGTCACCTGAAAAAGTGTCTCATTTGAGACACTGTCCAAATCACATTGCCCTGTTGGTATATCTTTGGGTAGATTGTCTTGATTCCCTTAGCTAATGTAGAAAGTCCGCCATTCCCTGAGCAAATGGGATCCTGAACCATAAGGCAGTTGACTAAGTACGAGCCAGTGAGTGGGCCACCAAGCAACGTTCTTCCATGGCTTCTTCTTCAGGTTCCTGAGTTCCTACCCTGACTTCCCTGAGTGGCTGCCTGTGCTCTGTGAACTGAAATAAACACTTACCTCCCTCACACAAATTATCTCTCTGTTCTGATTATAGCAATGTAAATTAAAATTAAAATATGGATAAATTAAAGTAGTTCGAGGGCTAGAGAGATGGCTCAGCAGTCAAAAGAAACTTGAAGCTCTTCCAGAGAACCCATGTCAAGTTCTCAACACCTATGTCTGTCAGATAACCAACTGTGGTAATATATCTGTAGAATCTGATACTCTTTCCTGGTTTCATTGGGCATTGATACAGACATGCTATGAACATTGATGTGCACGCGAGTGTGTGTGCGCGCCCCCCCCACATACACATACACATTTAGACATAAATAAAAACTAAATTGATACTTCAAGCCCTAGGCAGAATTCTTCTGATTTTTTTCTATTTTTCCTGTCATTTATTCATTCTTATAAGCAAAGATGGAGTTTATTGAAGAGAAACTAGGATTTGCTCTCATTTACATTTCTTTCGTTCTGCATTTCTTCCATGCCACATGGTTCTGTTTCTTCTGGGGTACCTTTTTCTTTGTGCAACCCCTATTCTGGCTTAGCTATTGGAGTCTTTCAGTCTGCAAATGGGAGGAAATCTTACTGGAGTAAATCTGACTCAGACTTCTACATGTAGTCAGCATCTTTAGGCTGTTTCTAGCTATATGGATGTAGTTAATGACCAGAGACTCTAGATTCTAACTCTTAAGTTCCCTAGCCCTCCTCTCTGCATTTTTAAGCTCATGAGGATATCTTTGGGACTATCAGTCCTGTGACTACTCTTTGGACTGGACACACATTCTGTCTTCACTGCTGTAGCACTGGAAGCACACATGCTGATTTCTTCTAGTGACATTGCAGGCAACATTGTGACTGTTCTGATATATATAAAATCTTCTTTCACAGATGTTCTTAAAGGAAATGTGAAGATTTGAACCCTTGATTTGCATGACTTTGTGAGATTTTCTGGATCAAGCGTCAAGCAAACCATGTTCACAGGCCTTCCTGGACTGCTTATATGAAAAGAAGTTTTAATGTGAATTTAAGCATGGACATGGGGCAGACATGGAGGTAGAAGATTTTACATGCTAGAATGGATGTGTGAAGAAAGAAGAGGGCCTTCTAGGTGTCCTAACAATAGGTACGTATATAAGATATTGGTATCTTTTACAATTGCATGTTTACATGGTTTAAAAGATTACACGAAAATATAAAAATATTTTGGTGCATTTATCCAACAACTATTTTTTTTGGTAGAGGAGATTATTTGCTAGTGTGTGGTGCATCACACAGGAATACGGTTTGGTGAGAGTGTAGTCAAAAAGCTGAGGGTGTGCCTCCTACATTTGTAGAGTGCTTCTCATGTCTATAGTAAGGTTGGGGCTCAAAACCCAGTGCTAAATACACCAGGTAGAGTGACACACACTTGTAATCCCAGCACTTCGGAGATAAAGAAAGAAGCAGTAGTTCAAAGCCATTCTTTGCTACACAGTGAGTACAAGGGCTACATGAGACACTTTCTCAAAAACAAAAGTTGTTAAAAATAGGAAAACAACTTCTTTTCATGGGTTTCGGGAAGTCACAGCTTTTGTGGGTGTGTCTTCTCCTTAGTCTTGCTAGTCTCTTAGTCTATAGATGAGGGTAAGGCACTCCCTTCCCTTTCCCATGTCCTCATAATTCTCCCTTTCTTCTGTCCTGTCTCAGTTTCTCTTCTGGGACTTCCATCCTTTAATCTTGGGATCTGTTGATGCCCATTCCTGAAGCTTCTCCTTCTTTTTAATAAATTCATATTTTTTTTACATCCTGGTCACAGTTTCAGTTCCCTTCTCTGTTCCCAGTCTCTCCTCACACACACCCTCTACTCCGCCCCAATTTCCACCATTTCTGTTGAGTAAAGAGCAGGCCTCCCATGGATATCAACAAATCGTGGCATCTCAAGTTGCAGTCAGACTAAACACCTCACTTTGTAAGAAGGCTGGTCAAGGTGACCAAATATGAGGAGTAGGGTTTCAAAAGCCAGGAAAAGAGGCAAGGACAGCCGTGCTATCACTGTTAGGAGTCCCATAAGAGGACTGAGCTACAAAACTGTCACATATATGCAGAAGGCCTACCCCAGTCCCATCTAGGGTCGCTGTTGAAGCTTCTTAATGTTGAACAGGAACTGATTCCAGGGATGCAGACCCAGGAATTAACCCAGGGATGCAGACCCAGGGATGCACACCCAAGGATACAGACTAAAAAATGCAGACCCAGGGATGCAGATCCAAGGATGCAGACTCAGGGATGCAGACCCAGGGATGCAGATCCAAGGATGCAGACTAAGGGATGCAGACCCAGGGTGCAGATCCAAGGATGCAGACCTAGGAATCCAGATCCAAGGATGCAGACCCAGGGATGCAGACCCAGGAATGCAAACCCAGGGATTCAGACCCAGGGATACAGACCCAGGGATGCAGATCCAGGGATGCAGACCCAGGGATGCGGAACCAGGGATGCAGATCCAGTGATGCAGACCCAGGGATGCGGAACCAGGGATGCAGATCCAGACTATCTAGGTACTGGCAATCTTTGTCTTCCTAAGAACCAGGAGAGGACAAACCCTAGAGTTCCAGAATTCAGCATTTAGAGAATCTTGAGCTTTCATTATCGAAGACATCAAACCTCATAAGCAATGAGGCATTTTGCAGATCATTTCCAACCCCAAGATTAGCACCAAAAATAAGAGAAATCTTTCCCTCCATGAGATACCAGAGAGCAACAATGCTAATAAACCATGAAAACTTTAAGTGTGCCAAACACTGCAACCCACTCATATAACACCAGCACTTAAGGAGCTTAGGCACAAGTATTAGGAGTTCACAGTTACCCTGGACTATGCCGTGAAACTTATGAGAAGAAGAAAAAGCAGGCAGTGTAGGAACTAAAATGTGAGGAACCCTGAGAATGAGCAGTTTTTCCTTGGCTTAAAACTAGAAACATCATTGGTTCAGTCAACAATTCTTTCCTGGCCAAAGCCCAGAGATGCCAAAAGTGTTTAATCCCAAATGTCTTGGTTTCCACCATGGCCAGATGCCAGGGATGCTGGATAGGAGGTCTGGGCATCTCTCTTATCCTATATGATTCAGGTAATGCTGGGCAGGTGATCCGGGAATCTCCCTTCATCTATATGATTAGTGAACACTGGACAGGAGGTCTGGGCATCTCTCCTCTGTATAACTTAAGGAATGCTGGATAGGAGATCTGGGCAACTCTCTTCACCTATATGATTCAGAGATCACTGGACAGGAGGTCTGGACATCTCTCTTCCCCTGTATGTTTCAGGGAATGCCGGACAGGAGGTCTGGACATCTCTCTCCCCCTGTATGTTTCAGGGAATGCTGGACAGGAGGTCTGGACATCTCTCTCCCCCTGTATGTTTCAGGGAATGCTAGACAGGAGGTCTGGACATCTCTCTCCCCCTGTATGTTTCAGGGAATGCTGGTTAGGATGTCTGGGCATCTCTTTTCCCCTGTATGTTTCAGGGAATGCTGGACAGGAGGTCTGGACATCTCTCTCCCCCTGTATGTTTCAGGGAATGCCGGACAGGAGGTCTGGACATCTCTCTCCCTCTGTATGTTTCAGGGAATGCTGGACAGGAGGTCTGGACATCTCTCTCCCCCTGTATGTTTCAGGGAATGCTGGACAGGAGGTCTGGACATCTCTCTTCCCCTATATGATTCTTGGGACGCTGGTTAGGAGGTCTGGGCATCTCTTTTCCCCTGTATGTTCACCTTTGCCTGGGAACTATACATAAAGACATGACTGAAACAGAGGAACTCCTGGATATTGTATGCAAGGGTAACTGGAGAACCAGTTCTTTGTTTCCATTCCTCTGTTCAGTAAAGCCTTATTAATTCCACAGTGGGAACCCATGGGTTAAGTATTTCCAATGACCATCTCCTGCTATCCAGCACCTCTTCCTTCCTTCTCTCAAGCTTCAACTCTAGTCCTGTAATACAATAAATACTTCCTTCTAAAACTCACCCCTCTGTGGTCACAAACTTTATTCTTCAAATGTGGCCTGGGGGTGACTTTGGTAGCTATTGATTTTCAAAGACTGTAACCCACCTGAGGCTAGATAGCTTCTATTTCTCTCACAGACACACCTTCTTTCCCCTATCAAAACCTTGGTAGAATCTGACAGAAATTTGGAAAATTCAAGTCTCAAGAAACATGAGAATGTATCACCTGGTGCCAGGTATATGCATGTTATCCCATTTTAATAATGATGCTGGTCATCCATGTGCTTCCTCTGGGTTGGAAGACAGTTGTTCTCGTCATAGCAACTTTTGAGGTTAAGGACGAGGCACTTTGAGCTGAAAGAGAGAGAAAGAAAGAAATGAAGGAAGAAACAAAGAAAGAAAATCCAACTAGACAGGCATAGTGGCACAGTCTTGTAATCCTAGCACATACTAGATAGACGCAGGAGGATCAGAAGTTCAAGACCATCTTTAGCTACATAACAAATTCAAGACTATCATGAGTTATATGAGATTTGGTTAGAGAAAGAGAGAGAAGAGAGAGAGAGAAGAGGGAGGGGAAAAGAAGGGGGAGGAGGGAGTGGGAGTGAAGGACAGAGGAAGAAAGGAGGAAAAGAAAAGAAAAGTTGGGAGAGGAAGGAAAACTTAATATAATGCTGGTGGTTTTGTACTGAGAATATGATAAGACACAAAAGAACAGTTCCAAGAAGGAATTTAGTGTGCTGTCAACTAAGAGAAAAATCCTGTAATGTTAAAGTCACTGGGTGTGTGTTATAAAATGGTACATTACAAAGAAATGCAGTGCTTTAAGGCATAAAGTAAGGTCACACCTACTGGTAGGGTTAAAATGAAACTTATTTTCACACATACAAAATTAAGATGCAATGTCTTTTTTTTTTTTTTTGGTTTTATGAGACAGGGTTTCTCTGTGGCTTTGGAGTCTGTCCTGGAACTAGCTCTTGTAGACCAGGTTGGTCTCGAACTCACAGAGATCCACCTGCCTTTGCTTCCCGAGTGCTGGGATTAAAGGTGTGCGCCACCACCGCCCGGCACAATGTCTTTATTTGAAGGGAAGTTTAAGTCTTACAACAGTTCTCAGGTTGAGTGACTATGGCGAGGTTCGTGAAGACTCAGTAGGGCGGCTTTTATTCTGCAGACTATGTTTCAGATCCCTTTTGGTCAGAATAGGGCAGTCTCTACCCACCATGAGAAAGTGTTGGCAAACACCAGATGTGCCAATGCAGTTAACACTTCTCTTCCTAGGTGCTCAGTATCGTGAAATCTCCTAATCATTTTCCAGTGTTCTGCTTGTGTTTTCCTAAGTCAGTGTGTTTGCACTTACACCCTGGCTGGTTAGCCTGTTCTCCACTTCACTACAGAGAAGTTTCATCTTAGTTCTGGGAAAGCACTGTTTCAGTTGCTTCAATGTATACGTATCCTGGCCTTCGTCCATGTGCTAGAGCGGAGAAGTAAGCTATGGTCTGAAAATGTCCCCTAATTTGTGGGTGAGAACTTTAAGTGGCATGCCTTACCGTTATGCCACATGCAGCACAAAGGAGTTTGCTAATTCGGAGCTTCCCAAGGCTGGAATGCTGACAAACCTTTTAGCTTTAGAAAAATGCTGGAGGCTCAGTATATACGCGGGGCCGAAGAGATGGTTCAGCAGTTAAGAGCATTTGTTTCTCTTTCAGAATACCAAGGTTCAACTTCCAACACCTTTCTGATGACTGAGAACACACTGCCACTTCAGTTCCAGGGTATCCAGAGACTTCTGGGCTCCAGAGGAACTAGGTATATGTACAGTGTGCATACGTACACTAAAGCCAAAACACTTATACACAGAAAGGCAATCTTTTTAAAAAGGGGTCAGCATGTCTGTTAGTTTGGGGATTTCCCATCATCTCAGGTTATTATACAAACTGACTTCCAAAGGAATCTTGGATGGTCAATTAAAGCAGAAAACCAGCTCCTAAAATAACCAGCCTTTTGACCCTTACACCAGTCGTCGCTCAAGGAACCTCAAGTCAGCCTCAGTGGACTGGAAGGCACCTCACTGGCTGACAGCCATCCTTCCGACAGTGAGGCACGCTTCTGGAATATTCCTCTGTTTGTGGAGGAAGCAAGGCTCGGCTTTCTTAGAGCCGCAGTGGGGCAGTCGGTTGCCTGGCCCTTGTATTCCCACTGTTGTGGCAATCATAGAACACTTTAGAATTGTCCATCCGCCTGGGCTTTCTCCAAGGACAGAAATACGTATTTTCCTGGTAAAATGCATTCCTCAGGGCTGAGCCTATCATTTGGACTTGTTTTGTCTGCAATCACTGCCCCGAACCCTTTGTACCACCTGTTTTCTCCATTTTCATTGGTTTTTGTTATTTATTATTGTTTGTTGTTGTTGTGTTGTTTAAAAGCTAAACTTAAAAGTTGATTTAAGACCTGTGAGAAGGTTGGCTGTGCCATCTGCTTTTCCACTTTCTCCTAATCTTTGGAGAAACTGACAGAAACAAATTGATTAAAACAAATACCTAGCAAAAATTGGTCTTAATAATTAAAACAAGAAAAATCTTTGAGTTAGACTGAGACGCAAATGGAAAGTTTTGTCGTCCACAAGGCTTTATTAGCATGCCTAGCCTTACACTTTTATCCTTAGCTGTGAGTTTCCATCTTGGAGCAAATCATTATTTTAGAACAAAACTGCCCTATCACATAAAATTCTTTCTCACCCAAAAATATCTCCTTTCCCTGTCAACTTTTCACTGAGCATGTGTTTCCATACCTACAGCATTTTATATCTCATTTTCCTGCTTGGTGGTTTTTCTGACTCATTTTTTCCATAAAGAAATTCTTAAAAGTAGCTAAGAATAACTTTTTCTTAAGAAAATAAATTAAGTCCTGCCAGGCATGGTACTGCAGCCCTGCAAACCTCAGCACAGGGAGGTAGAGGCAAGAGGGTCACGGGTGATCCTTCACTACATAGTGAGTTCAGGCTAGACCAGCCTAATAAGATCCTGTCAACAAAAACTAAGAATTAATAGTGAAAATAATAATATTAAGCAACTCAATTTTAAGGGAAAACCAAGAAGCTGTTCTGAAATGGAAAATAGGACCATTTTAGCTTTGTCTTCTCACAGTTCTGAAGAAAATCACAGGCAAAGCATGAGAACAATTTTGAAGATGTGTTCTCTTACCAATAAATTTAAATTAAAACCTACTTGTGAGGAATTTGTGAGCATGTTCACGTCTTTAATCCAATGTGATCCCAGAAAATCACACAAACATGAAAATCAATGTAGACAGTGAGTGGATGCCCAGCACACAGCCAGACACAAGCATAGGCCAAAGTTCTAAAGATTTTGTGGTTTTCATCTAGATTCTCAATTTGTTACTTTTCAGAAAGTTGAGCTACTAATGAGAGTAATTTTTACAGTGCAAAGAATGCTGCTTCTGATCAATTTTCACTTCTATAATGTGACTCTTAGCAGACAAATGATAGAAAATTTGTATCTCCATCAGAGAGGTTAGCCAGACTATTACTGAGAGGGGGGAGTAACAACAGAAATAAGCCAAAGCTGAATCCTGTTCACACACTAAAGGCACTATTTCTGCTTTTAAGGGCTAATTCCCAAGGAGGAAAATGCCCTCACCACTGGGATTTGACAGCACAATGCCATTTTATGCTACATTTCTATTAATAATATACAATGAAACTAATCTAAACCCATGTATTTGTCTGAAGAAGATACATTAGATAGGTAGACAGACAGACAGACAGACAGAAAGATGAATAGAGGGAATCCCAGGATACTCTTAATGAACAGAGAGCCTTTCTAGACTAGACACAGTTGACCATGTTTATATCTGAACCCGGAATATTTACACTGTATTCTTTACCTGGACAAGACACCACAGACAGACAGACAGACAAATAGAGGGAATCCCAGGATACTCTTAATGAACAGAGAGCCTTTCTAGACTAGACACAGTTGACCATGTTTATATCTGAACCCGGAATATTTACACTGTATTCTTTACCTGGACAAGACACCCCAGCCTGTTCTATTTTGGCTCCAGGCACTTCTGGGTAGCTTTTGAAGATATCACCAGTAATTTGTGCTAGACTTCATTTGGCTCCTTGGTCCACTGGAAAAAAAATTAACTGAGAGCTTAGACAGAAGATAGGTTAAGTTTATTATCAAGTTAAGTAATGGTACTCTCCAGGGGATGGAGCAGACAGTATCCAAAGGACAACTGCAGTAATCAACATTTCAGGGGGGTTTCTATTGTCTCTAAAATCTCTTTGGATGTCAGTGTGGCTATTTCTCAGAAAATTGGGAAACAACCTTCCCCAAGACCCAGTAATGCCACTTTTGGGTATATATCCAAAGGATGCTCAATCGTGCCACAAGGACATGTGCTCAACTATGTTCATAGCAGCTTTGTCTGTCATAGCCAGAACCTGAAAACAACCTAAATGCCCCTCAGCAGAATAATGGATAAGAAAAATGTGGTACATTTACACAATGGAGTACTACACAGCAGAAAAAAAAACGACATCTTGAATTTTGCAGGAAAATGAATAAAGCTAGAAAAATTATTTTGTGTGAGGTAACCCAGACACAGAAAGACAAGTATCATGTGTACTCACTCATAAGTGGTTTTTAAACATAAAACAAAGAAAGCCAGCCCACAAACCAGAATCCCAGAGAACTTAGACTACAATGAGGACATTAAGAGAGACATACATAAATCTAATCTATATGGGAAGTAGAAAAGACAAGATCTCCTGAGTAAATTGAGAGCATCTTGGGGGAGGGAAGAGCCAGGGAGGGGAGCAGAGAAAAATGTAGAGCTCAATAAAAATCAATCAATCAATCAATCAATAAAAATAAAATCTCTATAACAGACAGTTTCTACTGAAGAGGTTTGAAAACTATACAGGAGATTTCCCATATTTAGGCTAGATGGCCTATTTCAGTCCTGTGCAGTCTCTGGCAGGAAAGTAAAACTGAAGGATGAAAAGCAACATGTACACCCAAACAGAGAGTTACATCGCAAACCCCATGTCACAAATCAGGCCACACCTTCTACAGCCACTTTCGAAGTACAAAAACAAAGAGCTGACATTCAACTGACCATGACCCTGTAGACACAAAGTGCCTGATCGTTCCTTCCCCTGCCATCTGGGATCAGAGTCAGCTCCAGTGTAAGCACTAACCAATGAATGCTGATTAAGCACCCACAGGAGTACAAACTTCTGTGTCAGGGGACTAAACTGTCTTTAGGAGCCCTGCTGTCCATAATGTTAATAAATCTCTTAAATCTCTTACCAAAAAGCTAGCCCAACTCAATGTCACTCTTGAAGCAGGCCTTACAAAGAGCTAAGAAGATATGCAGAAATCCAGACAGTCTCACACATTTGCAGGCTATCAAGGAAGACTACAGCAGCATTAGGAGGAGATGCCACCAGTGCTGCTGGTTGGGGCAGCCTAGGGATAATGTTTTTCAGTGATATTTACTCAGGTGAAGCCAGGATTCTTTTGTTTTGTTTTGTTTTTCGAGGCTGGGTTTCTGTGTGTAGCACCAGCTGTCCTGTAACTCCATTTGAAGACCAGGCTTCCCTTGAACTCTTAGAGATCTACCTACTTCTGTCTCCTGAGCGCTGGAATTAAAGGTATATGCCACAATGCCTGGCTGAACCCCGCATTATTGACTTGTGCTACAGAAGAGAATTTCAGAAGGCACCAGTAAAAAGCAAAGCTGAAATCCACTCAGTAAGGTTTTAAAGCATGGGCCTTAAGAGGATAGAGAGGCAGAGAACACCAGTGTATACCCTAGGATTGGTATGACTTCTTTTCTAGAGGAAGCCTCTGTTAGTCTTACTATAAATTATTTAGTGTCTTAAACTCACTTTCCTGCTGTGGGAGCTCCTTCAGCCAATAGCCTTTAAGATGCCAGTCCACCTGGGTGTGGTCTCTTGTCTATAAAAGCAGGTGTAAAGCTTGCACTGTCACCTACTCTCTCTTTTGGCTGCTGGATTTGGTTCCTGCTCCCTACTCATGCAGGGGACTGTTGATCTGTGAGTCTAACCCTAAATAAATAACCCCCAATTCTGAGCTAGTGTGGG
>JAQHUG010000147.1:1617345-1643349 GCA_028555095.1 Dicrostonyx torquatus | reverse complement strand
CAAAGTTCTTGTTTTGTAAAGAGAAAACGGAGGGCAAGTACTGTGGGACAATGGTCATGCACCCTGTAAAGATTTGTCACTTTTGTTGGTTTAATAAAATGCTGATTGGCCAGTGTCCAGGTATGATGTATAGAAGGAAGCCATCACCCAGACATAGAGGAAGCAAGATGAGAATGCCTCACTAATAAAAGCTACTATGTCACATGGCTAACACAGACAAGAATTATGGGTTAATTCAAGTTGTAGGAATTAGTTAATAAAAATCCTGAGCTAAAAAGCCAATCAGCTTATAATTAAGATAGGCCTCTGTGTGATTCTTTGGGACTGAACGGCTACAGAACTGGGTGAGACAAAAACCTCTGTTAACACTATACTAGTATTCCTCTTTTACAAGCCCACTACCATGGCTCAATTCAGTTCAAAGGCTTATGATCATTTTCTACATGAAGCAGTACAGAGGAGAAGTGATCAACTTGTAACAATAATGGTGCATAGGGCCTCATCTCAAGGAAATAAATCAGAAAGAAAGATGAACACACGATGACCTCATCTGGCATCTGCACATGTGTGGTTTTTCATGTGTGCATGCACAGACACACGCAAATGCAGACACACACACACAGGAGAAAGAGAGAGTAAGAGAGAAAGGTATCAGTTTTCTTAGACATATGATGTTAGACACAACTTGCAGATTCCAGGAGTAATCTTTGGAAAACATTAGCAAGCCCAGCTGTTTTTGTCAGTGTTCTCTAGAAAACAAGATTCAAGGGGTTTGGATACACACACACACACACACACACACACAAATTTGGACATATGTATATATACATATATATCACACAGCATATATATATGTATATATATGTATATGAAATCTGTGGTAGTGTGAGTGTAATTGGCCCCCATAATCTCACAGGGAGTGGCACGATTAGGAGATGTGGATTTGTTGGAGCGGGTGTGGCCTTATTGGAGGAAGCATGTCACTGTGGGGGTAAACTTTGAGGTTTCCTATGTTCAGGATACTGCCCAGTGTGTTAGTTGACTTCCTACTGCCTGCAAGATGGAGGACTCTCAGCTGTTCCTCCAGCACCACATCTGCCTACACGCTGCCATGCTCCCTGCCATGATGATAATTCACTGAACCTCTGAACCTGTAAATGATGCCCTTCAATTAAATATTTTCCTTATAAAAAAAAAGGAATACTAGCTCTCCTCCAGTACCTTTGACTTCAGTAATAATTTCATGTTTGGAAGCTGTTCATAGTAGTTAAACTAAAATAAAGTAGCATAGGCAATATGCACAACTTAAAATTCCATTTGACTTCCCATCTTAGGAAGCTTCAGTCTGGCCATTCTCACTCACTTTGGCAAATCCTCAGCTTTCAGCCTATTATTAAAAACAGAAACAGGAGAAAGAAACAGTTATATATGTCAACCATATAAAAATTAAGCTGAAAGCCCATCTGGCTCTACTGTTTTATTGAATTTGTCACATTTTATAGGTAGTTGAGTTCCTTTCCTAATAATCAGTCTCTGCAAAGGATGACAGGAATTGCTTCAACGCATAAGCAAACCACTTCTGTTAGTTTTTCTTTGTGTGTCATTCTCTCTCCCCAAATTTCACTGCTTATACAGAGTTCTAAATTTTTATTTCAAATATTCATTGTATATATTCATAGAGATGTTCAAATAGTCCATCTTATTATCTTGGCATTGTGTGTGTGTTCATCCATGTATATAAATGTTTGCATGTGGTTCATGTACATATGTATGTGGAGGTCCAAAATTGAAGACAGAGTCTGTCATGGAACTCTTGTCTCATCCATTCTGATTACTCTATCTAGTTATCTTGTCCAGGGGATCCCTGGTTTCTGAGAGCTGAGATTACAGAGAGCCACCATCATTGCCCCAATTTTATGTGGGTTTTGGGGTTCCAAACTCCTGTCCTGAGCATTGCAGAGTGACTTAATCAGTTTTATATTGCTGTTATAAAACACCACAACCAAGACAACTTACAAAAATAAGTGTTTAGTTTGAGATTACGGATTCAGAGGGCTAGAGTCCATTATGGTGAAGTAAAAGCATATGGCAGGAGGACGAGCTATGAGCTTACACCTTGATCCTCCAGTAGGAGACAGAGAAAGATAACAGTCTCTGGAAATAGCCCAAGTTTTCTGAAATCTTGTAGGATGCTCCCAGTGACACACCTTCTCCAAAAAGGCCACACCTCCATTTCCAAACAGTTTCACAAATGAGACCAAATATTCAAGCCTGAACCTACGATAGCTGTTATTATTCTAACCACCACATATAACAAGGGTTTTAATCATTTTGCCATCTCCCTCACCACCACCTGATCCATTTATCTTTACCCACATCTAGTTTCATGGCATCTCACCCTGACTTTAAATCTATCACCCACACAGATCATTGCCCATCCCATTCCTCATCTTGTGGGACTCAGAGAATATTTTCTAAGCACAGTTGGTCTGAATTCCTACCACTATTCTCTCTGTTCATCTCTTATAAACATCCTTCTAAACCTTATAAGGTTTAACTTATAAACACCCACCTTTACCCAACCGCTTCACCTTTCTGCAGCTTCTTCTCATGTCACTCTGCCATTGTTTTTGAGATTTTGTTTACAGTGTCATTTGATTCCTCTGTAAAATACTCAACATCGCAGTTGCTCCTGACATTCAGACTCAGTTTTCTCTTCTGCTTTTCTCCACAATGTCCACTCACCCGTGGAGACCACTCTAGATTGCCAGAACATATCAGATCCAGCACTGTGAATCTCTCTCTTCATATCTGTCAGTAGCTTATATTGTGTAATCATCTGATTAGAGCCCCCAGGGTTTTCTGACCTGCCTCAAGGCTGAGCTGCACTGTATTTTCTCATTGTTGTATCCTCAGCACTGTGCAGAGTTCTACTACTAAAATGCTCAATAAATAAATGAGTGAATGACTGAATGCTTTAAAAAGATTTTTCTTGTTCCTTTTCCTTTTGCTTAAAGTAATGTCAATCTTCTTATTTACCTAACACTAATTTTAAATATCATCTTGGTCATACTTAAAATAATAACAATTAAGCCTGGTCTGTGACTTTGATATTGCCTTTGATACATGTTAGTAACAGAGCTGTAACAGAAAACTTTTGAAATAGAAACATCTTTGTCTTTGGGTACCATATCTCACTTATATGGGGGAAGCCATACAGAAGATCAGGAATAGCATTTTGCATCTTAGGTTCTAAGCATTGTTTGGAGCCCAGTTTTTTCCAGAAAGCATTTTCAGTACACAAGACAAAATAAATGAAGTCCCTTCTCTCCAGGAGCTCTCTCTAGACACAAATCCACAGCATCCCATGACACCGCTAATTTCTTCCTGCGTGTGCTGCCCCACACTACAATGTGCCAGACACGAAGTTTGCTTTCTTCAGATGTATTCTTTTACATGCATATTCATATTTTGCAAAGAGGCTAATAAAATCTGTTTTTGTAGGAGGCCACTTGTTTGTTTCCCTATAAGCCCAGACTCCCAAAATAATCACACAGAAACTATAGTATTTAAATCACTGCTGGGCCCATTAGCTCTAGCTTCTTATTTGCTAACTCTTACATCTTAATTTAACCTATCTCCATTAATCTGAGCATCACCATGAGGTCATGTTCTATCAGCATAGATTCAGCTTGTTGTCTCCAGCAAAGGCTCCATGGCTTCTCCTTGACTCCGCCTTCTTTCTCCCTGCATTCAGTATAGTTCCCACCCCCCAGTTCTTCTTTGCCCTATCAACAGGCCAAGGCAGTGTTTTTTATTCATTAACCAATAAAAGTAACACATATACAGAAGGACCTCCCATACCAATTTATTTTTATCAAAGGAGGACTATTTTCCTAAGTACTGATTATGTGTGCCTTGAATAGATCAGCATATTTGGGAGTTTGTTGCTGTTGCTTGTTTGTTTGTGACCTTAAGATAGAATTTCACTATTTCCCCATTAGCTCGACAGGTCCCTAGGTAGATACAACTGTCACCTCTCAGCCGTGCTGGGTTCCATTCATAGTTATAAGAAAACACCTTAGTTCAGATCCACACTCCATAACCACACAACCCCAGTGGATCCTGAAATACTAGGGAATCAGAAGCTTCACTTTAGAAAGAGAAAGAAGCAAGAATCTCAGTCAGTGATGCAGATATGAAATAGATGAAGAATTTTGGAAGCCTGAGAATAAAAACCCCACTGAGAGATCTAATTTCAGCTTTAAAATGGAGAAATAATTCACACTTTATTCAAAGGTTTTCATTAGCATTGGAGAAGTGCTGATATTAAAAAGATGTTTTAAAAGAAAAAGGTGTGATATAGTGGGAATGTGAGTGTGGGTAGCGTATGTTGCTTGTTTTCTGCAAGCATTCACTCAGCTTTTCAGGAAAGTGGTGATTTAGAGGCATTTTATTTTCAAAGCATATGAAAAAAAGTGAGAAAAGGTTTGGGTGATTATGTTTCATTTTTAATATAACATTTCTTGAGCTATTTATCAAGTCAAATTGAAGAACCGTGATAACAGCTGGTGGTGGGCAGAATTAGCGTACTTAATTAAAAATGAGATGTAGAGACTGGCAGCTTTGGTTCCACAATATGCCCGTCCTACCCACTGAGGGCAGTTCTGATTCTCCTGCATCCAACCAGCATAGCAGTGCACAGAAAGCTGCCACAAGCAGGTCCTCTTCACGGGGTGATGGCATCCACAGGTGTTCAGGAAAATGAACAAAGAACTGTAATTATTTGTATGACAATTGCTTTTTAATTATTTAAATTGTACTAATTTAAAAATATGTGCTCATTTTTTTTATAGTTAGAACATTAAGGAAAGCAGAGAAAATACATGATTTTTACCCATCAGGCTAAACCAGTGCAGCACATCTCTGTTACATGTTACTGCAGGAGCTGAGGTGATGGCTCAGTTAGTAAAATGCTTGCCATCCAAGCATGAGCAACTATGTTTGGATCCTCAGCATGATATAAAAAGGTGGGCACAATGGGGTATGCCTATAACACTAGAGATGAGAAGAAAGAAACAGGGGGCTCACCTGGGCATGTGAGCTAGCTGCATTCATCAACTCAGTGAGCTCCAGATTCAATAAGAAACTTTGTCTCCAAAATAAGTTGTAGAGTGATAGCGAAAGACACCTGACTTTGACGTCTAACCTCCATATGCAATGTGCACATGCAAGCTTGTATATTTCTACACACATATACAATACACATACATGAACATGTCCATGTGTATTACACACATACTCATAAAACATCATTGAATATCTTGTTATGTGTACATATGCATATATATACACATATATCTTAATTCCTTTGAAAACTTTGTTATTTTGTTATGTATTGTGTTTGAGAAGTAATAATTAGATTTAGAGCTGAATTTATAGTTAGAGTCATTGTCAAAGTCATATCTAAAAAAAATCACTAAATATTTTTATTTAATATGTTTTAGAAAGCAATCTATAATGTTGATATAGCTGTGATGTTTTTATCTACTCACTCTGTGTGAGAATATTTTTTTTTCTTTTTTTAACTTGAGAGTTTTGTAATTTTAGTTATTTTGTGCATATGAGTGTTTTATCTGTATGTATGTCTGTGCACCATGTAGCCTGGTAACCTTGGATGCCAGAAGGGGGATCAGATCTCCTGGGACTAGAGTTACAAGTATTTGTGAGCTGACACGTGTGTGTTGGTACTGAATTTGGGTACACAGGAAGAACAACCAGTGCTCTTAATCCATGAGTTACCTCTCTAGCCCTAGGTTTGAGGTCTTATTCTCTTCTCTATTGCTGGGTTTGACTAATCATTGAATCTCTAAGATTAGACTTTTGATCAAAATGCTTGACTAGCATACAACTTTTTGATGTGGATTATATTTTTTTCCAAAACATCAGTAGTGTGTTGGGGAATCTACTTAATTACAAAAAATAAAAAAATTGAAATTTTATCTCTAATCAATTTATAAAAATTATAAAATTTTTCTTATAATTTTTAGTTATAAATCATTCTTATTTTGTTTACCTTTACATATATGACACAATCTTCAATAAAGATACAAATAATTTTATCAATCTTTATACCCACTACTAAAAATATTAGCAGATAACTTAAAAACTTTTCTCTTCTTTGATTTTTATTTTGGTTTTCTCCAGACTTTTTTCTGACATTCACTCATAAAATGGTTACTGAACAGTTACTGTGAGTACCACACTATTACAAGCCCCAGCAATATAGAAATGAGAATGTAACTACCTGGTCATGAGAGGGGACACTCTAGAGAAGTATCTGCCCTTCCTCCTGCAGCTCTTACACTAAAAGCCAAGGGTCAGAAATCATTAGAATTTCCACTGGAATCCCATGGTAGGAAAGGGAAAGGCTCAGACACTCATTCCATTCAGAGATATAACTTCTTTCCTAGACAGAAATTCCATACACTATCAGACCACTGTAGAGGACAGGTTGGTGCTGAGACAATGATGGGCCAGTGATGGTCAGAATCACAGGACTGCTACATTGTTCATACGTCTCTATATTTGTTTAACTGGAATATCTATCAGTTCCCCTGTTCCCTGTGCTGCTTTATATGTTCCTTTTCCCAGTGTGGCTACGCTAAGTAAACCTCCATTCTCTTCTATTCCCTGTTACTTGTCCTTGTAATTTTCATATCAGCACAGGTGTCCAGACCTAGTATGTTGAGACAGTCAAAGTTCAAGTTTTTTTGGAGGAAAAAGAAAGAGGCCCATGGTAGCATGAAGACAAAATTAAGAAGGCAAACGTCTAGCTTTTGAGAGAGTTGCAATGGAAAGGTCTTTTGTGACTCTTGCATTGTCATTAAGGTAAAAGCAGCAAACGGGTTAAAATTGGCACATGTCCGTAAGTTATATATGCTGAAGGGGAAGAAGACACTCATGTCAGAGGGTGAAGCTACTTGCAGGGTAATCAAGGGGGAAAACATTTGATCAACAATTCAGGGGGTATGAGAACAAGACAGGCAAGAGGAACAGCAAAAGATAATGAGTGAGCCATGCCCGTCATGATCAATGAACAGGAAAGACCATGTCAGAGTGACCAGAATCAAGACTGATATCCCATGAGTGAGCTGACAAGGTCTGGATCACAAAAGGCCTTGGGCACCAGAGTCAGAGTGTGGCATTCACATTGAGAAAGAAATGGAACCCTTGACATTTTTGCATAGACAAATGCTGTGAGTTGATTTAAAGTCTCATTCTGGGTGCCGCATTGTGAACAGAAGAGTACCTATCATAGTCATTCAGGTAACATATAAAGCAGGGATACAGTAATATAGAATAATCAGACACCCTGTCTACACTAACAAAGACGGAAAAGATCTACTTAATGCTAGATTTGAAGATAAAATAGAGTTAATGATGACACATTTCTAACCTGAAACCAGAAGGATAAAGTTGTCGCTGATTTTCATGGAAATGGGTTTAGATAGGAATAAGCTTGGGGAGGGTGGTTATGATATCCATATTTTATGTATGTGAACTTCTTGTTCTGATAGACACCAAATGTTAGCCAGTAGTCATTTGTGGGAAAATGACTCTAAGAGATAAGCCCAAAGGGGAGGAGCTCAGTCCTGCCTCAACTTGATGTGCCATGCTTCGTGTAACCTCATGGTAAACCTGTCCCTTTCTGACTGGAGATGGAGAAGAAGCCAATGGGCAGGGGGTAGATGGGAAAAGGGAGGAGAGGAGGGAGGGGAAACTGGTTGATATGCAAAATAAATGAAAAAAGTTATCTAAATAAAACAGTTAAAAAATAAGAAATAAGTCTGCTCTAGAGACATTCAGACAGTACTATTTAAACTGTACAATGACTAAGATGCAAACATAAGAGCAAAGGCTGCGCTCTCAGTTACTCCAACCAGCAGCAGAGTTGCAGAAATAGTTATATGGGAGGAAGAAACAGAGGAAATAAATGTATCCCAAACATGGGAATAATTGATACGGCCACACACTGGGGCTAGAATGAGAAGGAGAACGAGTGAAGTATAACAGCATGGTGACTTCTGAGACCTGGACAAGAAATAGCAAAGTTTCTCATATATTTAGCATCCCAGGACTAAGCAGTGTCTTTTGAATCTAGAGTAGTTTCCTATGGGTTTCTAGGTAGCCCATGTATGGGGGATGGTACTCAGGGAAACTCACATGTAAGCAAAGGAACACCCCTGACTCTGGAAAGGGAAAGGGCCTGACACGTAATTAGGGATACCTCCATTGTTATCATAACTCCTATGAAAATCTAAGAGGTCTTGGTGAAGAAAACTTCAGATCCCTGAGCAACACGGAAGTGCTTAGAAGACTGCATTCATGTTCCTATTGTTCTCTGTTTCTCACCCTAGGTCACCTGTAACGTCATTTCTAATAAAGGAGTAAGGAAGGGGTAGTGTCTGGAAAACTAACTGAACTTGAGCTGGTGGTTACAAGAAGTCCACATTTATATCCATGAGATGGTAGAAGTGACAAGCTCATACTCACAGCAGGCATTTGTGGATGAAGGAAGTCTTGATGGTCTGAGCACTCAACCTGTGGGATTAGAAATTGTCTCAATATAGAAAGTGTTGTTCCAGTTATCCCAGAAGATACCCAATCACTGTCTTTTGAAAATTCACCTGCAGACCTTAGTAGGATGCTTGTGGGGCAAGACCTTCATACATCTGAGGTCATGGAAGTGCTCTGTTTTGTGAAAAGATGAGAGAGACTAAGTCATTTGTTCCTGTAACTTTGCAGAACTTCTTAGAATAAGATTGATAGAAAATAGGAGGAAAAACTTTGGAGAGAGAAAGCAAGATGAAGCGTGGAAAGGTTTTATTGCAGAGGAATTGTGATGTCTGGGGAGAACAAACTGGGGTGAACAGGGATCAATTGTAGATAGGTATGATACAGCACAGTTCAACACTGGTGAGAAAATCTAAGGGGCAGTAGGAGAATACAATGCACTGAGTTGGGCAAACACCCTGGGCTCTACTCTGTGAATATGAGGTTGGCTTTGGAGAACATGGACATTTCATATCTATGTATATGATAGTGTGTGCATGTGCGTGTGTATAGGAAAACTTTGAAGAATTCCCTGATTGCTTCTGTTTTCTTAATGAAATGAGTGGGGTTCATCAGCTGAGGATAGTATTCATGTTAGTTTTCAACAGTGTGAATCTATTGAGCTGCTTATTTTATAATTTATTCCTTTACTTATCATATTCAGAAAAATCTTCCATATTGAAGAAAGCCCCAAATACCTATCTTCAAGATTTTTATTGTGAAACTTTCATGTTATGATTAGTTATTTTAAGTTCTAAAGTAACAAATATTACATAAGTTTAATATCCAACTCAGAATTTATAAATCAGCACTCAACCAAGACCACCTTTACTTTTTAAATATTTATGCATGGCAGAAATTTTTGTTAAGTGATATTAAAAGACCAACTCTAATTACAACTGGTTCATATGGACTTCATGGTTAACATGGGTTAGCTGACACAGTGGAATAACATGACAGTTCTTACCCTAGGTCTTGAGTCCTTGTGTGCACATGTGCTGCCTCCTAGAACCTCAAAGCCATGATGTGAATCAAACCAAGGTAGATCCCAGGAGATGAAAGAATACATGAAGGAGAGCACAGATACCATAATAAGGCTCTAGGAACATGGGGGAGCACATCTTCCCACACAGTCACACTGGAACATAGTCATGTTCATGTACCATTCCCGTCAAACTGTTGGTCTAAGAATTGTGCTCCTTCCCTAGGAACTGCTATAGGTGTTTTCCCACTGCTTGTGTGTTTATCTCATGTTTATATTCCATCTACTGGGCACACATATAGCTGTGGATAGTCAGGAAAATGACTTTTGAATAAAATATAAGTCTGATGAATAGAAATAATACTAAGATATCATTCATTATTCAGACTCACATAGGAAGGTGATGGTATTCTCAGTCACAAAAAAAAAGTTAATTTTGAATTTAAGAGCATATTCAGAGCAGACTGCTTGTCTATGGAGATAAACATCTGGTTGCCCCTGGAGACAAATACACAAGGTCATTTTTTCAGGTGTTGTTTATTGCCGATTCAAGATCAGACTAGAAGCAACTTTAGTAGACATAACTTTGTCAGTATATGGCTTTCTACATGTAGTCCCAGCTTCATTTACGTCGCAGGTTCAAAGTTCAGCCAACTCCTTATTTTCTTTCTAAGACCCCTCACCAACTCAGAGCTATGTGTATGGCCAAGTATTGCTCACTGACTGGTCAATGTGACATCCCTAGTCTAAGAGAACCACATGGCATATCATGTGTTATGAGAATGGGCCGGGCCCTGAAAATGTAACATATAATTGTTCAGTTATTAGCTGTGAGAAAGCACCAGTGGCGGCAGCAGCATGGTAGAGAGAGGAGGCTGAAGGAGTAGAGATGTGAAAGCTGTGGAGAGTTAACAGAGAGGATGCTGTGGAGAACAACGAGGAGCCTCTGTAGAACTAAACAGAGGGCTATCTAGAGGAGCAAGAGAGATGTTCATAGAGGATTTTTCCAAGATGAAGTCAAAGAGAAAGTTACCACCAAAAAGTATATGAGATTCCTTATTTTGCCCCACAGATAGAAAAAGTCTAACCCTGTTGTTTGATGTTTTACTCTTTTGGCTTTTTTTTTATTTTGTTCCCAGACATATCACACACAGAGGTTTATTCTTAGTTACAGATGCCCAGCCTTAGCTAGACTTGTTCCTTGCCAGTTTTACTTAACTTCATTACCCTATCTACTTTTCTCTCTGGGCTTTTATCTTTTTTTTATTTCTACGTACCTTTGCTTACTTCTTTCTCCATGGCTTACAGTGTAGCTGGGTGGATGCTCTCCTCCTCTCCTCGTTCTTCTCCTATTTATACTCTCTGCCTGATAGCCCCACTGATCATTGCTCCTGCCTCACTAGTAGCCATTCATCTCTTTATTAGGACTTTCAGGTCTTTTAGACAGGCACAGCAACACAGCTTCATAGAGTTAAAGAAAATGCAGCGTAAACAGAAGTCACACACCTAAAAATAATATTCCCCAACATAACCCTCATAGAGATAAGAACTTTTCCTAGGGCCTTGCTGTTTTCCTGGATTTTGTTGCAAACACTGGATACTAACTGGAGGCTACCCCCACACCTCAAGTCAGCCATAATCAGTCAATTTAAAAGTGATATTAACTATAAGGGGGAAATGGAAGGTTCAAATACAATTTCACAATTATTTTTCCTGTGCCCAACACTATTCCTACCAGATCCTCATAAAAATAAAGGTCTCGACAATGAAATAATTCAAAGAGAGTGTGAATAGTTCATTCTACTGCTGAAATACTACCCTGCACATAGAGCCTCTGAGAAACTTTTAATATATTATCTGAAACATAAAAAATACTCAGCAAATGGTCAAGAACTTATCATTACATTATCAGCATAACCATTTTTGTTATTTGTACCTGTACATTAAGTAGCAAATTATAAACTCTGAAGCTTTCTGGGGCCAAGGATATAATTCAGGCAGCAAAATGCTTGCCATGCAGCATGAGGACCTGAGTTCAATCCTTAGACTCTATATAAAAAGATCGGGTGTAATCCCATGCTGGGGAGGCGAAGGCAGGAGCATCCCTGGGGCTCTGCCCAGGCAGTCTAGCCTAACTGGTGAACTCCTTACTAGTGAGAATGGCTGCCTCAAAAGACAAGGTGAACAGCATCTGAGAAACGACACCTGAGGCTGATTGCTGGTTTCCTTCACACACACATCCACATGTGCATGTGAACCCATACACACACACACACACACACACACACACACACACATGCACGCACACAAACGACTCTTAAAGCTTTATAGTGATAGCTCTGGTTCTCAGATCCTTCCATTTAGTTGACTTTAGTTCTTAGCATTTAAAAAAAAATTTTACAATGATTTTATAAAATTACTAAAATGTTTATTTTAGATGCTTAAGGCACAAAAGAAAAAATACAAAAAAATAGACAAACAAAATAAAACAGGGGCTGGAAAGACGGCTTGTCAGTTAAGGGCACTTTCTACTCTTACAAAGTACCTGAGTTCAGTTCCTAGCATCTACATGTCAACTGACAATCATACAGTTGTACTCCAGTTCCAGGGAATTCCTCTTTTGGCCTCCATGAGTACCAAGCACAAATATGGTGCACTTAAATACCTGCAAGAAGAGCATCCATACACATATAAATATATAAATCTTTAAACAAACAAAAAACCCTTAGTAGTCTGGAATGAGTTTGTAGATCTTCAACACAAATTTCTCAAATCGGAGTAGATAAAGCTTCCTGAGTATGGAGATGTTGTCTCCACAGACAGCATATAGAACTAGTATTTTGTGTCACATTATCGTAGTCGCTGCTTGAGGTGATGGTGGCTAAGTGGAAAATGTCACAGGTGAAACCCTCTCTGCTCTTTTAAAGACTGAAATAGTAAAAGGCAGGAAAAAGTTAATTATCTCCTCACCAAAGAAATGAAGAGTCAAATTTTAAGGTAACTCTGAAACGTTTCCTTGAAGATCGAGTTGTGATGTATCAATGCCAGGGCCGTTTCACTGCAGTAATGAACCCTCACTGGGCTGAGAAAGGGTAGAGGAGTTTCTCAGAGTTCTCATTCATTAAATTCATCCTCTTTAGCATTTTATTCTCATTGATTGTTCTACATCTGTGTTTTATTTTCTCTGTATTTTTACCTGCTAATCAATTGCTACAAATCCATTAGTTTTGACCTTGTAGCCATTATGTTATTTGATCTAAGCACTAAAGCACATGGTAGTCGTTACAGGTTAATAGTAAACAGAAGTGCCCTAGACTTTTACTGTTTGTATTTCTGTCCTTCCTAAAGTTGTAACAACTTGGAAAAGTTTTAAGATCCTTGTATAATGACAACTCAGCCAGCTTAGACTCAATCATCTATTGATGCCAGGTACAAAGATAGTAGAGTAAGTCCATAGTTTCCCTGTATCATATTATAGCAAAATCTTACAAGTGGCTTCTGTATTATTTTGATAGGGTTGGTAGATTGAAGCTTCATGGACATATTCTTTAGACAGGAATTGTTATTTCCTAACAGTTCTGGGGCTAGAAGTCTGAATGAAGTTCTCAAGAGGGTTGTTTTCTCTGGGGCCTGTCACCTTGGCATATGGATGACCAACTTCCCCCAGTATCTTCATGTCACCTTCCTTCTATTCCATCCTTTCTTAAGCACACTGGTCAAACTGGAGTGGGGCCCATGCTACAGACCTTATCTAAACTTACGTCACTCTTTAAGTGCAGGCATGGTCTGAGGTACTTAGGACTGATTCAGAAGATCACACAAACCTTTGTCTTAAACTCATTATGATTCCTTGTGTATAAAACAGGAACAAAAATCATTTAGAACAAAAGTACTAGCTGATATTATCATAGATTCCTAGTGTTGCATTTTAGAGCTTTTGAGGTGAAGAATAACATAATTATTAAAGATAGAGGAAAAGTGAGAAATGAATCAAAGGCCCACACAGAAGAGACTTATCTGCAGTAGAGTAGTTAGAACAGACTCCAGAGCAAACTAACACCACCAGAGAACTTGTTATATTTTATTGTTTAATTTTTCAGTGCTTAGGATGTAACCCAGGACATTGAACACATTAGACAAGCCCTTAAACCACAGTTCAAATACTTTTTATGTCCCTTTGTTTTAAAGATTTAATTTTGTTTTTTTGAGACAGGGCTTCTCTGTAGCTTCGGAGCCTATCCTGGAACTGTCTCTTGTAGCCCAGGCTGGCCTTGAACTCACAGAGTTCTACCTGTCTCTGCCTCCCGAATGCTTGGATTAAAGGCGTGTGCCACCACCGCCCGACTAAGATTTAACTTTTAAACCTTTTATTTTTATTGATTCTTTGCGGATTTCACACCATGCTTTCTTATCCCGCTCATCTCCCCTTCCCCTTCCGTGCACCCTCTGCCGTTGCAACTCTCCCCCTGCCAAAAAAAATAAACAAAATTTAAAAGAACAACAACCAAAAACCACCCGAACAAACAAACAAAAAATCTTGTCGTAGAAGCTGTAGTATGGCCCAGTGAGTCACACATACCCTTTAGTCCATGTGTATATACATGTACACACACACACACACACACACATCTTTACTTGTAAGTGTTCATTGCTATAAGTCACTGATCTGGTTCAATGCTCTGGCTTCCACTACACTATAGAAAGTGGGCCCTCACTGGGAGTCCTCTTGGATATTCTGTTGTTCTGTGTCATGGAGAATTCTGCAGTTTTGGATCTGCAGGTCTGGCCCCTTCACATTTCCTGCAGTTCATAGATGAGGTAGATGTCATGGTGGGCTAATTCCTAGCCTTCATTCTGGACCTGGGTGGTAGCCTAGGTTGGTCAGTCCACCAGCTTTCCCTCCTCTTCACCACCCAGGTCAGTTCTCCAGTACTGCTCAGCTAGCTCACCCAATGCAGCATGCCCCAAAGGGCAGGACAGTTCTCCAGTTCTCATGGCCTTGGGTCTGGCTCACCTGCACCTGTACCTCTACTGCTTTGCCCAGGTAATGTGCAGGACCCACTCTTCCAATTGCTGTAGGGGGCTTATGGAGGGAAAGGAAGTCAGTTCTCCTGCTCTCATGCCTTCAGGGCCAGCTCACCTGCATCCATGACATCAGGGCCAACTCTAGAGCCCTGCCTGGATGAGGCACTGGGACAGCTCTCCTGTGTGTGGCAGCCTGTGAGGGACAGAATTAGTTCTCCCACGCTTGTGACCCCAGGGGCTTTCTATCTGCAGGTGGCAAAGGAATAGTAGGGGGCATCTCTCCCTCACCCATGCCACCACATCGCAGATGAGGGGAAGGAGGGTCACCTCTCTGGTTCTCACACCCTCTGGGCCATAGACACAGACAAGGCCCTTGGCAGCAGCTTAGGCCCGGAGGACACCGTGGTCCCAGGTGTCAGGGCAGGCCACTCAGATCTGTATAGGCCTAACAGAGACACAGTCCTCAGACACTAGCATGGTCCTAGGTGGTGGCCTATACCCCTAACATCCATGTCACCCTTAGTGGTAACACAGGCTATGACTATCAACACAGACCCCAACCGTAACTGGACCATGGACCCAGAAATGGTTCTTTGCAACAGTCTGGGGCTTAGATATCATCTTGACACTGGTTGACTGTTCAGGTAACTTAGATTGGCCTGGCTTAGTGGAACATGACCCTTGAACACCAACATGGCCCCAGGCATATCATCCATAGATCCTGACATTCCCCACGACCCTTAATGGTGATAGATGCTTTGGACATCAATGCAGATAATGGCAGCCACAGGGTCACAGACCCACATATGGTTTGACAACTGCTTGGACCCATTTGTCCTCATGGTCCTGACCACTGCTTGGGCCCATAGGATGCCATGCCCTGGGTGGCAGTGCTTGTCTCTCAGGTCTATACAAGGATGGCACCTGTACAGATCTTGGACACTAACATGGCCAGAGACACCAGCACAGATCCAGGGCATACATGTGGCCTTTGGTGGCAACATGGGACATGGACATCAACATAGACTCTGGCTGTAGGAAGTTATTTTTAGTGTTTGTTGGAGGCTGTGAATGAGTTTGTGTGTATGTATGTGTGGGTATCAGTATGCATGGAAGCAAGGGAAGGGCATCACTTCCTTTGCAGCTGGGGTTTTAGGTGCCCGTGAGCTGCCTAATGTAAGTACTGAGACCTGAACTTGAGTGCCCATAATAAAGCAGCAAATGCTCTTAGCCACGGGGCCATCTCTCCAACCCCCAAATCATTCCTCATAAAATTGTTACAAAAAATAGAACTGGAATCTTCATTGCACTATAAAATAAATAAATAAATAAATAAGCTGAAGTAACTGAAAAATAAGTACCTCTTCTCAAGTCTGTGAGGCCTTGGGGCAAATGGCTGCTTGTTCAACTGGAGAGCTACAAAGATAAATACAGAGAACCATTTCTCACCATGGAAGATCCTTCCAGAAGAAACAGTGTTAAGGTTTGGAACTATTGTCCATCATGGAAGACCCTTCCAGAAGAAACAGTGCCAGGGTTTGGACATTTAAACTGTGACTTACAAACTACTAGAGGATCTGTATGAAGAACTGTTGGCATGGAAAATGTCACAGAGACCTGCCTGGGTGCAAAGCTATACTGAATGAATTGTCTGTCCAGTGACGCTACCTTGACCTCACAGGAAAAAACAGAGAATGCTTCCACTGTTTTCATTTAGGGGTGGAAAAGATAATAATTGTGAAATACACCAAACTTTCTTTTAAAGAAATGCAGTCTGAAGAAAAACTGTGTTGCTAGAGGCCCAGAGGTTGTACTAGTGCCTCGCTAATTTAGTAGTAACAGAGGCACCCTAATCCAGCACCCTAATCTAGCCATCCTGTCACATCTGAATGAGGGGTAGATTCAGATATACCCGTGACATTCACAACTCAGAAGCACGGGCTCCTAGGGACAGAGATCTAATCGTAGGCTACCTCCACACTTTATCACTTACAATAGTCAAGGTCTGTCTACCGAGTTCCTTAAAGTATCTCATGCCCTTTTTACAATAGCAGCTGGCAAAACATTACAAGATATACCATAAAAGCAAGGAATGATTTGAAAATATAAAGAAAGTATCAGAAGCGAGTTCAGTCAGATGTGAAACTGATGTTGCCATTATCAGACAGGGGCCTAAAGAGACATGATTAAGATTAATAGACTAAAAGCAAAAAAAATAGCAACATACAACACTAGGTATAGAATGCAAACAGAAAGGTGGAAATCCTAGGAAAAAAGAAATGCTGGAAATAAAGCATGTATTTATTCATACAATGGAACAAAGAATACTTTGGTGTGCTTATTAATAGACTGACCATATCAATAGAAATCCCCAAATTTCAAAGGCAAGAGAGAAAAAAACATGTCATAGTTGCTAGACTCATATGTTCTGTGTTAATACTGACTTTTCTAATAGGAAACTGTAAGTTTAATAATAATTCACTATCACTGCACACTTAGAGCAGTGACCAAAATCCAAAAACACCGACAATCACTACTGGCAAAGTTGTGAACCAACAGAGCTAGCTTTGTTTGCGGGAAGGCCAATGATGGATCCCATTTGGAAGAGAGTGTGACAATTCCTTAAAAACCAAAAGAGTCTTATCATGTGATCTAGGAATCAAACTGCCTGAGATTTACTCAAAAAAGAGAAATAGTTAAAAGCTCATATAATCCTCCACATGAATGTGTATTGTAACTTTATTCATAATTGCAACCAAGATATAACCAAGACATCCTTCATAATAGAATGGAAAGCTACTGTATTGCCAAACTCTGGAATATTATTTATCCTTATAAAATAAAGTCATGAAAAGACAAGGACTTAATAGAAGTGAAAAAAGCCACCTGATAAGGCAGCATGTCTAATAATTCTAAGTTTGTGACATAGTGGAAAAGACAAAACTATGGAAACAGTGGGGATTTCAGTTTTTGCCAAGGCTGGGGACAGTGTAGCATCAATCAACTGTTAACTTTTCCAGATTTGGGGCTGCCAAGAGGTTAGTAAAGCAAGCCTGTAGATGTACCTATCATGCCATTTCAAGGGACCTGTTGATGGCAAAGACTCTGACCTGATGAACTCATTATTTGCTTAACAGATTCGAAGTCTAATGACATTATTGAAAAGTGGTAAAATGCAGGAGACCTCTCTCTACAGTCCTTTCTCTCTGTTTCCTGGCCTCGAGCCATGAGCTGCTTTGTCATGCCCATTCTATCATAATGGACTGACCTCTGATACCGTGAGTCACTCAATCCTTTCTTTTAAGTTGTGTCAGACATTAGGTCACAATGCCAATAAAGTTGATTGACACAGGAAGAAGGGAAGAATGGGGAGACTGTGTCCAGTAGAACTGTGCCCTACTACAGCCTCAAATCACTGTGCATTGCTTATTGCACACTGGATGAACTGCAGCGCAAACTATCAAGTCTGCAGATAACAATATTCACATTCAATTCATATTATGTTCTTTGAACCTGATATGAACGGGGTAAGTTTTTTATAAAAACCTGGACATATATGAATAGGGCTGTGTTTTAAAGGCAGAGTGATAAGGAAAAATGATTTGAGTATATGAAAAATCTCAAGCAAAATCATTAAGATACAGTGAATCCCACTGGGACTGTGCACTTACCAACCTGGAGTTCTCCAGAAAGAGTAGGCAGAACCTGATGGCAGATCCGAATTTACACATTCGAAACACTCCTCACAGTCTTTTCTTAAAGTGGCTGAAGGTGGTGTTTCTATTTCTTCTGAAGAACTGATTTCACAAATAAAATAGAATAGAAGGACCATGTTAAAACACATACATATAAATGTACCTGAACAAGAGAACTCTTTAAATATAGTTTTCCATAAAACTCTTAGCAGTAGCATAACCTTAATTTTTTAATTCTGCAAGATTCTCAACGCAGCAATGCTTTTGTCTTGAAGGAGTGCAATTATATTGTGTTCAGTGGAGAGAGGATGGTTTTCTCTGACCTCACAGAGACATGGTGGGTCAAAAGTCAGGGGATAATTGCACCTCGGAAAGCCAAGTGCCAGGCTGTTTCTGGACATCAGCCGCAGGCAGCCAACCATGCTTTAGACTTGGGAGATGAGAGTGATGAGCCAGTTTCTTGCCCTCCGCATTGGCCTATTGACAGTTCGTGTTGCAGGAACAGAGTCTCCGCTGCTGAAGTTAGGATGAGGTCACAGAGTGGTGGGTGAGCAGGGTGAGCGGAGGAAAGAAGGAGGTAGACCAAGGTGCTACTGCCTGCTGGACTTTGGTGCTGAGTGGTCTTCCAAACCTACATTCCCCTACATCTTGATCTGCAAGGTCTTCACTGAGGAGGGCTCCATTACTTTCTTCACTAGCTGTTAGGACAGAGTGAAATATTGCTTTCTCAAAGTCAAGGTTGAAAACCAACGAATCTAGATTATCTTTTTTGTCTTATTTTAAATTGATTTTTATTGAGCTCTATATTTTTCTCTGCTCCCTTTCCTGCCTCTCCCATACCCTCTTCAACTCTCCCACAATGCTCCCAATTTAGTCAGGAGATCTTGATTTTTTCCTACTTCCCATGTAGATTAGATCTATGTAAGTCTTTCTTGGGGTCCTCATTGTTGTCTAAGTTCTCTGGGATTTGGTTTGTAGGCTGGTTTTCTTTGCTTTATGCTTAACAACCACCTATAAGTGAGTACATGTGATAATTGTCTTTCTGTGTCTGGGATACCTCACTCAAAATAATGTTTTCTAGCTCCATCCATTTTCCTGTAATTCCGATCTCATTAGTTTTTTTTTTTCCTGCTGTGTTGTACTGCATTGTGTAAATGTACCACATTTTCCTTATCCATTCTTTGATCGAGGGGCATTTAGGTTGTTTCCAGGTTCTGGCTATGACAGACAAAGCTGCTATGAACATAGTTGAGCATACGTCCTTGTGGCACGATTGAGCATTTTTTGGATATGCGGGCCCAGGCGTGAGAATCTAGGTCATCTTAAGAGTCTGATCCAGATGGTGAGTGGGTGTGAGTTGCTCACAGTTTTACATTTCTAAGGATAACACAAGGATTCCTTTCAGTTCAAGTGAGCATTGCATATCAGGACATCAAATTGGCCCACCATAGATTTTAGAGGAGGGTGAATTGGGAGTTGCACAGGACTGAGATCGTGTGTCCTCCTCCCTTAAAGGCTCTTCAGGCTGCCTTGTTGCTTAGGACTTTTCCTCTTTCTTCTCTTTCATGTTGCTGGTGGAGGGGGCTCTCTTGGTGCTTTTGGAAAACAGGGTGGATGCATGGAAAAATCCAGAAAACTAAAGTATAAGCTACACCTTCCAGGTTTTTTCCCAAGTAAGAGAAAACTGTACTGTGCAACGGGGATGCCTTGGGTTGGCTATGTGGACAATGCACCTCTCTGTGTACATTGTCGGCGTCCAACCCCTGAGAAGCTCAGGAGCATAGCAACAGCTAAAGTGGAGGCTGGATCATGGATTGAGCTTCTAGGACAACTTGGGAGGCACAACCTTAAAAGCAGGGTATTAACCAGCGCTGAATTTTAACTACTTGAATCATAGCTGGCTCAAGGTTAAATTTTTTAAATCATAAGACACTAATGTAAAATTTTGAAATGTCTGCCAATATTGAGGTGTCACTTTTCTCTATTTTTTTTTTTAGAAAAAAGCAGTCACTGCAGTGCAATGGATAAAGGGATTTATGAAGGCTTATTTCTGGAACTATAAAGATGCTACCAGATCTTCCATAAAAGAGTGACTATTTAGCAATAGCCAACCATTGATTGCTTGCTGCCAGTTCTAATTTTTATTCATTACTGGTTTAGGAGTGTAGGAAACAATCATGTTTATAATTAAGGTGGTATCTGCAAAATGCTTGTTTTGAGAACAAAATGTGCTTGAAAATGACCAATATCTGCATATTTGAAAAATTACTGTATAGGAAGTCATTGTCAATATTAAAGATTTCCTCAAAAATATTTCATACCAAAAATTTAAATTAAAAAGTCTTCATGGAACACCAGCTATGAGCAAAATTCTGTAATCAAAATATATTTGTTTTATTAAAATTAAAATTATAGCAAAAACTGAGTTAAAACACATCTATGTATTGTATGTCTTATGATAGCAATATAAATGTGTGCATATATTTCTATATATGTGTGTATGCATTTATACACACATACATATACATATACATACAGCTATATTCATAGATATATGAATCATTTCAATATTCCAAGATGATCTATCCTAAAGGAACAAAGGTTGGGTTTTTTGTGAATGCCTTTGAATGCCATGAGAGCCCATTTCATCTTGGTATGTACATAATTCCAATCACTTTATTCTAGGAGTCTAACCTACCTATAGTTTATAGTGATGGGACAGTTTTCTTTGCCTCCCTTTATGATCATTAATTTATTTAACCACATATTTCCTAATTAGACAATGAGAGCCCTGTGGGAGATTTTGTTGACCATCTGAGGCCCTACATGAGCACACATCCTGACACCACTTGGCATTTATAGATATTGTGAAGTAAACTGACCTAATGATCTGTTTCCCATAAGACCTTGCAGCAGAATCCATTGCTCCTTGCCAATGCTCTCACAGCATTTTACTTCCACTAAATCATTATCAGATCATTATCATTCTTTCTTCTTTAAATCAGAACTGTAACAAACAAGGTCAAGATTCCCTTTGTATTTTTCTCCTTTCACTATCTCCTTGCATAGTACGCAGCAAATCCTGGTTTCATATATTATCTTAATTAATTAACTATGTGTATTTGCTTAATTAGCTGTAAGTAGTATTGTGGGAGGTATTTTATTTATTTTTCTTAATTAGCATTTTTAGTGCTTCCAAGATTTCAGACACTAAATTTGATGTAGTGGTAATGTCAAGGACTAAGGATAATTTTAGAGATAATCCAGGTTAAAAAATACATCAATAGTAATAATAAAATATTTAAAATCAAATAACAAAATAAAAATATATAATTGATGGTCAAAAATATCATATAGCCAAATTATTCCCCCCCCCCTCGGATGAGATCCACTGAGACTCTTGTTTTCTAGAATTTCCTTCCATGAACATAATTCCAGGTGGTCCCTCTCACCTGCACACTAGTCTTCCCTTTCCTGCTATAGGCTAGACCACAGCATTGACTTCGCAAATGTCTAGCCACTAGCAATGAGAGCAGGCTGTGTCATCCTGTTGTGAAGATCTGTCCTCCAAGCATGACGAAGCTACTGCCACCTTGAAGTCAGTGTAGCTGTGATTACCTTCATGAAACCCTCACAAGATGAGGCCACTGGCATTCCTTGTAGAAGGAGGCATGGCTCAGGAAGTAAGGCCATCCATGAGAGACTCACTGTACTGTTCACAGTGAGAACCCAAAGAGCATTGGACCCTGCCCTGCCCTTTGCAGAGGATATATACATTAACAATTGCTGAGGTAGGGATACTTTTCTTGGGTGGTATAGCTGCCTATAAGTCTGTCATGCTCTTGGAAGGAGCCTTCAACTACACTTCTGGAAATAACCCTTATTAAATACATTTGTTCACCAAGTTAGACTTGAGTGGGATAATTTCTTTATTCTGTTGCTACTATGCTATCTGGGGTAAAACAAATCTACTTTGTGCTCTGTTGGTGGGAATGAATTTGTAGAACCATATGGAAATAAGCAAGCAGATTCCATAAGAATATTACAACGAGAAACATACCGTTTGGTCCATCAGGCCCTCTGTGGGATGTATGCAAGGAGCAGAAGCTAGCACAGCACATACAGAATCCTATAAAGACATCTGCTCTGTCAGATTAACAGCCAAAACAAATAACCTGCTGTTTGTTAGCAAAAGAAATTATATTAATGTTTGAAACATAGGCAGGCACACTTCAAAAAAAAAAGGAGCGCTTGAATTTTGACATTTGTGACACTCTGAATGCACTTGGAGGAAATTCTCAGTGAAATAAAACAGGTTCATAAAGAAAAGTTTTGTGTCATCTCATTTACATGTGGAAAGATAGCAAAGAGAAATCGGTCCTAGACACACATGCAGGAGCAACACTAAATGGACCCAGTAGGTTATACATATATCACGAATCTCAGAGGTCATCGTGGGGAATGGGGGAGTTGGGGGCATGGTAGAAATGATGTAAATGGAGTGCCTAAAATTATTTTAAATGATAAACACATAGAAACTAAAAATAGACTGTAGTTATCAGGGGTGGGGTGTAGAGAGGAAATAGTGACTAGTAAATGAAAGGGCACAAGTTGCAGATTACAGGGTAAATAAGTATGGAGAGTCAATGTGCAAGACAAGGGCTATAGTTAGGTTTTACTGTGTACCAGAAATTACTATAGAAGATTTTAAGCGATACACTACACACATACACTCACACACATACACAGCTGTGCAATACATCTGTGTGGACATAGCTAATCATTTCACAAACATATGTATCAATATATATATATATATTTGACAAAAGTTATGATATGTTAAGTGTAAAAGTCAGCAATGTAGTGGCTTTACTCTGAGACTTTTAGAGTGTGTGTGTGTTGTGTGTACAGGTGTTTCATCTGTATGTGCACATGTGGAGCTAAAATTCATCATTAGTCATTTCTTTATTGATTTCTATTTTTTATTTTTTGGGGCAAGGTCTGTCAGAACCTGGATCTCAGCAATTCAGCTAGATGCGCTGAGCAGCAAACCATGTCTTCTTCTGCCTGCTCCCAGAGCTGGACTCACAATTGTGCACCAACACATCAGTCTTTCTGTGCATGCTGGGGATGCAAACTCAGGTTGCTGCATAGTATGCACTGTAGTACTGAGCCAAGTAAGCATTTCACACTTGAACCAGTTCCCAAGCTCTCAAATTTCCACTTTTGTTCATTTATATTCTAAACAACATTTAAAACAGCAATTCTAAACTAACAGTTGTATATTATAGCTCATTGTTTTCCATCTACCACCTAAATGATTGATGCATGCTCATAGATATATTCCTGTGTCTGTGTAAATTCTAGTCTCTTTTTAAAAAATAAAACACCCAAGTTATAATTGTGTATGTATTTATTTAGTGTGTTTCTATATGCATGTGTGTCACAACTTGTGTGTGATTGTCAAGCGACAATGTCTGAGAATCGATCATTTCCTTCTTTGCTGTGTGTCTTGCAGATGAAAGTCAGGCCATCAGGCTTGGCAGCAAGCAGCCTTATTCACCAAGCACCTTGGTGGTCCCCAGCCTTGGCTCTCTAAGCCAGTGGTTTTCAATGATCAAACAATTGCTAATAATCTCCAGAATTTTCTTTAGGAACCACAATTGATAATGAATATGGTAAGATGGATCTGTTGCTGTTTGTTTCAGAGTGTGGTTTATCCCCTTATCCAATAGTGTAGCAGAGACTTGGGCACACGACCTGCAGCTTGCTTTTCACTAGCTCACAAGTTACGCGCAGTACTGAAGCCCAAATTATGATTCTTTGACAAACAGTGATTTTCAAAGTCTGCCTTCTCCCTATTTGGAAACATCCAGGCTCAACTAGTGGCATGGCAATGGCTACACTGTGCTCTTCGATGCTATAGTTGGAACCTCTGTGTTGAACACTCTGATTAAGTGAGAGGAAACATCCACTAATCATCTAGTTCTTGATGTAGAGAGTAAATACCAGTAAGCCATTTCCGTATCCTGCTTGAGCAGCAATGCAGTAGGCCAGAAAGGTTATTACAATTTGTTAGTTGTTCATCATTGTCCACATCAGAAGGGCCACATAAAGCAGATATCCTAAGCATGGCTTGATGTCCACACCCTTCTGGCAGAGCTCATCAAGTCACGTGCATTTTCTCTGTGTTCTGAGCAAGCCTTGCTGCTATAATCCTTAACAAAAGACATTAAACTGACCACAGGCATGGAACTTAAAACACCCTGAAATTTACTGCGGTATTTCTCTCTCCAATTCACTTTTGTGCCCCAACTATACAAGATAAATTATACAGCTAGAGGTATTTGTCTGAGAAGATTATGAGGGGTTGAAAATGGAGGTTAGCCTCTTCCCCTGGCCTCAGTTACTGGCACAACTCTGTTGCCCTTCCTTAAATTAGATTTTAACATATGTTGCATGTTACAGAACTGTGGAGAGCCTAGGCAGCAATCAGCTCAGGCCAGGTTTGTGCCTGGTTTGGTTCTGAATCTGTCAAGTAAGGGTTTGGGCCACAAATGTAAGTAAACAACAGGTTGTGGGTGAATCCTAAGCTTAATTTCTACAACATATTCTATTTTAATTGGAAATCAACAACATATTTCAGACAGTTATCAGGGCATTAGGAATCATATCAAAGAAATACCACCTAGAGAGCTGTTACAACATGGAACCACACAAACTTTATAGTCCACCATTGTAGTAAGAGGTACAGGCTGTGTCCCGCCTGGCTCCCGGTGCGGGCATGCTTTTGGCCCTGGCTAGCTTATACCCGGAATAATTACACACAAACTGTATTCATTTAAATACTGCCTGGTCCATTAGTTTTAATCTCTTATACATATTAGTCTAACCCATATCTAGAAATCTGTGTATCACCATGTGGTCATGGCTTACCGGGAAGATTCTAATCAAAGTCCATCTTGGGCTGGAGAAACATGGCGTCTGCTCCAGTGGCTTCTCTCTCACAGCTTTCTGTTCTGTCTTCTCTGCCCACCTAAGGGCTGCCCTATCCTACAGGCCAAGGCAGTTTCTTTATTCAACCAATGAAAGCAACCCAAATACAGAAGGACCCTCCTACACCATTCATATCATCTCCCCCTCCAAATGTAAAGAGGCTGTTGTACACAGTGGACAAAAGGTAATGGGGAGAACAGGTGGGCTCATAGTGAGATTGTCAGACTAGATGATACCACGGCTTCATTGAGCTGAGGGATACCAGATGGACAATATGAAGTTTTGAGTAAGTGCCTTTAAGGTCCATTGTGACCATAGCCCATAGGTCATGGTGAGGGCAGTGACTTTCAAGAGGTGAGTCATAGTGAATGACCTCACATTGGTAAGGCTTGCCCTTGAAGGGGATTGTAGAAAATCAGTGGCTTCCTCCCTCTCTGTTCTTTGGGCACCATGAAGCAAGAAGCTTCCTCTGCCGTGATGTATGGCCTTGGTGCATGCTGGAAACCAGTGCAGCCAGGAGAGCAGGGCCTGGAGCTTCCAGAACCTCAGCTCCAATGACACTTTTCCTCCTTATAAGCTGATGGTCTCAGGAATGTTACAACAACAGAAGTCTGGTTAACATACACACCGGCCACACACAATGTACACACACACGTTTATGTACACATAGTCAATAAAGTGGATGAGTGT
>JAQHUG010000147.1:1559355-1615752 GCA_028555095.1 Dicrostonyx torquatus | reverse complement strand
TTTTTCCTGCTGCTATTGCCGATACAAGAATTTTTTTCAGAAGCACACCTCAGCAAACAGCCAAAAGCTGTTTTAAATCACTCTCTCCTTTTTAAGCCATCTCAGGTTTTTAAGTGGAATCAGGTTACCACGTTGGGCAGCCAAGCTGTAGTAAGAGGTGTGGCTATGTTCCCAGCACCTGAGAGGAGCATATACCTGTAAGGCTTTCCATACTTGCTACTTAATGATGGAAGATGTTTTAAGCTGTGTTGTTGGTCAGTTTCATCATTATGTAAACATCACAGAATGCATTCACACAAACCTGCATAGAATAGGTCAAGTGACTGGCATGGTGTTTTGAAGTCAGGAGAACTGACTATTTGTACTATCTTTTCATAGTCATAGAGGTTGACCAACAGAATAATGAATGATGAATGAATCATTGAAGAGATAAGGATGTTTGAAAATCTCTAGAATTGTATGAAAGTGAAAACACAACATATCTGTATCAAAGGAAAGGCACAAAGCAGTAAAATCTTAGAAGGAAAATTTCAAAATCTAGGGAAAGAGATGCCTATTCACGTATAAGAGGCCTACGTAACACCAAATCGATATGGTCAGAGAATACATTCCCCACATGATTTAATGGTCTGAAGGTGGGCTTTCTAGAGTTGATGAAAAACATGCACACACAAGTGCACATATACACACAGAGGGAAAGAGAGGGGAGATAAGAGGAGAGGGAGGAGAGAGGGAGAGAGAGACTATGTCTGGCCCAGTTTGAACTTCAAGTAAGTCTAGCACACTATATTTAGGATATGTATGCCCTCAATACTTAATGAACCAGAACCTCCTGTTTTACCCGGCAATTCTACTCTAAAGGCTGGCGATAGTTTTGAATTTTACAAAATGAAATGAATTTATTTTTTATATAGTTCTGGTTATGAGGAAAACAAAATCACTTGTCTATTTCCTGATGTCTGAACCTTCTAGCATACTGATTTCTGCAGCCGAAATATTTAGCACAGAAAGCAGAGGTATTTTTTTTCTTCAAGTAGAGGAACTCCTACATTTAGAGTTTTGGACACATCTATCTTATTGTTGAAGATGACCATGCACATTATAAGAAAACAAAAACCAGAATTGCATTCTTTTAAAGTTAAAATATGGATCTCTCAGCCGGGCGGTGGTGGTGCACGCTTTTAATCCCAGCACTTGGGAGGCAGAGGCAGGTGGATCTCTGTGAGTTCGAGACCAACCTGGTCTACAAGAGCTAGTTTTAGGACAGGCTCCAAAGCCACAGAGAAACCCTGTCTCGAAAAAAAAAATGGATCTCTCATTCACTCAATGTTTTCATAAAGTCTGTATGTTTCAGGCACTGAATATTGCACAGTTTAATAAAAGTTAAATAAACAAAGACAAAAATTAATCTAGTGAACATTTTCCATCCTCTTATCTTTATTTATTTTATAGACCCTTTAATATAACATTTTCTTTGTTTCTGTGAAATAAATTTGCTTTCTGACTTTGTTTAGAAGAATGTGTAATTGATTCTCTCCTTGGCCTCTGTTGAACTCACTAGCTGTCTGGGTTACTGATGACTGCCCATTGTGGGACTCATTTAGCAAGCAAGCTTTTCCTAATTATTACTACCTTCCACATAAGTCATAGGGAAGTTTACAGGAATCTTGGTTCTCTCTAATGCCAGAGATCACTGACTACAGCAAATAATTTCCTAAGATTTGGTCATTATAGTGTAGATGGATGACTTTACAGTTATAGAGAAGGTAATGAGGCAACCAGAGAAAGAATGGGCATGCTTGTAAGGAACAGGCTCATCAGCAACTTCATGATAAAAACAAAAGCTAGAGTCCATGGTTACAAAAGAGAAACATAACTCTACAAATAACCCAGCAATTATTTCCCAGGAAGTACAAAATGGAGGTAGTAATGTCTGTAACAAAGATTTATTTTCCTAGTTTATGATATGTGTATTATATCAGCATCATTCAGTGAATTCTAAATACTATTTGGTTGCCTGGAGAATTCTTGATTTATGAAAGAACAAAAATGCCTAACAATTCCTTTTCTTAGAGGTCAAGGAATATATACATGATTCTCCTAAAGCAGAGGTTCTCAACCTTCCTAAAGCAGCTACCCCAAACCATAAAATTATTTTCTTGATACTTCATAACTGTAATTTTCCCACTGATGTGAATCATAATATAAATACCTGATATTGTCACTGAAGTGAGACCCTCAAAGGGGTCATGACCCACAGGTTGAGAGCCACTTCTTAGATGAACAAATTCACACAAATTGTTTATCTGATTTATTTGGGGAAGAGGACAAGAGTTAAGGATGAGAAACTCAGGTGGAATTAGCTAACGCCATGCCTGAGTTATGGGAAAAGAACAGTGAGTATTGAGTGGACAATATGATTGTACCAGGAAAAGCAACATACACCCTTTCGTTGTTATCAGGGATGCAGCACCATGAAAAGGGTTGGGCTACACAGGGGACAAATCTATGCCCTGTTCATGGCATCACTGAATCCTTGGGGAATGCAGTAATCCACCCACACTCACACCAACTTCATAAAGAAAAGGAGCAGCACTCAAGGCCATAAAACTATTTTCTATTGCTACCCTCAGAACTCCACAGGCCTTCATTTTCAACATTGCTTACTTGTCTTATTATCCCAAAAGTGCTGTAAGAGATATCCCTGTGAGGTTTACAAATATAATCACCTCCCTGCGCCCATCTGGGGAACTGTTGCTGCTGCTTCTTTCTTTCTTTCTTTCTTTCTTTCTTTCTTTCTTTCTTTCTTTCTTTCCTTCTTCTTCTTCTTCTTCTTCTTCTTCTTCTTCTTCCTCCTCCTCCTCCTCCTCCTCCTCCGCCTCCTCCTCCTCCTCCTCTTCTTCTTCTTCTTCTTCTTTTTGAAAAGTTACAGTGAAATGTGCGTCTTCACATAAGGGAAGGAGAGAACAAACTCCCATAAGTTGTCCTCTGATCGCATCATGGATTCTAAGGACACACACACACACAATAAACAAGAGATTAACAGTAATGTAAACTCACATACTCTCTAATATACCTGTGCCTTTGATTTTGGACCATTTGTTGAACAAATTAAACTACAGAATATAATCACTTTGAAAAGTAAGAGCTGTCGCTACAGTGTAACCAGACAGGGGAACTAAAAACAAGTGTGTCACCATTTGTTGTGCCTTTTTGAGCTACAGTTCAGGGAAATACAGTGGTTCAAGTTTTTCTGATCTAATCCTCCATATTCGTCGGACAGAACATTGGGCTTTCCCCCACTAACCTTGCTGACAATGAGTGGTCTGCTGATAGACACTCTGTAAAGAAATGGTTCCCTTGGCGCCGTCTCGTTATTCGCCATGCCTCTATTGCTCGATAATTCTAAAGCAGCTAGTAAAAGTAGTCCTAGTTTCTTAGTAAATTGAAATACAAGACACAGGTGCAGACTGTAATTTATATGCCAGGCACCGTTCTTTATGTCTAATATTCCTATCAACAAAACAAGCTAGAAATTATTAAGGGCACAGGAAAGATGGTAAAGCTTAGTCTCCAAGGAAGCTGGGTAATTTGCCCAGAAGTAGCACAGTTAGAAATTACACTCAGAAACTTCTAACATTGTGATTCAGATGAGATTGGTCCATGCAATCATCTTTGCACTGTAACCAGGGCTATGTTTTGTGTCCTCATTGATAACGGCGATAATTTGGGGTTGCTTCAATTTCATGCTAGGATATTTATGTACACAATATGTTCTAGCAATGCTCTCCCTGAACTCTCTTACTGCAAACCCCTATAGGAGCAATCCAAGGATTCTATCAAACCACTCTGTTCTTTGAAAAAGCAAGAGTTAGACTCTCTAGTCAAAGTCCTGTGTTTCGGCCTCACAGCTGCAGACTTGTGGGTGTTTCTATTTCGCCTTATGTCCTCATTGGAAAGGGGGCACGGAGCAGTTCTGATTTGGGATACAGAAGAGGAATGAAGTTGCTTCCAGCCTGGGAACAGTTTCCCACCTTGTTGAGGCTGCTGAGTCTTTGAGAATGTTTCCAACTCTTTTTTCTCTGAGTAGGAACTTTTGAGTTGAAAAGTGTAATCCACAGACTCTGTCTATTTCCTTTCTCTTTCTTTCTCTGTTAAAAGAAGAAGGCCTTCCCTTTGACCTTCATAGTGAACTGGGGTTACTCTGTGGAGAACCTCAGATGCAGGCTAGCAGGCATTTGAATCAGCCATATTAATAATAGCCTCCAAGGAGTTGGCTGACTGACTTCCTAGGAATCTCTTTGCCCTTTGCTCTTATCTGATTTGGGGAAGTCAGTCTGGGAAATCATTCCTGCTCCTCCGCCCTGTACAGCCTGTGTTCAAGGGGTTTCAGTGCTTTCTACCAACTGGCAGTGGTCTTTCTCCAGATCACAGCTACACAGTCAGCGCTTTAACCTGGACTGGATTATTTTCATCCCTGAAGCAATATTCTATTCTTTCACACTGCTGTTTTCTTTTATCAATAAATTGTAGCTAATTATTGGCTGTGAGAACATGAGACGGCATGAAACCTCCCTAATGGCAGCAGAGGTTAAAGCCTTGAGAGGGAGGATGCATTTTGTGTGCAGATTACTAGCGGAGGACAAAAGTCTGTTGGAAAATCACGTCCTTTCCAAGCAATACGCCCTTATAATAGATCCCCATCCTTCGAGATTAAAAAGCTCCAGGGCTGTACAAAGAACAATAATCAGATCAGAAACTGTTAAAAGCATAAGGCAGATAAACCCAACGAGAAGCCTTTGGAGGGAGGCAGATAAGCAACGTGGCTAAGTTAAAATGTCAGGGAAGCTATTTCACTCTGTGGGCGATGGGCTTTTTATTTTCACTCTTTTCTTTTGGAAGGAAATGAAAGCAATGACTAAAAAGAGAAAACATGTGTGTGCATTTTAAACAGAATGATCATCCTCGTCCCAGGGCTATCTGACTCAGGTGTTCAGGCTTCCTCGGTGTGCAGTCCTGCACCATCACAAAACAGTTTGTCTTCCTTTAAGTTAGACCCCCAAAATCTCTCTGTTAGGTAGAAAAGTAAATGTTAAACACACGAGTAAATGTGTGTTAAAATGAGGGGGATATGAAGGTTTAAATGCACTCTATTTCAAAGTTGGACCGTCAGACAGCAACAGATAAAACATTGATTTACTTCTTGCACATTGCTTCCTGCAGGTCAAAGAGGGTAGGGTGCCTCCCATGAAAAGGGAAACAGTGTCCGCATTCTGCTCAGGAAGCTGCCTGTTGTAGCCACTTCGGGGCTCATGCTTTGTTTTCAGTTCACCTCCTTAGGAAAAATATGACATGATGCCCTGATGTAGATAAATGTTGTTTTTTCTACCTTGACACCAGCACTTGCTTTTAATAATTTTTAGAGTAACTAGGTCATTTTTAAACATCTTTATGGAGGTATAATTTACATATGAGATTCATCCAATTCAACTGGACAATTCAAAGGTAATAGAGTCATACAACCATCACCATATTTCCTTTCATCCTTGACTCTCAGCAGCTTAAATATACATGTGTCTTCATGTGTCTTATTTGGTATTAATTCTACCTGACGTTCTCAAGCTGCCTGTAATTGCTGTTGCCTGCCTGCCTGCCATTAATTTGGGAAATAGCTCTTCATGATTATTCTATGTATTTCTTCCTCTGACACTCCCGTTGCTTCCGTATTAACAGCACTGCTTTTGCAATTGCCCCATAGTTTTGAGCTTCCTGCTCTGGCACTTTTCTTCTTGTCTTTTTCTTCTTCAAGTGTAAGTTTAGAGAGTGTTCACTGGTGTGTCTGAGTCCACAGATACTTTCCTTCTCTTGAACTGTAGAGCATGAAGGTTCATGGGAACCTGGCTAAGATGTGTGCTGTGTTTAATATTTAAACACACGTACATTCCTGAGCCTAGGAATTCTCTTGGTGCCCTCATCTTATCTCATCTCATGAATGTGGGGCTCCCTAAAGCTCCTTAGAAATGTGTGTCTAGCTGCTCTGTCAGTTCTGTGTCTTGAGGCTGTGTCCTTCCCAAGAGCTTTTTCAGTAACATAGCTTTCTGTTCTTACCCTCTCCTTCCTTCTTGACTATGTCATCCCCAACGTAGTTTTTGAAGACAGATCCTTGTTGCAACTGTGTTTTGTCCTGAGATATGACAGGATGTTAAAATGAGCCAGGGAAAGAGCAGTGACTTTAACTCAACTGAGATAAGACCCTTCTCCTCTGGGGAGTATGGGTGCTGTGACTTGTGTAGACAGCGTACATTCCACTTCTCTGGAGAGCCTCCAGAAGTTTCTCAAAATTATCACTTCAGTGTCTTTAGTTATAGCATTTAAAATATTTGCATGCAATATTATCATTTGCATGTTTTATTTAGGTTTCCCTTTTATTATCTTTTCCTTTTGACCTTATTCCTGATGGTTCTCCTTGAGGTTCATGCTTTCCTGAACCTTTCCTGCTTTGAAATTTCATATTATTCTTCTTTAACTTACTGGTGAATTTGTGTATTTCCCCACATTTGTTTTTTTTTGTGGTTGTTCTCTATATTGCAAAGGATACACATTCACTCTTTATTCAGAATGAACATGTGTAACTTAAATGTCACATTTCTTTACTCTCTTCCCTTCGTACCTATATGTATCATACGTACATAGACTAATTTGTATGTGTTTTGAGATTTTTGAGGCAAAAGGTTATTTTCAGTGTTAATTTGAAGTTTGTGAACATCATTTGTTTTTAGAAAGGTTCTACATTAAATTAAATTTGGCTTAGCTGATACAAGAAAACAAAATTTTGCATATTAATGACATACATGGAATTTTTATATATGCATACATTATGTATTGTATAGGTTGAATCAACTGTCTATCTCCTTCACATTTATCATTTTTTGAGTGGTAAAAGCATTCACAGTCCTTTCTACTGTTTAAATTCCACACTACATAATTGAGGTCTATGGACAGCCTTCTGTACACTAGCACTCCAGAATCTTCCAGCCCTCTCTATCATTTGGTAGTCCTAAGCATCGATTAATCACCTAGCTCTTCCCCTAGACTCTGGTTATCCACTCTTGACTTCAATGATATCATCTACATGCTTCTAATAAAGTCTACTGTTCACTACATATTTTGACTTCAAACACTGAATACAATTGGAAGAGCCCAGGAGACAAGCCTGTTGAATTGACCCAACTACTTATTATATTTAAAGTTCTTTGTTCCTGATGTTCTACTTTCTGCACGAAAAATTCTTTCAGACAGGCAAAATAATAATTATCTTAATTTCTCTTTGTCTAAAATGTCTTTATTTAGCACCAATTTCTAAGAGATATTTGGACTGCAAAAAATTCTAAGATGAACATTCTATTTTCTTCAGAATTTACAAATCGTTCTGCTACCTTCTCTGGGCTATGTGGAACTGCTATAAAACGATTAGGGATCCCAGTTGTTCCCCATATCATGGATATATTTATCTGTTTGTAAGAGAAACAAATCTAAAGCTTGATTGTTTTATTATACTGGGGTTCAGCATTTCCAATTAGAGGCCATGCCTTTTGCCAAGTTTCAGAAAAGGACGACTACTGCTTCAAACAGTTTCTTCTGACTCCACAATTCTTCTTTTGTTCTGTACTTATTAGTCCTTAACACACCATCTTATTTCCTCTGCTTTGCCAATTAGATAATTTCTATTGCTCTGTCCTCAAGATGGCTGAGTCTTTCCCTTATCAGTTCTATTTTTAGAAATCTGGTAATTCTTTATTTTCCACTTAAGAAATTGAATGGGGTTTTTTTGTTTTGAAATTTTCTATTGGTTATTTTTCACACTTTTAATTTTGTGAAAGTTTTCTATGACCTTCGTTTTAGGGATGGTCAACATTACTCTTTGCAGTGGCTTTAAGTAGCTACTTTTAAATTTTGCCAAATGATGGTAACATTTGTATTAATGCATAATTTGTAGTCACAGGATGGTCTTTTCTGATAAAGGTCACAAACTTACCATTCTTTGTATTTTGGACTGCATCTTGGACAATCTCAATATGATGTTATAAGGTGCAGATATAGTTTAAATCCCACAGAAAGTGTTGAAATTTTGTTTTAGGTGGTGTTTGACCTCATCGGGTTCAGTCTGTAGGCTGTAACCACTCTTATGCACTGCCTTTGGTTTTCAAAACATTGGTAGTGGTATTTTGATCCATTCTACCAGAGTGTCACTTTAGGTCATGGTTGGCGAGTTTCTTTGGGCTTCTCTAAGATTTTTTCTGAAATTCATGAAATGCCGTTAGCATGAAATAGAAAGCATTTGAATGTTGAAATGAATCCAGTTTTTCATAAATAGACTTCCTGTATCTGACTTTTCAATCTCAAGCATCATGTTGATACTTAGTGACCTTTTGTAGCTTATGGCCCTTTAGCCATAAACCTGAAATTCCATCCCTTCCCTGTTGCAGTGCGAAGCCAGAGAGAGAAGAAAACCATAGTGTTCGAACCCTTTGAGCCTGCAGCTCCAGTAGGAGGAAGCTGCTGCTCACTAGGTGTGGGTCCTTCTGATCTCCACTCACGGGCGCTTTTCACTGCTGCCTTTGGAGGACGATTGGGGTCTGAGGACTGGAGCGAAAGGGGAACAAAAATGACAGGACTGCAGCCACTTTCTGTTCCTTAGATCAGAACTAGAAAGGCTTTTGGCCCAGAGTCTCTGCAGCAGTCCTAACTTCCTAGTTCAGCTTCTGAAAGCAGAAAGAGTAAAGGCAATGGAGAAAACTACCCTTAAGATTCAATTCTAAGTAAGTAGACATTTATAAATGCCAACACATAAGGCATGTATGCATGCACATATACTAACAGAGTGCTACACACAGAGATTCAAAAACAAAACTTTCAGAAAGAAATTAAATTTTTCAACAAAACTGTAGCATAGTGTACACCAAACTCTAAGACCTTGCTCTAGTGGTTGGCATCAAAAGTTGCAATAGCACGGAATGCAAATGTTAAAATAAATAGACTCAAGAGTCACTGTGATGGCAGGCACATGAACTGGCTTCTTACCAAATGGACCAACCTACCTGTGGCCATGATCTCCTTCCCCTCGGCCTTCGTGTCTAATTCCTTCTGCTCCTCTTTTCCTTTCTACTTGGAAGCTTTCTCTTTCATCTCCTTAGTTGCCGTCTTCTTCTTCTTCTTCTTCTTCTTCTTCTTCTTCTTCTTCTTCTTCTTCTTCTTCCTCTTCCTCTTCCTCTTCTTCAAAAAGAGTTATCCATCCACTTCATCGCATTGGTGTTTTACCTGTATGTAGCCTATGTGACTAGAGCTTGGGTTCCAGGAAACCCAGGTCCTCTGGAAAAACTGCCAGTGCTCTTAACTGCTGAGCCATCACTCGAGTCTTCTCTTTTTGTTCTTGCCACCTTCACAGCCCCTTCTTTAGATCCTTACTATAGTTTTCTCTTTAAATTTCTAGGAGCAGTAAATAGGCCAAATGCCAGCAAGGGTATAGAAGTTTTGGGAAGTATAGCTTAAAACTGATATATGTTTTAGACAGCCCTGGACCGAGCAACAGAAAACCATATGCCCCTTTAAGGATTATGTAAAATATTTAGAAAATTAAACATATGATATATAATGAATCAATTATTAGTTACTTCCAAACATGAACAAGCTGATAACTCAATAATTGATATGATAGGATGTATCAGTTGCTTAGAGTTCTATCCTCAATGAACAAAGTAAATACTTTTCAAACTATAGTAAATATAATGGTTAGAAAATTCTTTCTCACTAAACGATGATAAGCACTTTAAAATAAAGCTATTAGCTACAGTGGTTCCTTCGGAAAGGAAATTGGCAAAGTCTAATGAAACTGAAATTGTTTATATCAATGGTCCTACAGGTCCACTTGTACACAAATACTCTACAGTATTTGTGCAATAAAAGATGCAATCAAGAAGATTTGAAACAATGGGAAAATTCTTTAATACAAAAACAAAAAAATAACAAAAACAGGAGTCGAAATATCCATCAACAGTAGAAAATGTGATAAATAATACATGTTATAATATGATATGTAAATCAACTCTGTCCATGCAAATAAACCAAATAATAAAAGGCAGCACCATCCTAAGGTCACATAGACAATTAAATCACCAGGAACAGCCACAAGCCAGTAAGAAAAAGGCTAGAGATTCATCACCTAGACACTGAAAACACATTTTAAAGGCTCTATCAATAAAGTAGTACAGCCTTCTTGCATGTTGAGGTAGACAGACCAGTCAAAAACAACCCACAAAACCACAGAAAGACTCTAATATATTCAAGGTATATGTGTATATTGAATATTTGATTAAAATAACATTTCTAATCTCTAAGACGAAGGTTGACTTCATAGTAAAGAGTACTGAAATAAGCCCTTAGTCACGGCAAAATACAAAGGTAGGGCTTGGTGAGCACAGTGCTTGTTGTACATGCATGAGAGCCCAAATTCATATACCAGAACCCACATAAAAGCTGCATGTAATAGCTCACATGTGTCACCCAGTGCTCCTAGTACCATAGGTGGGAGGCAGAGTCAGGAACAATGGGAAGCTCTCAATCCAACTAGCCTAGCATATGCAACAAACAAGAAGAGTCCTTATCTCAGACAAGGTGTAAGGTATGCCCTGATACCTCAGGTTTCTCTCTGACCTCCACCTATGTGTCACAGCAAGAACATGTTCATATTTTCATTCTTACATATATACACAAAGACATGATTCAAAACACAAAAACTGATCAATATTTCACATTGTGTCACCAAATAAATTGAAATAATTCAGGAAGCTTACATAAAATAAATCATGTAAATTATGAGTTAATTCATTTATAATTTATTGTAGCTATATAAATATTCAAAATCCAGAGGCAGTAAAAGAAAAGGCTAATAAGTGTGTGCACATACAAACTGACAATTTATAGCACAAAGCAGGTATTAAAACAGGAAAACCCAGTTGACAATCAGAGGTAAACAACACTTCTCTGTGTTGTCCCTAGGTCGGTGCTGGTGACAGAATGCAGAGCCTCACACTCACTCAACGGGACAGAAATTTCCTCAGTCAGGGCGGGTGGAGTGAAGTCGTCTCAATGCATCCTATAACCAAAAGGCTAAATGCTAATAATGAAAGGAATCTTAAAGTTGAGGGACAAGGAAGCAAAGTTCTAATAGAACTCTGCAAAAGACTGAAATCATTCACACATGGAACAGTATTAAAGAGCCCCTGAAGCTAAAGGAAAAAATTTAAATACAATTGTAATGAGATTCATGAATTAAAGCAACTCGAGTATGAAGTAAAGCAACTTACCAAACTAACTAAAACTGTATCAGAAAGCATTCTGCTTTCTTGTGCTCCAGTAATAAACAATGAAAATCAAGCAAGATGCAGGAAACTTGAATCACTTTACCTTAAGTGCCATGAATGTCTTTTGTGTTGCAATAACAAACAATGGAAATCATACAAGATGTAGTATACTTGAATGGCATGTGAAAAACTTCAAACACACACACACACACACACACACACACATACACACACATCTTATCCTCACACTGAAGTGGGAAAGGAAGAAGAAAACCTACTTCAAGAAAACTACTGTTTGGTTTAGTTTAACACCGAACAGGATTGTACACAAATATTTCTCATGTGTTAATATTTTCTCATGGAGATGGAGATTAACAATCTAGAAATTATATTCAGATAATGACTGAACAAATAATCAAACATGCTTTAAATATACAAGAGCCAGAGTATTCATTTATTAGAGCACTGAACTATGAATACAGATGGGTGTAGCAGGAGGGCTGGCTCGTTGGGGTTACTGTCCCGCACAGTACCCCACAGCCAGCAAGCCCCAAAGAAAATCACACAGAGAGTCTACATTAAGTTATACACTGATTGGCCCATTAGCTCAGTCTTCCTACCAGCTCCCATAACTTATATTAACCTATTGTCAGCCACATGGCCAGTACCTTTTTTCAGCTGGGCTGTTACATGTTGCCTCCTTGGAGATCTGCGCAGGAATGCCAGGGAAGCTTCCTGCTTCCCAAATCTCCTGTTCTCACCTCTACTTCCTGTCTGGTTTTCCCGCCTATACTTCCTGCCTGGCCAATCAGCATTTATTTAAAACATGATTGACAGGATACAGAATTGTCCCGCACCAGATGGGGACCAACCAAAATTAATCCTGTGATGTTAAATTGAATCAGATATGAGCATACGTTTATCCTAGCTTTTCTATGGAATATCCAGGAAGAACATCAGTCAAAGCATTGAAAAAAAAACAGTATATGGATTTAAGCTTCTAAATGTCATTCTTAGCATGGGACCATAGCTTCTTGAAAAAAAAATCTAGTTTTTTCCAGGAATTGGTAGAAACAAGTAATAAAGAATTGGTAGTAGCTTTTGGTGCCAGAGTGTAAATAAATGCTTAGAATGCCCTAGGAACACATTGAAGAACACAAAAGCCATCCCTATTAAAGCTGTAAAGGCAACATGGAGGAATAAGATGAATATTGCATTGTAATACTTACAGTGTAATAAATACTGAGGCACAGTGCTCAGAGATGGAAAGAACTCCTGAGTATTGTCCAAACAGTTACACAAGGAATCCCAAGGAACCATCACAGTGTAGGATCGATGGGGATACAAAATGAATGTTTATGATACATTCATATCTCTTCGTTGGAACTTAGAATAGGAAAAAAACCACAAAGTATTAGCAGAAAATAAATGATAAAATCTGAAACGTGTTATACTTCAGCTGCTGGAACATTGCCAGTGTTAGCCTCCTGACTTTGATAGTTTAATTATGTGCACTGCTGACTTTTGCAGAAGTTGGGTTAAGAACATTCTGCACAGAAGCATTCTGAAGTCAATCTATAGCATTTTAGTATTAATAAAGATGTTTGGATGAAAAGATACATTTCAAGTCACAGCATTTTCAGTTACACTATTAAAAATCTTAAAAGAATCATAAGAAGAAGGGTCTTCTAGAAGAGACTTTTGAGGGTGACAGCATGAGAAACGGACTGGGAAGGACATTGGGATTGTGTAAAGATAACTCTAATGTTTTTGAAATGAGAGTGAAAACATGAACATTTTTTGTAAAGTGATTGCTTTGAACCTCACTATAAGAAGATGCTTGAATCCTGCGGTATATTAGTCAATCTAAATGAGTTAGATTCCAGCCAAAATGGAAACCGTCTCCGTGAGGAGCACATATCTTTGTAACAGTTTGGGCATCTACCAATGAATGAAATCGTGCAAAGGCTTTGGAACCATGCCAAGTGCTGGCTGGCTTGCTCAGTGTGGAAGTCCCCACTATGAACAGGCTTTTCTTTGAGCCAAAACAATCTGGGCAATAGCAGAGCCTATCTCTGGTTGAGGACTCTGTGGAGAGGGGAGGAGAGGAGCACATGCCAGGAGGGAAAGCAAAGACGGAAAATCCTGCATTCCTCTCAAGTTATACAACCAGGAGAAAATTAAATCATGTAAATATTGAATGAGTTAAATTTGTCAGAGGTGGGTTTTATTACCTGTCAAAGTATTTTGGTGTCAAATAAAAAGGAATTGCAGAAAATACAAAAACAAGATTTTTAAATCAGATGAGTAGTATGAGTAGTAATAAATTAGAAAGCATACTTTGCTATTGCTTACATTAGTCATTCATTTGCAATTATTATTATTATTTATGATGCTAAAATATAAGACTCCTTTCCAAGTGTCTAAAACGATCATGAATAATGTTTCACCCTCAAGAAGTTAATGCTTTTTTAAATATGGTGTACATGGCTTTAGTTTGCTCAGAACTCTGTGTGTAAACCAGACCACAGAATGCCCATGTGGGCTCTAAGATTCCTTAGAGAGAGACTATTTGTGATTTCCTGGATCTGATGATAGTTGGCGCTATCATCACTGATAGAAAATTCAGATACTAGTTATATCCCAACTGATGAGGAAAAATAAATTTAATCCTACAGGAGCATGCATCTGAATCCTTTTAGTAATTTTTTTTCCTTTTAGGGACAAATTAAGAAACGAACTTCTTTTTGGAAAAAGTTACATCAAAACACTGATAAAAAAATTATCCACAGGAAAGAGACAATTAGCCACCAGCTTCCTTGATTCTGTCTTCATTGCTCAGGTCACAGTTTCACAGAGTTTGTTTTAAACAGCATCCCTATAAAGCAGCTGACCTCTGTCAAATTTCCCAGATCCCTCCTGTGGGTGGGTCCAGACCACATCAAAGCAGCCACCGGTGGAACCTGCATTCCCACCAAAACTGACCCTTGATGGAAAAAACATCAAAGTTTCTCTTCTGGAATTGTTCTTGCAGCTAGCCACACACTCAGAAAAATAATTCTGAGAGGGAAATCATAACGAATTTGATTTCTGAAGACAGCTATACGACGCAGTCCAGTGAATGAAGTGGGTGAGGAATCTGGTTAACAGTCCTGGGCCACTGCACTTTCGCCCTTTGTTGCCTTTGCTGTCCTGCAGGCCTTAGGGAAAGTCTGACACACTCCCTCTCTGACTACTTTCTGAGTAGTCAGCTTTGCCACAGGGGGACGCTGTGCAGAGTCTCCCTCCTTGCCTGACAGCAGAGTCACCCTCCCCCCAAGGCATGCTCCACCCTCATCCTTCCCTCTGCACCAGCTTGACAGGGCTGACATGCCGCATCTCTTGAGGTGATAGCTCCAACTGGCTGTGCTTCTTCTAATATTCGGACTCTCTTCCCCTCCCTCCCCCGCCCCCCCCCTGCCCCGACTCCAAGAACACAGATATGGTCAGTTTATCTCCTCTAGCTGCACAGATTCCTTCTCCATGTCCCCTTAGCTATTACAGCAAAGTTAGGGCACAAAATTGGAACGCCAGCCTCACTCCATAACAGGCCAATGATCAGTTTCACAGAAGTGACGGGTGTGATAAGGATGGAATGAACGTGTGCACATAAAGCTTCCAGGTGGATGCTTGTCTCAAAACAGGCCCTGGGGGAGCTCGGTGGCCATTGTTAATGCTGCATTTTCCTATGTTCAGAAAACACAAGCCCTCCGTGATGCCCTTGCATAGCTGTTCACTGTCCATCCTTCAAGGCTTCCTACTTCCTGCTTGCTCTTAGTCTGGGGGAGGAGGAGGGCAAGGGAATGCTGCCACCATCCACAACTTCGATTTCAATCTGAAACAGGCTTATCTCTTTCATGGTGGGGATTTTCCTCCAGGCTCTTTTGTTTCCTATTGCCTAGCCTATTCTGCCTCCCTTTTGTGTTGCTTTTGCTTCTATAGGGGGGTAGAGTTGCCCTATTTACAAGAGTAGCTGTCACCATGGCAACTTGGTATTTTGATACAGGCACGAAACAATCCTCAGAGAAAAATAGGTCCTTTATTTTTCAACTTTGGCATGTAGATGTATGGGAATCCAAATACATGTCTGACATTATATAACTGGTTCAAATGTCAAAGCAAAGAAGCAAGTTTTGTTGATATTTTAAATAAGTATCGAGCAGCCACAGCACGCTATCAATTGAGCAGAACATTCTCACAATTAATTTCTGCTTCCAAGACGGTCCTGCCTGAAGGCAACGTGGCATACGCTTCAGTGAACCCGTTCTGTGAATGAAAAAGTGGGTGCTCTTGGGTGGACAAAGATGGGTTGTAACACTCACAGTGCCAAAAGCACTGAGAACAATGCCATTTAGAGTTTCCATAAATTCTTGAGAGTTTCTTGAGAGGGAACAAGTTGGCAAACTGGGAAATGGTCCTGCTAGTGATCAGAGGGATGTGGTTAGTGTGTGCAACCCTTATACACTTTTCATGTAACAAAAGGCCGCTGGTTTTGAATACTGAACGCCTACTATGTGCCACATTCCTTACTCGAGGTGCTTAAACAGATGAAAGGGCCTTCACTCCCATTTTTGGTGCTTTCTTTTGGTAAGAAAATAACCAATAAAATATGATATAGCTCCTTAGATTCTAAGGTGGTTCTCAAGCTTCCAAATGTTGCGACCCTTTAAGATGGTTTCTCATGTTGTGATAACCCCCAACTATAAAATTATTTTCAATTCTACTTTATGTCTCTAATTTTGCTATTGCTATGAATCATGTAGAGATCTGATATTCAGGATTCTGATATTAGACCCCTTTGAGAGGGCCTTGTGACCCCAAAGGGGTCATGCCCCATAGATTGAGAACTGCCTTAGAGATTAGCTACAGAAGAAAACACAGGGGAGGAAGTGTAATGGAAAAATTAAAAATGCTGCAGGATCCCTGGTGGCAGTAGGAAGCAGAAACGCTGTAGGTCCCCAAGCAGTGGTAGCAGGCCATGTGGCGGCAGGCAGCGGGCCCTGAGAGCAGCCAGTCCCAGGCAGAGATGGCTGCCAGTGCAGTGGCTGGTCCCAGGCAGGGAGACACATGATGGGCAGGCAGGAGCCAGAGACAGACAGGTACCCAGGAAGAGTAAAATTGAACATTTATTAGGGTTATGGGGGGAAAGGGAGAAGAGGAGAAGAGGAGAGGAAGAGAGAGAGGAGATAGAGAAGAGAGAGACAAGTGGGGGAAGGGAAGAAGTGGGGAGAGAGGCAGAAGCTGCCTTTCCAAGAGGAAGACGGAAAAGAGAGCTCTCAGGCTGGAAACTGAAGATCAGCCTGCCTCAGCGGATGGGGGAGGGAGTGGGTGTGGCTTGTCTCTTAAAGGGACAGAAATCATTACAGGAAGGGCGAGCAGTAGTTTGCTGGGGTGAGGAGGTTTCCTCCTTGAACCCTGCAGAGACCACTGTGCATCAATTCCCAGAACAAGAACTCTATGGCATTGCTAATCAAGGGCAAACCTTGTGTCGGCTTTGGACAGCCCAACAGTCCTCCAGGTTCTGGGACTGGAGTTCCTATGTGAGACAGTGGTTCCTCTGTTAGAGATGCCTGCTTCCTAATGTTCTCTGGTCTGGTTCCTTCCTGTTACTCAAAACCTCAGTTCCTATTCACCTGCATGCAAGCTTCCATTCAATAACTTTAGGTCCTATAGGTCTTGTTCTTGATGCTTCAGTTCTTGATGACTCCCAGAAAGTAATCTAGTGCACCTATTTACTCTGTAGTATCTTCTTCATTGCCAGTCTTCTGTCCTGACACATTCTGTCATGGCTTTCACTAGGAAGCAATAGGTGTTATTTGATTTTGTATCCTCAAGGCTTCCCTTGATGCATATTAGATATCTCAGTGACCAAAGGAAACATAGTGTATTATACCTGTCCAGCAATGGAAAGACTCTATAGTGTAGAGTATTTTCTTACATGTTAGAGATGGCTGAACTAGAGAGGAGGTAAAAATTCCATTTTTACTCAATTTGTGGGATGTCTTTGAATTTTACATATTTTCAGGCTTGCAGAAAAGTTGTATGATTTTAGAAGATGGCATAAACAACCAAATCAGACTTTTAATTTACTTTTTATCACAATTGCTTATAATCCTCTGTTTTTTTCTTAATGAACATTAAGGTTTTTCCTGCATGTATGACTGGAACTGGAGTTAAAGACAGTTGTGAACTTCCATGTGGGTCTTGGGAATTGAACCAAGGTCCTTTGGAAGAACGAACAAAGTAGCCAGTGTTCTTAACTTCAGAGCCTTCTCTCAGCCATGCTGATGTGTCTCTTACCATACCTCTCTGCATGTGTGTGCACGCAAGCACACACACACACACACACACACACACACACACACACACACACACACATTGGGCACCATCATGAATACTATGATGATTAGTGCTAACTCCCAGGTTGGCAATCCTAGGATTACTTGGGAGGTAGGCATCAGACGTTTCTGACTTGCCTTTGCCTTTAAAGTGTGTCAACAACATGACAAAAGTTAGGTCTTTCTGTGTTATCCTTAATGTTAACAAAGATTTATTGCCCACCATTATGGCATCTGTCTATTCTTCACCTATTTTAATTTTAACTCATCTTTCTCTTGTATCCCTTTCAAGCCAATCAAATAATTTACAGTATGTAAGTGTCTTAGGGTTTTCATTGCTGTGAAGAGACACCACCTCTAAATTTTTCTCTCTTTTTGGATTTATTTTATTCTTTATTTTAATTATCATACAAAGAAATGGATTTAATTGTAACATTTTTTTTCTTTTTATTTATTCTGTGTATTTTACACCATGTATCTGGATCCCATTTATTTCTTCATCCCTTCACATCTGCCCACTGCCCTTGCAGATACCCACAAATAAAACAAAATTTAAGAGATAAAAGGAAAAGAATTTTTAAAAATTATCTTGGAAGTTGCAGTGTGACACACCAAATTATGCCGTAAACCCCTTTGTCCATACAGCTTTACTTGCAAGTGTTCATTGCAAAGAATCACTGGTCTGGTCCAAAGTCACTGGGTTATACTACACTATCAATGTTGGGCTCTCATTGGAACTCTTTCTGTATATCCTGTTGCTACCCTGTGTTGTAGATTCTGCAGTTTTGACTTTGCAAGTCAGGTCCCTTCACCTGTTCCAGAAGATCATAGATGGAGTGGATGTTGGGGTGGGCCAAGTCATAACCATAGATCTGGTCCTGGGCAGCTATGTAGGATTGGTCCACCAGGCAGGTCTCCCCTGTCCTTACCACTAGGGTACACTCTTCAGGATTGACCTGGCTATTTCACCTCTTGTGCCAATGAACAAGGGGTGGGACAGCTCTCCTACTTTCACACCATTAGGGTGGACTCTAACATCAAATTTTGTGGGCTGCTTAACCTTGCAGAAGCAAATGATCCACACATACCTTAGGAGAGTCAGACCAGCAGCTTGAGTCAGTTTGAAATATTGAGACATTGGCATGGCTGAAATGGAAGTGCAGCCTCCTCTACCAATGGGACCTGAAGAGAGAGACCTCTGGAAGGGGTAGAGATTGGAGACCCTTGTGTGTTAGAACATGGGGTAGGAACTGAAAAGAAAAGAGAAAGCAACAATGTGTGTCCCGAAGGTTAACCTTTTCTATTCATGTATAAGAAGTCCAGCTGCAGCCAGAGCAAACAGGCAAGGTGCCCATCTTTGGACGGCATGCTCTATTTTTTTGATAATTATGCAATGGGAAAAGTTACAGTTGGTGACTTAGGATGCCCAGGGCATATTTCTTTTTTGCTATAACCTGGAAAGAGAAGGGGCAAGTTAAGTCCAGAAGATATAGGACTGTGGCCTGGATGAGGGCCTGTTGAAGATTACACAATGGCTTGGTAATGGCTGCAAGACAGGGTTCATGTGAAGGGCAAAGAGCTGCCTCATTTAGGGGGAGTGAGAAGAGGGAAAGAAGAAAGCCAGTTTTCTGCCTAGGGAAATGGTCTTTTTGAGTTGGAGTGCTAGCGAATCCCAGATAAGTAACCTGAGAGGTAGACAGCTGGACCTTAGAGGGTGAGACCCTATGTCCCTGGCTGTACAGAAAGTTTAGTAAGATAGAGGGGTCAGCCTGGCTAATTTGCAGTGGACTACAAAGGAGAAGATCAGCTGTGTATTGTGTAAGCTTGAATTTAGGAATAGACACAAAGAAAAAGTCAGAAGTCAGAACCTGTCCAAACAGATGTAGGATATGACAGAATCCCTGGGGTAAGACAGTCCAGGAGAGTTGGGTGGAAAGATGAGTTGCAGGTCAGTCCAAGGCAAAGATATTTTGTGACTGGGGACAGAAAGGTATGGAACAGAAGGCATCCTCAAGGTCTAGAACAGAGAAATGGGAGGTATTTGAGGGGATGGTGGAAGGGGAAGAGGGATTGGCTACTACGGGATGAAGGAGAAGTTATTAGCAGGGAAAAAAGCCACGAGGGTTGGTATAGGAGGGTTCTTCTGTATTTCTTTGCTTCCATTGGTTAATAAAGAAGCTGCCTTGGCCTTTTGATAGGACAGGACTTAGATAGACAGGGAAAAGAGAACAGAAGGCTGGGGAAGAAAGGAAGTGAGCAGACACCATGATTCTCCCGTCCAAGATGGACGTACCTTAGAATTGTCAGGTAAGTCACACCTCATGGTGACATACAGACTTTTATAATGGGTTAGTTTAAGATGCAAGAGCTAGCCAAGCAAAGGCTAGAGCAAGGCAGTATTTAAATGAATATAATTGTCATGTGGTTATTTTGGGCATAAGCTAGCTGGCGGCTGGGAGCCAGGTGCCTCAGCGGCGAGACACAGCCGCCCCCATTTACAACAGAAGGTGACTGCCTCTGCTCCGGTGAGAATCAGCAGGGAAATGAGCAGAAGACAAGGTTTCTGTAGAGGTTCTTTCGAGAGGAGACTTTTCAGGGTGAGAACTGGTGGAATTTCAAGTCCAAAGCTTAGACTCTTTACTCCTGGCAGGGGTTGAGTCCAGGGCTGTTAGGACAGGTAGAGTGCCCTGTGGTTGGAACTTGGCAGTTGGAGATCCTCAGGGGAAGGGTCTCATGTGCCTTGAAGGGCTTACATTCTGTAGTTGAGGTCTGGTGATGAAGGATATTGCCATTTTTATTAATCTTATACACAAGTTTCCAATTTTATTGACTATTTTAGCTAGACATTGACTTCTGGGCTGCTACTAGGGAGGTGAGGTAGGGGGCATTCCTGAGTATTATGGCCAATATGAACCAGCAAGTAATCTTCTGCCCACACTCAGAACAATGCTGAAAATCATTAATATTGTTTTCAGTTCTTCAGTTGAGGAAATCAAGTTTAGGCCAAAAGTATTTTACCATCTGTTCTTTTACACATATAGGGTTCAAGTATAACTTCAGTTTGGGTCATGTTCTTTCACTGACTCTTTGCTTAGGCAATACCCAGTGTTTTCATTACACAGAACATGAGCTACTGAAGAGCTACCCAAATTCTTTGTAGTTCTCTTTGCGTAAAGAGTGGGAAGCCCTGAAACTATGTGCATACAAACAGCAAAACAGACTCAAAAGACTTTATGTTTATACATGTGCTTCACATATATTTGTATATGTGCAACAATAATGATTAAAGTAAAATAGCTATCAGGTTGAGGGTGAGAGGACAAGGGAGGGTTTGGGGGAAAACCCCTGGGAGTAAGCTGGGAGGGAGGAAAAGAAAGGGGGAAAGTTTTATAATTCTATCTTAATTTAAAATGTTTAAAATATATTTAAAAAATAAAAACCAAATGTTTTTCGACCTTGGCCAATATCACATTATCCATAGAACTGTAGTAACCTTCTATTCAGTTCTTTGATCTGTTATGTTTAACTGTCGCTAATCCAAATTTTGATTCAAGGACATAATCTTCTGTCATTTGAAACCACTAAATCTTTTATGCCCACAACTCATAGTGAAAGCCATGGGGGTTTTTCAGGCCACTGCAATGTTGGGTTTCTAGTGACGCTGTACTGATGCAACTTGGTATCTGGGAGAACTGGTTAAATGCCACCCATTTCAGGTCTTCTAGGCCTGGAGATCTCAAGACCTTTCAGAGGAGGGTGACAGGCCCTTCTTGTCACCAGGTAACAAAATTTGGAGTTAACGTTTTATGAAAGATAGTATAATGCAGAAAAAATAATTCCCAGTAAGTTTATCAACATTTCAGTCCTGGAATCCTCCTGTTCTAGTGTAATTATTAACAGTTAATCATAAGTGGATCACTGTTTTGCCTGAATATAGATTTTGATTAGTAGCATTTCAGTTATATTTAACCCAATACTTGAATTTCCATTTGTAAGAGTTTCTGCTCACTCAGCGCCCCCCCTTCTATAAGACATCTGCATGAGAACACTCTGAACCATAACGGGATTCACTTGTTCCCATAGAGAGTGCAGCATGCCTATAGACACTCCTGAAGAAACATATCCAACTTGCCTGTTTCTGAAGGTCTCATTTACGTGTGTCTGCCTCGCTCACCTTGTAATGATATCAATCCTTTTGTGCTACCTTCCATGATTATCACAGCAGTAACCATCATACACTGTGTACCAAAAATCAATGAATTAGGCACAGAAGTGTAATTCTGTGAAGCAAAGATACCAAGACATAAGATTAATAGGTTGTCTCCATCTAGCATGGTTAAAACCAAGCACAGAGAGTCAAGATTTAACAATGTTACTCTTCACCTCTGTCCTGCTTCCAGCCCTCTCAAGTTCCCATCCCTTCATCTCCTCTCCTCCGGCCCCAGTTTACCCAGGAGATCTCTTCTATTTCCCCTTCCCAGGGAAATCCATGCCATTTGGGGTTTAGGGGGAAACCTGGTACCAAGAATATCCCTAGGAATCCACAGGGTTACCACAGATATGACTCATAGCAATAGTGGAGAGGTGCCTTAATGGGCCTTCTTCTATATTCCGGTAGGTGATTACCCTAATTGTCATCAGAGCTACTCTATCCAGTAACTGATGGGAGAAGATGCAGAGATCATTAGTTAGCACTAGACTGAACTCTGGGAGTCTTGCTGAAGAAAGGGAGGAGGGGTTGTATGCGGTAGGGGATTCATGACAGGGAACCCACTACAGCTGACCTGAGCTCATGGTAGTTCACAAAATCTGGATGAACAGTTATGGAGTCTCCATGGTACTAACCTAGGCTCTATGCTTCTGTGTGACAGCTGGATAGCTTGGTCTCTTTTTTTTGGCCCTAGCAGTGAGATAAGGACCTGTACCTGGTGCTCGGCTGACTTTTGGGAACCTGTTCCCCATGCTGTATTACCTTTCCTAGCCTTGTCGTAACAAGAGGAGCTCAGTCCTATCTCAACTTGATGTGCCATGCTTTGCTGAAGATGATGGGAGTCCTGTGCCTTTCTGAATCAAACGGGGGGGGGGGGTAAGTGGGAGACTTGTGCAGGGGGCACCAGAAGAAGAGGACGAAGGGGGAAACTTTGATTGGTATTTAAAATAAATTTTAAAATGTTATTTAAATAAAATAGAAAAAATAAAGTAATATTCTGCAGCATAACAAAACACTAAGTTTGGTAAGGCAGTCACATCTTGCTTCCTCTGCAGCTGAGTCACAACTGCAGACTGAAACTTCCCTCTTCCCAGAATTCTCATTGCTCCACCTCTACTTTCTGCCAGGTTGTCCCACCTATAATTCCTGCCTGGCTACTGGTTAATCAGTGTTTTATTAAAAATAATACAAGTGACAGGATAAAAGACCATTGTCCCACAGCACTCCCCACCCCTTTTAAAACAAGAGCTCTGAATCTAATATTCTATGTTTAGCTTTTCTCCTGACCATTATCCATAAGAGCTTGTAACCAACATTCTAAACAGAGGAAACTATCCAGAGTCCATTTTTTTGGGGAATGTGGACATAGTTTTCCCGGTGACTTTCTGCTCATTGGGAGTGTTGATAATCTTATGGGGATCTAAAGAAAATTCATAATTATGATCAAGTCCTGACTGGAATATTCTGTGATCACCTCAGCAAGCAGTCTTGAGGCTGTTCTGAATGTACCAAGCCACATGGCTAACACAGACACGTACTATAGGCTAATATAAGAAATAAGAGTTAATAAGAAGCCTGAGCTACTAGGTCAATCAGTTTATGATTAAGAAAATAAAAGATTAAGTTTGGACTAGGACATTGTATTTCTTTGCAACTTTTAGCTACGTAGCATTTGACTCAATTGTGTTCACTCACCACATCTCATGGAGTTACTTTAATACAGACATTAATAATCAGTCTCTGATCTTCATATCAAAAACCAAAATACTCCTTGCATGGTCATTGCTTTTTGAAAATTTCTAATAGAAAGAAAAATGAAAAAAAGGTCTACCAAATCCTGTGGGTGCAAGAAAATAATATCTCATGAAAATAGTTGGTTTTGTGTTTTTGAATATAATTTTCGATTCAAAATTCTATGCAGAAAAGTTTTGGAAAACAACTAGATAAGTAAGAATTTATGTAATCTTATTTAAGGAGGTAATGATAAAAATGCAAATATGAAATTGCCTCCAGCCTCTCTTAGCTAACAGAATAAATCTTAGCTAAATCATTTATCCTCACTCATACATATTCATATTCTTACTGTAGCCTGCAAACTCAGAGGTAAAGGAAAGACCTTTAGAGCTAGCAACTGGTAAACAGATTAAAATCATATATTTGGCGAGATGCCTGGTCCGAATCCCCTCTTCTTGCCTGTGTTTGTCTCCATATGGTGCCTTTGTCTCAGGCTAGACACTATTTTGTCTTCTTCAAATGAACCAGAATCATATTCGTATTTCATTTTAATCTCTTTAGCCTAAGAAATTAATGCCACCTGCCCTATAAAGAGCAGGATGGGCAAATTTGTTAACATGATGTCTGGCTTTTTCTCATCAAGTGACATAGATACTACTTGGCCTTACTGTCTAAGAAAAAGCAAGTTGTGGAAAATTTACTATGACCATTTTATGATAATTAGTATTATGAACATATCTAAGATATTTTGATGAAATTTATTTTCCTTTGGTAAGAAAACTTTTTTGTTTTGTTCCTGTTTTTAAATGCTTTTGGATACTTGAGATGGTTCAGTAGGTGAGGACACTTGCACCAAACCTAATGATGTGAGTTCCATTCTGGGTCCAATATGATAGCTGGTGAAGCCAGCACCCTCCCTTTGATCATAGACACATGTACTTAAATTAGAGGTTTACTGTAACACACACACACACACACACAGACACACACGATTTTATTGAAATAGAATTACACCACTCTCCCTCCAGTTCATTCCTCCAGCCCTTCCAGCTACCCTTCCTTGCAACACTCCCATGCCTCCCATTGTCAAGTTGATAGCCTCCTTCTTTTCTTTGATTATATTTGCTGCAAACATGTATGTGTATGCGTATACACACACATGCACATATGTATGTATGTATACGTGTGTGTATATATAAATATATATAAAATACATTATATATATAGCTAAGAAGCTAAGAAGGGTTTCATCTCTGAGAGAGCCGCCTCTCCTTCTAACAGTCTGTAATGCTGGAGTTCTTTGCCCAGGAGTGAGAACCCAGGTTTTCCCCCTCCATGTTAACGGGTCCATTGATATTGCCATTCTTACAGTCTTGATTATGCAGCCATTTCTAGGAGAGACTTTCACAGCACACTCTCTGGTTTTCTCCCTCTTACAGTCTTTCCACCACTCTTCTGCCAATGTTTCCTGAGCCATAGCTGCAGGAGTTGTGCCTAGTGAGGTCATGCATCCTGGGAAAAAGAACATACCAGAGACAGTCTGCCAAGCCAGCACAACATCGTACTGCATTTGAAAGCTTATCCTTATACCCACAGATAAGTATAGTTAACTGCCCTAATCAAAGAAGATCGCAACTGGACACAATGCAGAGACCCAGAGAGCCCAACTCCATCACAGCTTCTGTAAGAAATCCTTAAGCTGGGACCTAAGGATGATAAAGAAATTAACCTTTCTCTTTGAGACTACCTAATTCTCAACTCTATTTCTTAGAACTCTGCCTTTGTATTGAGTAAAATTAAATCTTACCAGAATTATTTTATGTGTCAAATTTAGTGCATCAGCATGAAGTAACAGAGGTGGCACAAGACAATTCTGAGGTCTCTGCATGGCTTACTTCTACCATCTTGCTATCTGCTCTTGTTTCTTTGTTTCTGGGTTACAAACGAGCTGGCCTAGTACCAGAATAGTCTCTGTGTTCAACCCATACAGGCTGTTTAATACTTCTATATTTAAATCTGTCTCATTGAGAACTGAGAAGGGTGAATCTCAGGTCTGTTTCTATAATAACTGGTCTTCAGAGACAAACTAGAATTAGCTCTGTCTCTTTCTACATGATGGTTGAATCTGAGTAAATAACAGAAATCTGCTCTTGTTTTAAAAGATGTAATCTGAGTCACCTCAGTGGAAAGCATGGGAACTGGGGTCGTCCACATGCTTGGCAAGAGCTCTACCATGTAAAATGTGTACACGGTGAAAGAACACCCTGAAGGAACGATCCTAGGTGGCTAAATTTACTCTCAAACTACTCAGATGAAGCTTCAGCTTGCAAAGAGATGCACAAGTAGAAGACAGACAATGTTGATTCCTTCCAGGAATCTATTCTCAGCATCTGTCAGCGACCAATCAAGAATCATTAAAAACATCTAGGGAAAATTAGAATGGGCTCTGGTATGAAAGGAGTCCTGTGAAAACCCTTCTTTTTACTCTAGCAAGTTTTGCCCATTTGGAATCATATCTGGCAATGAACCTCTCAATACATTTTCTTTTCATATTTTAGAAATAAATAATAATATACTGCAATCTTACTGAAAATATAAGTGCATAGATTCATATGTCATTATAATTCTAGGATATTAATTGCTAACCCTGGCACTTTTCTCTGGTGTAATGTGGTTCATACTCATTAGGTCAAAAGGCAGGAATGACAGATGCATTGTTGAACTCAGGATACTGATGCAAGGAAGGGCATGGGGAAGCACTGTGTGTTCCAAGAGTCTGAGATACAGAGCAAGCCAGAATTCCAAACTCCTTCTGTTCTTACTAGTGCATACCAGCAAACATGGAGAAAGCTTTCTGATAATCATGTAATGTTATATAAACTAACTCTTTACCTAAAAAGTATACTTAACTTTATAAAATACATATTTATAAATATTTATATAAAATTATAAATATGTCAGATGGTGGTGCCTTTAATCCTTGCACTTGGAAGACAAAGGCAGGTGGATCTCTGTGAATTTGAGATCAGCCTGGTCTACAGAGTGAGTTCCAGAACAGCTAAAATAATTGTAAGTGTATAAATATACATGGTGTTTTCTAAGTCAAAAAATGTCTTAATTAGTGGCTGGAGAGATGGCTCAAAGGTTAAGAGCACTAACTGCTCTGCCAGAGGTCCTGAGTTCAATTCCCAGCAACCACATGGTGGCTCACAACCACCTGTAATGAGATCTGGTGCCCTCTTCTGGCCTGCAGGCATGCATGCTGGCAGAACACTGTATACATAATAACTAAATAAATCTTTTTTTAAAGAGAATGTGTTAATTTACAAGAAAATTCAGAATGGTATGTTGGAATATTGCTATAATTCCAGTGCTGAAGAAACCAAGACAGGAGGATTATGAGTTTGTAGGTAGATGAACTACATAATTAATTTCCTAACAACTGGCTACATAGTAAGACCCTGTCTTGAAAATAAATACATGAGTCAAATAAAATAAGGAGGAGAGAAAACTTAGGAAGCCCACCTACTCTGACTTTAATACAGGTAGATTCTTGTTACTCTCATCTTTCCGTTATAAAATGAACAGCCATGTGCTGAATTGTTTCTGAAATAAATCACAATGTATGTCATTCCTGAGCCCTGGCAGCTTGTCAACATCATGATTTTGTTGCAATAAGGTAGTTGTTATGGGAGGTTGTGGAACCTTCAGCAGGTGGCATTTTGTTAGCGGAAATGGTACTTTGAGAGGTGGGTCTCAGATATTAGGGTCCTGCTTCCAGACTGCATTCGGATGCATCCACTCCTCCAATCCCCCAGCACCTTTTTAATCTAGTTATAGAGACGTAAGACATCCCAGTCCTATGCTCCTGTCACCATGAAATCCGTCTTGCCTTCTCCACCACGGCAGACTGTACCGTGAAGCCATGAGCCGAAATTCAACCTCACCTTCAGTTGTCTGGTTCTCACTGCCTCTACAATAAGAAAAAGTTAAGTGACACAAGGCTTAACACAGTGTTGTTTAAGATGTTAAACATCCTGTATCTTGCTGACCACAGCGTTTTAGGCTTGTGAAGGTAGCTACTCATAAGCTGGGCTGAGAGAGTCACTGGAGCCCAGGAAACATGGTAAGAGCTCCAAAACAACAAAAGAAACAAACGAGAATTAATAGGTTACCCCTCCAGCCATTTCACACTGAAGACACAAAGTTTTTACAGTAACGGATGAGTCAATGAATACTTCGGGAAAAACAAGCTAGACGTGCTTGAGGTTGGATGGCAGGCAGGACAGCTCAAGGTAAATTTTCTGGAAGATTGGAAACTATTGGCCGTCCAACAAACTATTCTCTAGTAAGGTCAGTCAGCTTCCTAATGTAACAAATATCCAAGACAACTTGCAAAGAGAAAAGGTTTCGGCCATCTGCCCCTTTGATTTGGGCCTGTCATAGCACATTGTAGCATGGTTGTATGCAGGAGCAAACCACACATCTCATAGTGAAGCCCCTTTAAATGGTGCTTTAAAGGGCACCATTATCCCCTGCAAGGGCACAACCCCAGTGACCTGAAGACTTCTCACTAGGCCCCAAATCTTACAGTTGCTACTGCCTCCCTCAGTGCAAACTGGGGTCAAGGTTTCAGTCACACCTACCTGGCAGCACAAGGCTCTCCAAACCCAGTGAGAAGTGGCTATAATTTCTGAGTTTGATATAATGGTGTAATAGCAAGTGGACATAATTTGCTTGATATCCTTAACGTTTTGGGGATCCACAGAACAGTCTCCCTGAGATAGTGTGAAGTACAAAAAGAGAAGGTCCAAGTGAATAAACACTAATCAGCATACAATTGTGAAAGCTGACCTGCCATTGAGTAAATGGATTAGACAGTGTACAACAGAGAAGAGTGGATGTACAGTGCTGGGTGCACGCACACACACACACACACACACGCACACACACACACACACACAGACTCTCTTGTCACATGTGTTTCCCATCCCTTCTATCTACTTCCATTTAGGTCTGGTCTGTGCTGCTGTCTGCACAGACATCTCTCAGGCAAGCCAGTAGGTTTTCAGTTAACTCCACATTGCCTTCTGACATGATTCTGAGAGCAGGCTGAGTGCCATTTGTGCTTTGATGTGCAGGTTTCCTTTCAAGCCAGTGAAGGTCTGTTCCATTACTGCAACTAGAAAGAAGAGATTGCTTTTTCTACAGGAATCAGAGTGGCCTATTGTCCCTTTCATACTGCTGGAGTTTTCTTTCAGGGACCTTTCTGATTTTAGCACCATGTTCCTTTCCTGCCCCAAAGATCAGGTATTTTTTAAGCTGGTATCTTCCTTAAAAATATGCTACAAACCTAACACATTAAATGAAATGCAATCACATTAAGTGCTGAACCACACTCTTAAATGAGGATACAATGGTCAGTCATGCAACGGTGGTCTCCATGGCGAGTCACACTCTGCAGTTTATTTAATCCACGTGCGTTATCTGATGCAAGACTCTGGAATGGAACTGGCAGCGGGCTCTTACGTGTGGACCTCATTCTAGTCTTGGGACCTCCTCACTATCAACTTGATTGCTGTCCTCCAGTATCCACACATAGGCTAACTACAGTATTGATACAGTGTGCACGATTTTATTGTTCTCTAACTAGTCATAAAGATTCTAACATTCTTCTAGTTTTCTTTTGTGTGCTCTGTCTCTCTTTCTCTGCATCCTTCTCTCTCAGCAGGAAGAGACTGTTGTGTGACAAATATTTTCCTGGGGAGATTACCACAAACATTTACTTAGCCAGATAAGAAGCCCACAAAGTCCAAAATAGGGTTACCACCAAAGTCCAACTTGGTGAAGCAATGAGTCTTATTGCAGTTACTCACAGGAGTACAGGTGACGGGTTACTTATAGGAGCAGAAATGACTCAGAGACAGCCACATCCGCCAAGTCTCCCCCAGCATGGATGATAGCTCACCAAAGCTGGGAACCTAAGGCACACTGCCTAGCCTATAATCAGCTCAACAGCTTGGAGAGTGTCCCTTTTCAGTGACGGGTTTGTCGAAATCTCTTCCAAGCAACTTGGCTGGTTTCTCCTTCTTGCCGGCAGCTGCTCTGATCTCAGAGTCGTCTCTGTAGCTTGACTCCTCCACATCTTGGCTTACTTACTTTGGGGAAGGAGAAGGACTAGAGAATTTGGTCAGTTTCAGGGATTTCCTGAAGCTGTTTTGAGATGCTTACCTTCCTGATGTGGGAGTGTTCTCCTGTATTTTGTATTACTCTTATTGGTTGAATAAAGAGCTGCCTGGCTTATAAAATAGGTCAGCCCTTAGGTGGGCGGAGTAGACAGAATGGAAGTTCTGGGAGGAGAAGAAAGGAAGTGAGCCAGTCACCATGAGGCCCCCACCGCAGAAGGAAGTACCGTAGATCCATCCGGTAAGTCACCCACCTCGTGGTGACATACAGACTTTTATAATGGGTTAGTTTATGAGGTGAGGGCTAGCCGGGAAAAGGCTAGAGATAACGGGCAAGGCAGTATTTAAATGAATCCAGTTTGTCATGTGGTTATTTCGGGTGCAGGCGACCAGCGGCGGCTGGGGAACATACAACCCGCAGACCTCTCCCCTAATTACAACACCTTCCTGCCTAAGGAGGGGCTCTGAAGAATGGGAAATTTCATTTCCTCTTCAGAGGAAATTGTTACACAACAGCCACCCATTCAGTATGACCGTGCTGGGTTTTCAATCTAGTCCCTTGACCTTATGTTACCTTGAAATACATGTACATATGTTGACTCTATTACTGAACTTCATAGCAACCGTTCCTAGAACTGCCAATCTGAAAACCTGGCAATTGTGATAAATCCAGGGCTAACTGATCTCATCAACTACAGCTAGCTCTCATTTTGGAATGATTTTCTATTTATCCTAATGATAGTTCTATTAATTCTAATTTACTCGTGGATTCATTTATTCAAAATATATCTGAGAAGCTTCTGAATCTCTCTTTTCACCCAAGGCATAACCCCACAATCCAGGAGTCCATGATAACACCATCTCACCTTCCTCCGTCAGTGGACTCCCTCTCTCTGCTGGCACCTCAACTCACTGCCACTCATTCTTTCTAGGCTACTCGGGTGTTGCACATTTGAAGGTAGGCCGTACCTGACTGGTTTTGTCAAGTACATTTCACTACAGCACAGAAATGATCAGTGTGAGAAACATTGGAACATGGTGCTTTAACAGCATAATTTCCTCAGTGCCTTCAGCTTCTGATGATTTTCTGAGCATTAGAGATGCCTGAGCGTTAAGTGTAAATAATGAAGGAAATTAATTGTCTATCTTTACTTCATTCTATATTATTTTCGGCTCTCTGCAACAAAGGACATTTGAACCTTTCATGAGTGGCAGTGGCCCTCATTCCTTGCTACTCTGCCATAGATTCCTGGCTGGTAGCTTGACCATTTCTAAAATGTGTCTGAGTCAGTGAGTGAAGGCAGATACTGCTCTTATAGAGGACTGGGGTTTAGAGTCCAGTACCCACATGGCAACTCATACTTATCTATGACTCTAGCTCCAGGGGATCCAATGTCCTTTTGTGAGCTTTTCAGGAACCTGCACTCATATGCACAGACCCACATATAGATATGCACATATGCAGATAAATAAGAATAATAAAAATAGAAATAAAATGAACTTGGAAGTCACAAGTTGGTTGTGTTTGTTTTAAATCTTGGAACAGCCTTTTTCTGCTCATAGCTGGGAAAATGCACCCTTTTTGATTCATGTAGTCATATGAAGTATTGCTATGAGAAGGACAAATACCCAAAGAAATCCCATGATCATGTTGTAAAAGTGTCAGCAGAACTGGGACCACTTCTGCCAGGACACTTACTACTCTTTAGCTGGTCATGTGATTCATCTCCATATTGGGCCAGAAAGTCCTTGAAGACATAAGATAAATCTTATTTATCTTCAAGGCGTCAAGGTTGGCATGGTGCTTGGCAGAAAAGAAAGGTTCAATCAGTGTCTATTGTCAGTGACTACCTGTCTTTCCAGGCTGACATAAAAATGAAAAGCATTTCTTCTATTCACACAAAAAAATGTCTCTTAAGCAGGAAAAGATTCTTTTCTCCAATTCACATTTAAAATACTAAAAATCAAAATCCTTTTAAGAAGGCTTCCTAAAACCTGAACTGAATTTATGTGAATGACTCTATTATTCTGTACTACTATAAACATACCAATACTATTTGGCAGGCAATTGATCATTCAGAGCAACCTAGATATTTTCAATTTTATACTTTTAGTTTTATTTGTTCTTGACTGTGAAAACTAAATGGAAGTTATAAATTTACTTTGCCAGCTTGTACGTAATGATCAACTGCTGTGATAATCACCAGTAAAGGTTAGAAAATCAAAATTAATATTTCTATATATTTTGCAAAGGTATTCCCCGTGCATTTAAAATATCTTAGAATATTTTGAAGATAGTTATGCAGCAGGAGAGCGAAGGTTGGTAGTGACTGGCTGCGCACATGTGCTCACTTCATTACCAGCCGCTATTCCTGGGCTATGGACTCAGGGCTCCCGGCTCCCAGTGCTTTGCTTTTCAACCCAGTGCACTCATTTGAGCACACTACAGCCCTGCTGAAATATGCAGAACAATTCGCTTCTTGTTCCTCTGTTCTAGTTTTCTTCTGTTGCTGTCATACAACGCTCTAATCACGACCAAACTGGGGAAGAGTTTATTTTATTTAATACTCCAGATTGAAGAAAGATGTGTTAGTTACTATTACTGGCATGTAATGCCATGACCAAAATCAACGTATGGGAGCAAGTTTATTTTGGTTTTTGGTTCCAGACAAAGGGTCCTTAATTGTGGAGAAGCATGGCGGCAAGTGGCAGGCACGGCAGCAGGAGCAGAATGCTGATAGATGGCGTTTCAACAGTACAAAGGAAGCAGATGGAGGGAACCAGATGTGATGCGAGGTTAGAAACTTTCAAAGTCCACCTCCAGCCCAGTGATGTATTTCCTCCAGCAAGGCTCCACCTCCCAGATATTCCATAATCTTCCCAACAAAGCTACCAAGTAGGAACCACACGCTCAAACATGTGAACCTATGGTGACATTTCTCCCTCAAACCACGGCAGAAGGCAAGGTGTTAACTCAAGGCAGGAAGCTGGAGGCAGGAACCATGAGGAAACCTGATTGCAGTCTTACAATCAGGCTGATGCTAAATGTATCTTTTTATACAACCCAAGGTCACTCAGCCGGGGTAGTACTTCCCACAGGGGCCTGGCCTCTCCTTCATCAGCTAGCAGTCATTGACATTCTAAAAATAATATGTCCAAAATAAAAGTTCCTCATCACTACTATGACTTTCAGCTGATTTATCTGGTTTCTCTGTCTTTCTGCATCTCTCTCTCTCTCTCTTTTTAATAGGATCTCACTATGAAGTCCAGAATGACTTCAAATTTGTGGTCTTCCTGCTTCAGCCTCACAAAGGCTAGAATTATAGGCATGAACCACCACACTTAATGTTATTTTTAATATATCCTTTAACTATCTTAGTTGTCACTGACCTGTACTGCCAGAAAAATGATGGCTCAGTGATTAAGAGCACTGCCTGCTCTTCCAAAGGTCCTGAGTTCAAATCCCAGCAACCACATGGTGACTGACAACCCTCTGTAATGAGATCTGGTGCTCTCTTGAGGACAAAACCTGGTCAGTTGTCCTTATTAACTTAGACCATGAGACCCACATTTGACAAGTTCAACAGAACCACTGTATACGGGCTGCCCGTGCATGCTTCATATTTGCCAGGTATAAATTTCATTTTTAATATATATATATATATATATATATATATATATATGCTAAGCCTTCTCAATCAGGATGCTCTCAGAATTCTATTCTCTGCCTATTGCTGTGATGCAACACAGTGGTGGGCTAGCTAAAGAGGCAGGAATCAAATTTTAAGTTTTTTGACATTAATTGAACTAGAGACCATTATTATAGCAAATGAAGTAAATTCTTTTTATTTATTCTAGGAAGATTTCTGTGTATCCAAACAGATAGGAAACCAAAGGCCATAAATGGTGGGCTTGCATTTAATTTTGAGGACATCAATAAATATTTCATTTTTTTTAGACTCAGAGATGTTCATTTAGTATAAATGAGTTTCCCATCTTAAATCTTGTATTTCTCACCTATTCTGTGTGTTGGAGGTCTTCACTTCCCAGTGTTTTTCTGAGTGAGTCTCCATGTTAGCCTTCTTCCAACCAGCAGAGCACGTACAGTTCCCCCATGCATGAATTGATTACGGCCAGTGCTACACGTCCTAACACTAATTTCCATTGCGAACACCTTCCTGATATTCTTCAGAGATGTCTTACTCCTGCGTCAGTCTGGACCCCTCACCATAATGTTTATAATGGTACGAAGCACCAAAAACATATGAGATGACAAAAAAAGTCAAAGAAAATCTGTTCCTTCCCCAGCCTCCTCCATTTCGCCTCTCTGATGGAAATGGACAGGCAGTTTATTTGTAACCTTACAAAATGTTAGAGTGTTTCATGTCTCCCGATGTGGCATTTTCTATGCTATTTAAGTGTTCATCTGCTTTGATCTGGACCTGACTCTCTTCTTCTTCAATATCTCAAAAGTTGCTGTGTGATGCCATTTCTTTCTGTGATGATGTATTCCTGAGGAATGGCTCTCTGAAAGAAACATTTCTTCTCTAAAAGAGAAATTCTTTTAGAATTAGGCTTAAGTCTGTGTTACTACTCCTCATGATAAAACGGCTAAGATACTAATGCTAAGAACAAACCAATAGGCATTCATTGTGTAGTGACACTCAGAACCTTCTGGAGAACTGAAAAAAAATTTACTTGTCTATTTTTGAAACTGTTGCTGGCAGACAGCCCTCGGTGGGCTGCTTTCTTCCAGACTTACCTCCAAAGGTGAAAAACAATCCTAGAAACTGTATGTGGCCAGAGGTTGGTGAACAAGAAGCTATCAGGCAGTGCTTTCTTGGCCTCCATTTGACATAAATATAAAGGGCTACTGTGTCAACTTGAGAGCACTTTGTGACAGTCAATGGCAAGACTTCACCTCTTGGGGGCCAATCCAGCTCCTTCCTTCTTTGATAAACTTTCTGCATTCTGGTCTACATCTCTATGTGTTTCCTTTGGAACCCACCCTCGGTAGGCTCTTAATTAATGTCCTTCCAGACTGACCAGAAGACTCAGACAAGAACCTCTCAACACTTTTAGGCAAATTCAAATCACTTCTTTCTAGTGTTTTTTTTGTTTTGTTTTGTTTTTGTTTTGTTTTAACACTTTTACTCTTTGGGGGTCCACCACCCAGTTCTCAATAAAATAAATAAAATACTTATTCTCGTTTATGAACGCCCAGCCTTAGCTTGGCTTATTTCTACCCAGCTTTTCTTAATTTAAGTTATCCCATCTACCTTTTGACTCTGTTATTTTACCTTTTTCTATTTCTGTATATTGTTTTCCTTCTTATTCTGTGTCTGGCTGTTTGACTGGATGACTGACCCCGAGCATGCTCATCCTTTTCTCAGTCCCTTCTCTTTATCTTTTTCTCCATCTATCTATTCTTTCTGCCTGGCAGCCCTGCCTATTCTTCTCCTGCCTAGCTATTGGAGCCTCAACTCTTTATTAGACCAATCAGGTATCTTAGAAAGTCAAAGTAACACAGCTCACCGAGTTAAAGAAATAAAACATAAAAGAATGCAACACATCTTTAATATTCCATAGCATTTCTTCTTGTTAGGATCTGAGAATCACTGAAGAAAGGCCCCAGACTTAAATAGTATGTAAACATAAAGAATGTTTATTCTTCAGAAATAGCAAACATTCAAGGGTTGATTATCAATAGAAAATGACAGTGATGACCTGGGACAAAGAAGCACTGTGCTTTTTAAAAGGAAACTTGGGGAATTCTAGTGAGATGAGCTAATCTGTGTTCTAATTGGGCAGACAAAGAGAAGTTACATGGAACACATGTTGATTGGACAGGGCCAGCAACGGTCCCATCCATTGGGGGCCTTTGTCTTATATTGTCAACAGCAGTCGTATCTTGTAACTTTGTGTCTCCCAGCCTTGTAAAGCCAGGTTTTTAAAATGGTTTGACTGATTGGTTAAACTTTGCTGGGGAATTCCTGGACACAGGCTCAGGTCATTATCCACAAGGGAATTGTTCCTTGTCTAAAATGAGGTCATATTCTGGCCCCTTCATTTTCTTGAGAAATTTTCCTTTGCAGGTTCAGGTGTCATCTGCAGAAGTTCTAATTCACGTAGGTTTGAGGAACTAGTGGTCAATTAACTTGACCATTATTCATTATGTCCATTCTACCATCCTTGGTGCCTATGTCTATGAACGTACCTTTGCTATTTCTTTGGAGTTCATTCTTATCCTGTACTGCTTATCACAGGAGCCACGGCTTTCCACTTCCAGTCGTTAACTGACTTCAGATCTTTTGAGTGTGGTTACTATTTGTCATCATTGAGGCTGCTGCGATTTGACTTTCTCACAATGGCATGTTTCCTGACAGGCTAGTTAAATTAGCATGTGGCACAGTGATAGATCAACTTAGCAAACAGAAAGAGCAAAACATGGTAGCCTGCAAAGGGCATAAAGATCAGCTGACCACACTGTTCAATAATTCTATCCCCTAACCAAAGTTACAATTACAACAAATCATTCATTTATTTTTATCTTATTTATTATTATTATTATTATATGTATGGAACATTGGTGTGGGACAATTCTGTATTCTGTCAATTATGTTTTAAATAAACGTTGAATGGCCAGTAGCAGGCAGGAAGTATAGGCAGGACAACCAGACAGGAAGAAGAGGCGGGGCAATGAGAACAGAATTCTGGGAAGAGGGAAGCTCCCTCTGCAGTCCTGTCCAGATACTGAAGAAGAAAGATGTGACCTACTCCGCTGAAAAAGGTACTGAGCCATGTGGCTAACACAGATAAGAATAATGGGCTAATATAAGTTATAAGAGTTAATACAAAGTCTGGGCTAATGGGCCAATCACTTTATAACTTATGTAGACTTGCATGATTTTCTTTGGGATTTACCATCTGTGGGAACCGGGCAGGACAGAAACCCCAACAAGCAGGTCCGCCATGTTATAGAGTGTGTGGGTAGCATGAACATGCCATGGCACACATGTGAAGGTCAGAAAATAACCTTGGGAGTGGGCTTTCTCTTTCCATCATGGGTTCTAGGTATCAGAGTTGTACCGTGGACACTTTCATCCCCTGAGTCAACTTAACAGACTTAAAATATATTATTTGAGGAATAAAGTGAACAAGCAAAGACAAATAGACAGAAAAACAGCTCCATCCCTGTCCTCTCTCTAGGCTGTGGCAATTCTGTTCTCTGATATAGCAAAACAGGAGTTTCAGGATGTGAGACACTCATGGCTGCGGCTTCAATTTGTAGGGCACCATTTTAAGAAAACACATACTGAATTTTTCTGAGTTAGTAATACTTAAACCCTAAGATTTATTTAGTACTTCTGGGTTTATAAAGTATCTTCATATCAATTATTTTATTTTATTGTGTTACTTTTGCTGAATGACTCACTAAAGTGGGTGGTATGGTTATTATAATATAACTAACAAAGATTTTGATGTGTTTGTTCTATGGTCAGAGTATATCAAACCATTAGACTTTAATGCTACATGACGACCCATTTTTTAAAAGATTCCTATACACACAGTCAAAGGGCTTAAGAAGAATGGTGGTATTAAAAATGGAAATATTAGAAACCAGATATAGAATTAGGTGAGCCTGGCTAAAATGGATGATTTTAGCAGAGTTATTAAATCTGCATTTTGAACATGGAAATATAGAAAATCTTCAAAGTAATGAAGTTCGATTTATTTAGGATCTATCATTTCCAGGTACTTTATCTTTAGCATTTTATGTTTCCAGGTTTCCTGTATATACTTGGATTTTCTTCCAAAGCTGGCAATTAAGGGAGGGAAAATGATAAGTGTGGAAGCTTTCTGGCCGCTGGTGCCTGGAGTCATGCATAGAATTACTCTAATTAACCTCACTCTGAAGGCCAAAATTTTTAGAACACATTAATGTTGTTTTTAATAATGGCATATGTTTGAAAATCTTTTTCCTTGAAATTTTTTATTTTAAAGAGTTATTTCTTTTTGTATTTCTGTGTGTAAATGTATATGCACGTTAGTGTGCACATCTCTGTGTGTGTTTCTGTGTGTGAATGTATATGCATGTTAGCGTGTACTTCTGTGTACGTGTGTGAATGTATATGCATGTTAGCGCGTACTTCTGTGTATGTGTGTGAATGTATATGCATGTTAGTGTATACATCTGTGTATGTGTGTATGAGAATTATATCCACGTTAGTGTTCACATCTAGGTGTGTGTGTGCCCAGAGTCCTGCTCTACCCTCTTTGCCTTTTCCTTTGAGTCATCTCATCCTGAACTTTGGGTACACATTTTTTCAGCAAGGCTGCTAGCTAGAAATCTGCCTGTTTCTTCCTAGAGAGTTGCATAACAAGCCTGGACCCCCTGGCTTGTTATAGTTTCTAGGATTTAAGCCTACAATTCTAAGGATTGTGTAGCAAGCAGTTTTACCAACTGGGCCATCCTTCAGAGGGTCTTCATGTTGAGGAGTCTCATATAGCGTGGGCTGGCCTCAAACTTGCCTCTACAGTTAAGGTTGTTTCTTTCCGTATTCTCATTTCTCTCTTTCCCAGTGTTGGAATCACAAGAGTGTGTGCCCTCACCCAGATTCTGAAATTTGTGTTAGAGTATTAATGGCTGCCTATTTGAATAGTGAAACCACTGCTTTATTAACTTAAGAAATGATTTTAAGAAAAGGGTTAAGAAGTAGTCAGTGGTAACCATACCTCTAATTTCAAAATTTGGGAGGCTGAGAATTCCTTCAGTGGCTAAGACAAGATCTTATGAGTCTAGGGAACTTGAGCTACATAATGAGACATTGCGCGAGCAGAGGTCATGGTGGCACATGCCTTTAACCCCAGCACTCAGGAGTCAGGGGCAGGTGGACCTCTGAGTTTGAGGCCAGTATGGTCTACAGAGGAAGTTCCAGGACAGCCAGGGCTACTCAGAGAAACCATGTTTTGGAAACCTAAATAAATATTAAAGTAACTTATGAAACAAGGAAATTTATGAATTTCAACAATCACTAAATATAGAAAGCATTTGACATGAAAATAAGCTACACTTGGGAATATTGCTTCCTTCATTTAACACTATAAATACCTTGACCACACAGAATCAAAAACCTCATGAGAAACTCTATAAACTGTATAAAATTTTGCTCTATATAAACTGTTCCCACAAAGTCTGAAAGAATAAAGTCTCTCTGATGACTTCATCAACACACAAGAGAAAGGCTAGAACTCTTAAATGCGAAAATTTGTATGCAAAATGAGTTCCTTGTGGAGAAGATCAAAAGAAAACAACTGATTGTTAAAGCTGGTATCATTTAGTACTTCAATTTAACATGCATTTCCCAGCCCAGAAATACTCTAAAGTCTTAATCTTCAGATCAACACGCTCAGACTTTCAAAAGAGGAATAAATGAACCTCTTGCATTAAATATATGTTGATACAGAACAGAGAGTATCTTAGACATGTGTCCATCCCACTTCTGATTGATACCAGTATTTCCAGTCCAGAGAATGTGACTCATCACAGGCATCCGTTGTAACAGCAGCTAAGGGAATTATAACTATTTTTAATCTGTGCATAGCTTGTCAAAGACATTTTCTACATATTCCTTCATGTTTTTCTCAACGCATTGGATTTTTATAAAAGATTTATTTATTTTGAATTTTCTTTTTAAGAGGGAGGATTTGTTGACTTCCGTGTTTGTTGTAGACATTGTAACAAAAATCTTCTGCCTGGTACTCTAGATTTGCATTTTGTCAAACCCATCTACTATTAGTCAAAAAGTGACAGCTCAGGACACCATACGACTCTTACGACTGCCAATGCTCCTTCTAATATTCCCTTTAAATATGAAAATGACACTTTGGCCCCAACTGTGCAGTGAAACAGCAACAAATTGCACGCGAAGCCCCAGAGGTAAGGCTCCGGAGAGGCAGAGAGGATGGGGCCTGCAAATGCCTCTGAGTTTTGCAGTGTTGAGGTCAGTTCCACCGCTGGTGGCCTGGAGACACCAGGGCAAGGTGAGGACACATTCTAAGCATAAGATTGGAGGTGCCCGACTTCCGGATTGCCAAGCCTGCTGCTATTGCCAATCTGCTATGGCATTGCCTGCTGGGAAATGACATTTAAATAGCTTTGCTTTGTTTACAAAGACGTGATGTTGTGGGTTGTTGATACAGGGTCTTGCCGTGTAGCCCTGGGACTCATGCAGACCACAGTGACTTTAAACTTTCAGCAATCCCTCTCCTCTGCTATACCACAATTCACCAGCCACTCTGCCCACTGAAGAGCCATGCGGAGTTTAATCAGACTAAAATCAAATATGCCTTTAGTAAAAACAAAATAACAACAAATGGAACAACCAGAGAAAGAAAACAGATGTGCATATGCTGGTATCAAATAAAATGAAATTCAAAGTTAAAAGCCCTGAATGTCACCCAGAAAGACACTTTCCATCGGTAAAATGATAGTGCAATGGTTTTAAGTATATTTTTCCCTGCCTGGAAATATACAGACCTAAAGTAGTGTGGAAGTCACTAAAAAAACCCCTAGGAACTAATAAAACAAAATTAAGTAAAATACTAGTTATTGTAAAACAAATTACTAGGCTGACACAGGTCATACACAAAAAAATATTCAAATGAGCATATCTCCACACTCTTTTGTTGATGGTGGTGGTTGTTTGAGAGACAGGGTCTCACTCTGTAATTCATGCTGGCCGGGATCATACTCTGTAACCAGGCTGGCAACAAACTTCTGGTAGCCCTGTTGTTATAGTTCCCAAATGCTGGGACTATGGCCAGCCTAGTAAGAATAAATCTGGACTACTAACTGAAACAAAAGCAAAGGGCTTCTCGGGAGAGGGATGGGGAAAAATCCTCAAGGAATGAAGCAGACTATTAAAGATAATACAGAGTGCAACTGCCGTGAGTTTTTCTAAAGTCAGATAAAACATGTATGTTAAAAAAAACATATAAGCTGTTAAAAGTGATTAGGAAGAAATATAGCAACTGAATTATTGAGAAATAATTCAGGTACTTACTGAAACAACCGGACCCAACAGGGGTAAAAGTATAGATTACCCAAATTTTTAATAAACAGATAAACATGATTTAAACATTGTGGGGAATAGGGGAAAAGAGCCAACCTTCTGAATAGTTCATTTTAGGTTAGCATAAATCTGGGACTAAAATGTAGTGAGAATCAGAGTGGCATAGAAAAGTGCATGTTTTAAGGTTCTCAAGAAAAAAAAACAGCAAACACATTAGCCCATCAAGAGAAGAAGATTATGACCCGCTGAGTTCATGCCAGGACACACTAGATTCAATACTAGAACATCTAAGAGCAATTGTTTAAAAATTCAACATGTACATTTATGGTACTGTTTATAGTAAATATTATGTATAATGTGAAAGATAGTTTTCAACTACAGACAAGAAAAATAAAAATAATTCTTATTACCATAACAGTGCAGGAGAAATTCCAATTATTAGACTTAGAGACAGGAAAAAACTGTCATTATTACTTATTAGGAATATTGAAGAGAAATCACCAGAAAATTATTAGAAACTAGTGGAAGGGTAAACTCAGGCAGAAATAGGAGAGATCAATCCATTTGCAAGCAACCAGTAAGAGAACTGGTAGAGAAACTTCAGTGTGAAAAGTCTTTTCCTAAGAATAATGAAAAGAACTAAATAGAACACAAAAATGAGATGCTTCGTAAAACTCTACGGTATGAAAGTATATAGAATTTGATGGGAATAAGTGACATTGTTATTTTTTCTACAACTTAGTAAAACCTGAAATATAATTTGTTGTAGTACTTGACAAAATATTTCTGAAATTCATATACAAGAAAAATTCAGAAAAAAATATATAGGACAATTTTATTGACAAAAACAGCAAGGGAATGATTTGTCAAAATAACACGTTAGAATCATCCAGCACTGTGCAGACAATCTGTGAACCAACAGAACAGACTCAAAGACCAAGAAGGAGATGTATAGGATAAAGGTGCTATGTCACATGACTGAGAAAAGGTTCAAATTTTTAACCAATTATGTCTGAATATCAGACCTTACATTTAGACATTTTGTTCAGAAGCCGACTCCTAGAATCATAATTCTGGATGAATGAAAGTGCTAAATGTCACTAGGGAAAAAAAAATCTCAGAAATCTCTTTTGGAAATATAACAAACTCTAAAAAAATCATGAAAACTTTTTGTGCTATAAAAACACTGTAGAGATCTCAAAAGATTAGCAAAATACTAGGAAAGCAAGCATGTGAAGAGCTCTTGCCAGTTGGGGGGTGGGGAAGCAACAAAGTCCATAGGGGATGGAAACAGACTTGAAGGAACACAGATGACTTGCCCATGCAGAGAAAGAACAGACAGCCCCCCCGCCAGGCTTCAGGGGGACCTCCTAATGACCATGGGAATGGCAAATTTATGAATTATTTTTATTTGTTGTTAGTGTGTGTGTGTGTGTGTGTGTGTGTGCGCGCGTGCATGCATGTTGTACATGTAGAGGTCTCAGGATGACTCTCTGGAGCTAGTTCTCTTCTTCCAGGAAAGAGTTCTGGAGATTTGACACTGGGTGCTTTGTCAGCAAAGGCTGTTTGCTGCTGAGTCATGTCACTGGTCTCCTCGTGCCTACCTTTAAGGGGCATAACATCTGGATGGCTGCTCGTGAGGGGAAGTGATTCACGTACTCCATTGGGATGCTGTGAATTAGTGTTGTCTTTAACTAGACAATCCGTTGCTCTTGGTGAAATTTATAGCACACATGATTTTATCTAAGAAAGTGACCATTACCAGGGGTATCCCTCTGCATAAGTGGGCTTACTGCTCACACTGCAGCCAGACCCAAGTTCCCAAGGATGGCCAAGAGAAGTTTGCTTCTGGATAGGGTCTGAACATCACACTCATAAACAGAATTTTCAGGGTTTATTATATTACATTTTTAAGGCCATTTTACAGATCACTCAAAGCTACCACCAGGACTTGACTCCATGTCTAATTTCCACAGAAAAGAGAGTAAGGCCTTGGTTAGATCATCTTGAATTCTGCTGCTGGCTCTTAAAAAGCTGCTTCTTTTAGCTAAAAGGCTCATTGAAGTAACACTAAACATTTATAATTTTAGCCATGTTTAATTAACTTCCCTCTGGTTTCTTGAATCATGTAATTCCATCTCCAAGCTTCTAATTTGGAAAAATACTCCCACATGCAGAGGCTTGCACAGGCGTGTTTACTGTGGAATCATTTTTAATCATGAAAAAGGGAAACAAATTAAGAAATGATTCAATAAAACTATTAAGTCCATATTATGGAATTCTATGTAGCAGTTAAAAAGGATGAAATGGAAATACATATACAGTAATATGAAAAAAAGTGCAAGATAAAGTGTTAGCAAAATAAGAAAAATAACAGAAAAATATATAGTATGTAATCTCATTTTCATGAATATAAATTAAAGTAAAATCTATATGCAAATGTGTATAGAGTAGTTTGGATAACAAGAACCATGCATCACTACTAGTTGAATAGAAAAATCCATTTGTAGCAAAACAAGCCCATCTACTACTCTTCACTGATGTCGGGAGCTTGGCTTACAAATGTTTATATAAAGGACCATGTCTGTGGAGGGAAAAGGAGAGTTTTGAGAACTATTAATCACACAACACACACATACACACACACACACACACACACACACAATGTTTGATTTATCTCTATTTATTTATGCTTCGAGTCATGGTCTTGCTACTCAGGTCTGGCTGGCTTGGACCTTGTTCCGTAGATCGGGGTGGCCTCTAATCTGTGACCGTCCTCTTGTCTTTGCCTCCAGATGCTGGAGCTGCAAGTGTGCGCCACTACCGCCAGGTCTTGAGAAAATTACCTACCTGACAGAAACTGTACACATCTGAATTTGAAAGTCAGTTCAGTTTTCATTTGGATGTACAAATAGCATGAGGGCACTGTCTACGAATTCATTTTAGAAAAAGATTATCCAATTTAGTATGTTTTCATTATGGAAATTCCCAGAGCCTAGTATCTAAGGATCTGAAAAGCGACCAAGAGCCCATTTTACTGTGTGTATACAGTAACTTTCAGGTTAAGAAGAAAAGTAGAGCAGTTATTTAGAGGAGGTGTGCTGTACGTGTTTTCCGAAGTCTACAGTGTAAGAATTACGTGGTGCTACGACCATGAAGGTAGATAGGAAAATATGGAGAATTCTTTCAATTCTCACACAACCCACTTATGAACCATAGTAAGAGATATGAACAGTTTTATAAAACAGCATGGCTGTTTCCTTCTCTGTCCCTCACTGTAGCACACACAACACACACAGCTAAAGAAGAGGCTAAATTAAAGTCAGGAGCCAAGCCTGAGCATCCTTCCCTAGGAACATAGAACAATGGCTCCAGGGGGGTGAGAGAGACCCAGCAGGTGTCCACTGCTGTTCCCAGGGCCATGGCCTCCACCCACTTCAGTGTAAGCAAGGGCTTGGTGGCAACAAAAGGTGAGCTAGCAATTCCACCTGTTCAGTGAAATTCATGAAGTTGTGTTTATACCATGGCCTCTAGGTTTCTTTTCCAGTCAGTCAGTCTGTCTTCTATGCAGACACTACAGGCATTTCCGTAGGAAGGAACTGAAAATGAACACATAATTTTGCACCGCTGCTCCCACTCCCAGTGACCCCGACTCTTGGGGTTTCTGCCACACTCAAAGCGGCTCTGGGAGAAAGAAAAGGTTCAAACCAGTCACCAGATCCAAAGTCAGCATTTTATTCAGAACGCTGGGGTCAGAGGTGTATTGTTTATAATCTGGTACACAACACAGACGCAAAGCCGTCGTCAGGGTCTTTCCAGTTTAAAAGCTTTTTTTTTTCTTTTTTCTCTTTTTATTCATTTTTTGTTTGTTTTGTTTTGTTTTTTAAAAACACACACTTGCTAGTGCTGCCAGTACCAGGCCACCCCTTTTAACTTTTCCTTCCTTTTTTGTGTGTAATTTTTTTGGTACAAATTATGTAAAACATTTGTGCTAAGAACGTTTATCCCTCCCCTGAACAAATCAAAACAAAAAAGAAAATAATAAAAATTAAAAAAATTAAAAATTAAAAATTGAGTATTCTAACTACAGTTCAACAGTTGAATCAAATGTCACTTTGTTTTGTAAATACTTTATCCATAACGAAAGATATTAACATGCAAAAAACCTGAATCCAAAGTCCAAATAATACATACACATGTTCTGAGTTCTCTGCACTCCTCCATAGTCTATGCTGATAAAACATTATGTACACACACCATTTTTACAGCGAGGTGGAAAAAATACAGAAAATAAAAAAGTGTACATGGATTAAGACAAAAATGTGTCTAACATTCTAGTTTATGAAAAAATTCAATTTTGCTACAAATCGGTGATATGAAAACTCCCTTTATCTGCAACCAGCTGCGTAAGTTTTAAGATTTTAGTGAAAAAAAAATCTAAAGTCTAAAACTAGAAGTAATGTACATTTTTCCTATCTCATGGTCTCCCCCCACCCCAGGTAACAAAATCACTCCATGAGTTAATTTTTTTTAATCTGTTTGTTTCATTCTGCATCATAACAAAAGCAAACGCATTGTAACAAAAGTGTGTTGAAGCATGTCACATTTACCTTTCTGCTCCCGCCTCAAAATATTTTGTCTTTTACTTACTGTTTCAGAAATCAGTACCATTAAAGCCTTAAACAGAAAACTAATTCCAATCTGAAAAAGGTACAAAAAGGCACATAAAATCCCAGTGCTTCTGTACTGTAAAATTCAAGTGTAGCTGAGCTCGGTGTTTTCCAGACAGTATCGGATCACTGATATTCCCTGGGAGCCCAAACTGGTTCGCAGCCTACGCCAAAGCCTCCAGCAAGCACGGTGCTAGTGGACTAGAGTTAAAGCCTAGCTTCTGTATGCTTTTTGGGAATATCAGGTGAAACTGTTCGTACTTGTCCAAAAGCTAAGTCCGTCCTGCCGTTCAGTCGTCTCCACCACCATACATGTCGGCCAGCTTCTTGAAGCGGGGTCCCCAGTCATTCAGGTAGTCATAGTCCTGGTCCCCACCGCTACTGGAGGAATTGAGGGAGCTCAAGGAGCCGGCCGTGGAGCCGCTGCCCTCATAGTCGAAGACCAAGAGGGAGTCATATGGTGGAGCTGTGGGGTCGTTGTCAGCAGCTTTAAGGCCCTAGGTTAGGAGAGAGAGGAAGGAATTACAAGAGGGTACCAGTTGAGAGCACAAGGTCACCCAAGAGACCTGGGGGATCACAACTTGCTCAAAGGTTTCCATTGGCAAGATCACAGCAATTTGAGCACACGGGAAAAAAAGGACATCTAACTCAGACAATTCTCTCTTTCAAGGAAACAATCCTAAGGGTAGCCATGACAAAAGAAGTGGGTGGGGCCTGGCTGGGGAATATATTTGACAAATGGAAAAAGGGTCATTTGTTTGCAGCTGCTAAGAGAGGATGATATATGGAGACCAATGACTAGGTCAAAAGAAAATATTTACCAAACTGCAACTTGAATTTTAACAGGGTAATTACTATGAAAACAACAAAATCATTTCTTCACTGAACATGAACAATACTTTCCTTAGGATAACATGTAATAAATGTGACTGAAAGTCCATGGGATAAGAGCTTTTTGTAAAGAATAATTTAACTTACTAGTAGATCAGGGACTAATAAACAAACACAGAGGTCCTTGGGATTCAAGAACTAGGAGAGAGATTTTTGCCTGGGCAGCTGGTGCACACCTTTAATCTCAGCAATCGGGAAGAGGGGCAGGGAGATCTCTGAAGTCAGCATCAGCTGGGTCTACACAGCTAGTTTCAGGACAGACAGTGCTACACAGAGAAACACTGTCTCCAAAGACAGGCAGATATTGAACAGATATTGTGCATCAAAGAAGACATATACAGGAGAACCAAGTTTTCCTCGGCCCACTGTCTGCTTACAGTGTATTTTATATGGCATGAGTATACCAGAAAGCGCATGACAAATATCAGAACTATGGAATCTAGGCAAATGTCAGGAAATTGAAAAAAGAAATGAAAACTGAGATTACCACAAAGACTCCGGATTCACCAAGGAAGTGACATTGACCTAATTTTGGAAGGCTATTGAAGGATAAGTGAAGGAAGGCCAGATGCGTTACGACACTACACAGAGAATCATATTAAAGCACCTTTTAAATAGGAACATGAAATGTGGAGTTAATTGTGACAAGATAGGGCAGATTCTAAGTATGCTGTTTGTAGCACAGTAGATCCACCTGGAGATAATCACAGAAATTAAGGCAGTCTCAGAAAGACAAATGAGTATTTTCTGTAATTTGTGGTTCTTAGACTTCATGCATTTATACAAAACTGTGCGGTGTGTGTGTGTGTGTGTGTGTGTGTGTGTGTGTGTGTTTACACACACACATTCATGGTGTGGAGGTAGAAGTGAGTCAGCGTGGAAGGACAAAGACCAATGGGCAAGGAGAGAGTGAAAAAGGTGTGGGTGAGGGGTACGGAAACAATATGCCCAATGCTTAACACAGACTTGTATGAATTGTCTTAAGTAAGGCACTTCCACATACAATGGTTACATATAAAGAAAATTTGGATATTTTTTCAATAAAAAGTAGGGTGACTTTTAGATTTCATAGACCACAGAAAAGCCATGATCTGATACTTGTATATACTATAAATATTAGGGAGGGGAAGAAATTTTGTCAGTCTAAAACTACACACACACACACACACACACACACACACACACACACACACACACACAAAGGAAGCAATTAGTATCCACATTCTTAACCCTTGGAAACTGGTGCTTTTAAATATGCAGCTCAAGTATCTGTAGCTAGTTGTTAATTATGCACTATAAAACATTAAAGAGAAACCAGCCTTAGGTTCTCCGGGACTTTCTCAGTTCCATTCTGATGCTCCACAACACAGCAAGAACAGTTGTTTTCAAGCAATTACTGTTTCCCTACAGCTTTGGCTCAGCAGAAACTGATGGGCATCTAAGATGCAGAGACTTGTCATAGACTTTCTTCCTTGGGAGATCAATCTTTAAATATTTCCATGTTTTCTGAGCACATATTAACTTATGAGTGTGTGCTCGGGAGTTAACAGTCAACTCACAGACCAAACAAACCACTGGAAGATGACGATCCTCTGGGCATGTCTGTGGGCAATGATCTGGTCACTGCAACTGAGGTTGAAGACATGTCTGCTGTGGGTGGCACCATTCCCTAACAGGAAGCCTGGATTGTATAAATACAGAGGGAGGGACCTGAGGAACATGCACTTGGTCCTTTCTCTGCCGACTGACTGTGGTGCACCAGCCTGTGTTCCCTTTCTTCCCACTGTGATGGCCTTCACCTGTGAGCCCGAAGAGGTCCTTTCTGCCTTGATGCTTCTGTCAGGCTATTTTGCCACAACAACCAGAAATAAAACTTTAAAAAAAAAAAAAAAACAAACCTTTTTTTTCAGTAAATAAGCATGTTCAATTCTTACAAGTTTACCATTAAGGAATAAAGAAGATTCAGGAAAGTTAAGATCAGAGTCAGTACGCTGTAGTGTTTCTGAGATCAGCCCAGAGCCAACACCTCAACTTTCACCAGATTTCACCTTGAGTCCCCAGTACCAACTTACGTGAGACTGTAACAAGGTGAAGAGCAGAAGGGACATGGGGTTCAAGTGTTCACCAGTGCTGGTCACAGAAAACTCAGTGAGTACCAGTCAATATTTTAATGGTTAGTTTTAAAGAAAAAAAGAAAATCCTGCATTGACATTTGAAGTAAAAGTTAAGAGAAGTTATTTTAAGAAATAAAACAGCAGCTGCTAGACTCCCATCAAAAAACCAGAGCCAGAACCTCCCAACTCTCCCACAGCCAAGAATTTCTTACCAACAACCCTAACCATTTATAATTAGGCATAACTTTCCCCATATCATGTTATACTACTCTACCCCAGAAAGGGCTGTTAAAGAAAAACTTAAAAGTCTTCAGCAAACCACTTCAATATGTAAAACAAAACTAATTCTGGACGAGACTTTACTTCTCTTATTTTTAGAAAAAGCTACAGTGCAGTTCTGCTAAGACTGAGAACAACAACCTACACTTTCTCAGGATCCCTGTCTCCTTTCTGTGGCAGAGTGGGTTGCTGTCCTCAGTGATCCCCAGGGGAGCACATGCCCAAGATGCCACAGGGGCCTCTCTAGAAGTCACCCAGCTGTCGGGCTTGGTTGTGGCCAGTATTGTGAGGAACACGAAGAAGAGAGGCCACTTGAAGGGTTCTGAGGTGCTGCTGATAGTCCTTTCTCTGCTCAGTCAGGAGGACAGTCTGCTACATGTGACTAAGGAAAGGAAGCCACCAATGGGCTTGGAACTTGAACAAGAATTGCAGCCGTCACTAGCACAGGCTAGCAATAGCAGCCCCAGCTCTTAAGAAGCCAAAGAATTCACTTTCATTCACTTTGTGTCGTCAATGCAAGACACATGGTTTGGGTTCATGTGACTCTAATGCATTGCAGACTGGGTATGAACAAGCTAGATTCAGTGACTGCCCTCTTGGGGCTCACAGTCACTTAGTATCACCTCATATCTCCCCCTTTCCTACAAAATCTACCAACTACAATCAGTTACTAAATAAATCTTTTAGTTCAGCACTATCAAGTTTACGTCTACATATGAAATAGGTCCCAGAAGGAAAAATCAAAAGGCTTTGTGGAAATTCCTAGTACAAAGGACTTCCTAAAACCAAGTACTAGGATTCTTTGCTGAAGAGATGAGTTGGGGATGCTGTGCAGTTGGCAGAGTGTTGCCCAGCATGGAAGAAGCACTGTGTTTGTTCCCCAAGACTGACGTAACTAGGTGGTGTGGTGCCCACCAGTAATCATAGCACCCCACAGAAAGAGGTAGTAGGATGGAATGTTTAAGGTTATTCTTAGAATGGCTGCAAAGCCAGTTCAAGGAGTTCAAGGCCACTCTGTGATATATAAAACTCTATCTTAAAAGAGTCAATGGCAGGATGGAAGAGCTTCAAGGACATCTGGATTGAGGAGTTGAAAAGGGATGGCACAGACCTCTGTGTCCAAGTGATTCATGCTGCAACTCTCTGGTATGCACTGATATGTTGGAAGACTCTGAGAATCTTCAGCAAATGTCTTAACACATTTCATTTAGCACTCCTTAAGATCAGTGTAATACTTGAAGTAACCTATACCATATCTGGTGTTGAGACTTAAAAATATCCTTTTCGTCTTGAGTAATATACATTTCAGCTCCTGTGCTGGTCTTCTGACCATTGTGGTAGCTTTGCATTTGCTTTGCTTGCTTTTACAGGAGTTAAGGCCATGGCATGCTTAGTGAGTCTGCTGTGCAATGTAGGGCATAGTGTCATGAAGGGTGACATCACTGACCTGGAGGAATTCTTGGGGAAGCTCTTTCCAGGTAGGGGTCAGGAACTTTAAGCCCCTGTTACATGCACAGGACTGGTTTGCACTTCAGAACAGAGTGAACCAATTCTAAATGAGGTACTTCCTCAAAGGATCATAGGCAAGCTGAGAAACTGGCAATTATAGCTCTGCGGCCAAAGACTGCAGAATAAATCTGGGGGAGCAGTCTCCTGGATTCCTTATGAATTCTTTAATTCTTGGATATGGCCTGGACCCTTGTTACTTGATGTATGAAGGGCTGTTACTAAATTTACAAACCAACTACGTGTTTCTCCAGACTTGACTCAATGCAGGAAAGTACGCTTGGCTCCTTGGTTCTCTAGAACTCCAGATAAATTTATCTGGGTGCTTTATCAATTTTCTTCAGTCTCAGGTCCTCTGCAGAGGACAAGCTGTGGCTACTTCTTGCTGAGCTTGTATTTATAGACTTTGGACCCTAAGCTTTTGGGGTGGAGACTTCCTTTGATGAGAACTATAAAGGCACTCTGCAGAGAGGAACACAAGAGGGATGGAAGGAGAAAGAGCCACTGATCTCCTGACATCCGCTTCTGCAGTCTTTGTGCCATAGCTTTGCCTCAGCTCCCCATGTCCTGCCTGCAGCAGAGCGACAGGGACGTCTTGCTGTTCTTCTCATCTCAGAACTCCAGCTCCTTTCCGGAGATGACTGTGTCTCTCACAAATGTGGTATCATTGCCTGTAGGCAAAGCTTCAACGTGCTTTTTAAGGCCTGCATACCCAAGGGACAGGTTCACCCAGGGTTTGAAAGACAGTCTTCAACAGAGGTGCATAGGCACCTAGTGGAAATAAAAGCAATTGCCTTTATTTAAAAATATTAAACTTATAATTGATTAACAGATTAAGTAAATAATAGAAGACCGAAGCTGGGATAGAAGAATATGATGGTGCTTTTCCAAGCCTGACTGATGGCTGGGTACAAAGCTCTATACAGAAACCCTACATGACCCCAGCTCTTTGCCCTAGCCTCAACCTCAACCCCCACAACTGAATTAAGCACCAGTTCCCCAAACCCTCGGTGCACAGCTTCTATTTACGTATTCATTTCCTTGTAGCTGCAATGTGATTGTAATGATTCTCAGCATAACTTTATGATTAATATACCTTATCCATTTAGCAAATCATCTATCTACTCATCCGACCAACCATCCACCCGCCCACCCACACATCCATCCATCCATCCCCCCATTCATTCAAGCATTAGCCCACTGCAAATGCTGCTTTTGCTGTTGAGCCCCCCCCCCCCCCGCCGACTCCAGCTATGGGAGTCACACCTGGGGTTGCTCCAGTCACTTCTTGCATCACCTTGTTTGAATCACCTCAGAGTATGAGGCCCCTTCCTGCCAAGGCTATTTTGCACTCATATCCTGCTGGTCAGGACAATGCCTGAGTTCCGGCTTCCAAGAGATCTTTTCCCTAATGCTCCAACTTATATAAGTTGACATACCAGTATACCATTTTATATCATATATTAGAGCTAACATTAGTAACCTATTTGGTTATAGAGAGTTTAAGATGCTATTATTTTTATAAAGAGAGAATTTAATTTTCCACTTCAATTGGAAGACGATTGAGAATCTTTTATTGATAAAAACTTGTCTGAAAGAATCATTACTGCATTTCTAACAATACAGAGACACATACTACGCCACACATTTTACACATGCTGTCTATGTGTTGTTGCTGTTGTTTTGTGTTTTGAGACAGGGTTTCTCTGTGTAGCCCTGGCTGTCCTGGAACTTGTTCTGTAGACCAGGCTGGCCTCAAACTCACAGAGATTTGCCTGTGTCTGCCTCCTGAGTGCTGGGATTAAAGACGTGTGCCATCACACCCATCCATATATGCTACCTTTTTAAGATCCCACTACAACCTTAAAAGAAGGTTCTATTTTATTTCTGGCTTACAAAAAAGACAATTGGAAACCCAGAGATGAACGTCAAGGGCCTCGAACTTGTACAAAGTCCCAGTTCTGAGAGGTGAGCCAGATTTGAACTCAGACAAGCCCCGTAGTCCTCGTGGAGTGAAACATGTTTTAAAGCTGACAAACTAAATGTAATTAACAAGAAAACAAAGCAGTCTAAGCTTTAGTAGTTACAACGAATTCTCTACAAAGCCCTTCTGGATGTTGTAAGTAATGTTAAGTCAGAAGTCAGTCCTCTCACAGAAGGGCACACATGATTTTAATTCCTCTCAGATAAGGGCATGTGAGATTAATGCAGTTATTGGAGATATGCTAATATCTACTAAGGAGCTGAGATTAAATGAATTTATTTCACTATTCTCACCTTCTGAAGGTCATGCTTAAAAACGCAAATAGAATGAAATTCTAACTAAAATCCAAAAACAGGTGTCTTGCTGTACTCTACCTGCTTGACTAAAAATGAGCTCACTTGTGAGATTCAAGGCAACATTCATTCATTATTTAAATAAACAAGCTGGAGAATGTTCTCGTGAGTGTCCCTATTCCTTATATCTATAAAAGCACTCCAATTATAATCACCGCTATATTATTCTTCCTTTGGAACATTTGGTCCTCTGCTAAATCAAATAAGACCTGGAGATAAATAAATTTGTATGTATTTGCAGTGTTTTCACAAAGGGAGTTCTTTCCAGGTGCCTTCAAATGTTTCAAAATACATGTGTTTATTTTTGTTTGCCAAGTTAATGAAAGATATTGAGCAAGTCTTAATGGTTCCCTGGGATGGAAGAATCCGCATGGTGCTTCTGCGGATTGTGTAACTTCTAGAGAGTATTAATCTCTTTCTTTTGCCCACAGAATCAACTATCACATCCTGCTACTTGCTTTTGTTGTTTTTGAGATATCTTAATCTGCTTGGACTTCCTGCTGCCTCTAAACGTAGGACTGTTTTGTTGTCATTTTGGTTTTTAAAGACAAGCTATCCTTTAGCTAACTAAGGCTGACATGGAAACCATTATGTAGCCAAGAATGATGTTGAACTGATGCTCCCGCCTCTGCTGAATGCTGGGAACTATAGGTCCATGCCTCCACAGACAGTTCACGGGATACTGGGGATTGAACCCAGGGCTTTGTGCAAGCTACAGTTACACTCACTTCCCTGGTCCTCGGATACTTCAAAGCTTGTTTGTGGTTCCCTTTCTAATTCCTGTATGTTGAGATAATACTCAGTGTCATGGATTTGCTGCTATTTTGAAAATGACTAGCAGTGTCATTCATCCTTTTATTCATTCACTAACCAAAGTATCGGCTCTACCCCATCCAGCCACACCCAGGAATAAGGACCCATTTCCTTGGCCACAGAAGACCTCAGAGGGAGGATGAATGGAACCACAGTTGATTCCAGGTAGGGTTGGGTGACACTGGACAGGTCCTGACCCTTTCTGGTGTGGCAAGGAAAGGTGAGTTTGAGTCTGGAAGAACAGAATCCAATTACAAGCCAAGGGTGAAAAGGACAAATAAAGCCACCTTCCAATGCTCTGCAATATGCAGGCCATCTGTTTATGGTGAGCATAACTTCACTATTGAACAGAGGCTCCTTGACTGAGGATGGATGGAGTCGTGTCCCCATCAACACATTGACAAGATTGTAAGTGAAAACACACTTAATACATCTAAAGTACTGAACACTGCAGAGCAGCCACACAGAACAAGAAATAGCCCTTGCTCTAGAGAACTCATATACTCAGGTGCGAGATGAAAATATTGACAGTTGCACCCTCAAATGGAAGAGAGGATATCGACATTCACACTCTCCATTGGCAGAGAGAATATTTACAGTCACAGTCCAGGCAGCTGGGGAGGACTGTGTCAGGAGAAGCATCACTTGGTCTCCAGACATCTCAAGGACAGTTCCATAGATGAGATGTTTGCACCGAATCCTTCTGGCTACAGAAAGCTTGCAGATCGAGAAAGTGTGAGATTTTCCTGTTCAAAAGGGCCATGCTTGGGGGGACTGCAAATATCTTAGGACTGCTGTTTAAGAAGAACTCGGGGAATGAGGGAAATTGCAGGAATTAGGCCATGATTACCCTTATAACTGCACTTAGGGCTTGATTTTTATTTCTAAGAGAAGAATATTAGGGCTGGAACTGACTCCCACAGTGAACTGCACCACAGGGCCCTGCGGAAGCTCCTAAGCTTTGAATTCCACTCATCAAAACTCTTATTTGCAAGAAAATATAGTTCTCACACCTGTAGTTCTAAAATTCATTATATCTGAAAACTCAACAACCAAGAGGATAATTCAACGTTTTCTCAGAACAATGTACAACAAATACAGACACCAGTCCATTGGGTACTCTGACATAAATAAAAATCTCTGATGTTATTCATAAGCTCCTGCAATGGTTTCTAAGCAAATCTGCATAAGAACAGGGCACGTCAGAACACAGATTACAGAAAAAAGGAAATAGTAGCTTTCCTCTCTTACCTTCTTTATGGTCTTAATGGATTTCTGCCACAAATTAACCTGTTACTTTCTCAACAGAAGCCAACATGTTTGGAAAGCAACCTCTTTTCGTTAGCAATGGAAAGTCACAGATGCTGAGAAATACTCTGCTTTAAAACTTTGTTATATAAATTATTATTCTTACACTTTATTTAGTGTGCGTGTGTGTGTGTGTGCGCGTGCGCACGCACGCACGCATGTGTGCTCACGTGCATGCCACTGTGTCCATGTGAACACGAGAGCACACTTGTGATCCATGTGGATCCCCGGGATCAAACACAGATCATCAGATGGTGGGATATGCCTTTATCCACTCATCAAAATTTCCAGCCTCTATTTCATATATGAAACTGCTAACGTTGATACACTGTACGGCGATGTCAATAAAGCCCATGAAACAAGAGGCTCATGTTGTAGAATATTACCTGAACTAGGTGAAGATGTGCTACATCTGTTTAGTCTACATTTGTTTAATTATGTGAAAATATGTTGTTTGGCTGCCTAAGGTACCAAATTGGATAAAATAAAAAGCTGGATGGCCAGTGGCTAGGCAGAGGAGGGGTAGGTAGGGCTGATGGGCAGAGAGAATAAGGAAGAAAAGGAATCTTTGCTCAAAAGAGAGAGAAGGAGAAAGATCTAGGGAGTCAAGGGGGACCAGCAAGTCAGTCAGGCAGCCACCAGCCAGCCAGACAAGGAGTAGGACATACAGAATGAAAGAAAGGTAAAAATGCCCAAGGCAAAATGTAGATGAAGAGAAGCAGGTTAGTTTAAGTTATAAGAGCTAGTGGGACAAGCACATGATAAGGCCAAACATTTTTAAATAATATTGTCTCCATTTCATGATTTGGGATCTGGTTTGCAGTGAATTCTCATCAGTATAGAAACAGGCAAAGAGAACTCCTGTGTGGTTATTAAGGCTAATACAGGAAGCTAGAATGCAGGGCAGTACTCGTCTGCTTGTTGTCTGTAGTCTAGAGGAAAAAAAAATCTTCTTGGAGAGAATGGCTGCGCGTAACGTTTGATGCAAGGCATTTTACAGTACAGGATGTTGGCTGATGCCTTTCGGGCTGACTGAAACCATTCAGGGTACTGGGAAGACAGCTCAGTCTAGAATGCACTTCCTCTGCAAGCTTCAGAACCTGAGTTCAATCCTCAGCGTTCATGTTAAGAAAGTCAGTCTGGGTGCTGAATGTTTATTATCCCAGCACTGGGGAGGTGGGAACAGGTGGATGTCCTTGAAGCCTGATGGTCAGCCAGTCTAATCTATGTGGTGAGGTCCAGGCTCATGAGAGATTCTGTCTCAAAAAATCAAGTTAGATAGTGCCTACAGAACGTTCTCCAGGCTGTCCTCTAGTCTCCAAAACAACATGAATGCAGGTTCACACGTACACCTGCACATACACGTACATCTGCATATATACGTACACCTGCATATACACGTACACCTGCATATACAGGTACACCTGCATATACACATACACCTGCACATACATGTACATCTGCATATACACGTACACCTGCATATACATGTACATCTGCATATACACGTACACCTGCATATACAGGTACATCTGCAT
>JAQHUG010000147.1:1539333-1559114 GCA_028555095.1 Dicrostonyx torquatus | reverse complement strand
CTGCATATACACGTACACCTGCACATACACGTACACCTGCACATACACGTACATCTGCATATACACGTACACCTGCACATACACGTACACCTGCATATACACGTACACCTGAATATACACATACACCTGCAAATACACATACATCTGCATATACACGTACAACTGCATATACATGTACACCTGTACATACACATACATCTGCATATACACGTACATCTACACATATATGTGCATCTGCACATGCACGTACATTTGCAAATACACATATATCTGCATATACACGTACACCTGCACATACATGTACTTCTGCATATACACGTACACCTGCACATACATGTACATCTGCATATACACGTACACCTGCACATACACGTACACCTGCACATACACATACATCTGCATATACACGTACATCTACACATATATGTACATCTGCACATACACGTACATCTGAAAATACACATATATCTGCATATACACGTACACCTGCACATACATGTACATCTGCATATACACGTACACCTGCACATACACGTACACCTGAATATACACATACACCTGCACATACACATACACCTGAATATACACATACACCTGCTCATACATGTACATCTGCATATACACGTACACCTGCACATACACCTGCATATACACGTACACCTGCATATATACGTATATCTGCATATACACGTACATCTGCACATATATGTACATCTGCACATGCACGTACATCTGCACATACACGTACATCTGCATATACACGTACACCTGCACATACACATACATCTGCATATACACGTACACCTGCACATACACATACATGTACATCTGCATATACACGTACACCTGCACATACACATACATGTACATCTGCACATACACGTACACCTGCACATACACGTACATCTGCATATACATGTACACCTGCACATACACGTACATCTGCACATACACGTACANATACACGTACATCTGCATATACATGTACACCTGCACATACACGTACATCTGCACATACACGTACACCTGCACATACACGTACATCTGCATATACACGTACACCTGCACATACACGTACATCTGCACATACACGTACACCTGCACATACACGTACATCTGCATATACACGTACACCTGCATATACACGTACATCTACACATATATGTACATCTGCATATACACGTACACCTGCATACACATGTACACCTTCACATACACGTACACCTGCACACACACATACAGCTGCACATACACGTAAAGCTGCACATACACATACATGTACATCTGCATATACACGTACACCTGCACATATACATATATCTGCACAAACATTTAAAAAGCTTGTTCTCTGTCACTGAAGTCCTATTTGTTTTCATATAAACATAAAATCAAAATAATGATATTTTAATGAATTATATTCAATATTATGCCCCAAATGTACAGCTCACAGAGACTTAATCTTATGTATATAATAAAATGTTCTATAAGAAAATGAGTAATTTTCTTCAATCCTGTAGTTACTGGGCAGTTGCTAATGCTCCTACATATAACCCCTAATTCACGTTCATGCAACTAACCCTAATTAAACACTTGGGGTCACCACAAAGAAAGACATGAAAGTAGAAGGGGGACTAGTTGGGAAGAGGAGGGGAATCAGTGGGAGTGGGGGGTGTCAAGAGATGTAATGGGGTGAATAAGCAATACACATTATACATGTGCATAAATACCATAAAGAAACTGATTCTGTATAGCTAATATATGTTAATGTGTTAATGAAATACAATTTTAGAAAAGAAAGCGAGTCTCTGCACCTCATTGATGAAGTCCCCAATGTCTCCAGGGTGTGGGGCTGCAGATCGGACTGGATACTGTGGCTCAGCATGGATGGGCCTCTCGTCTAGCCGTCTGATTCCCACAGGCTTGATGGCATCAGGCTCTACAGTGTCTGGCTGCTGGAGCTGGCTCAGGTCGTAGTCCTGCAAGGGAGGGAACCAGAAACCACAGGAGATGAACACCAAGAAGGAAGATTACAACCTTTGTTTTTAAACACGTCCTCGAAATGCGTGGAAATGAGTGCAATTTAACATAATGGAAAAGTTGCCACTAGGAGTTTTTCATGTTATGATTAAATATTTCTTTCACACAGCTCTTTCTTCTGTGTTTTCCATTTCTGCAGTCTGTGCTCCATCTGGTTCAGAGCACTCCTCATCAGCTCCCAATGGGAAACAGCATGACTAAGAATCCGACTCCAGCATGCCCTGTGGCAGCAAAGCAGTCATGTCTCCAACACCACACACAAGCAATGGGCTGCATTTCTCTGCTCTCGGAAGGCACTTGGGCATCACGGTTGAAACCCAACCTTCCAGCCCGCCCTTCCTTCTAGAGTCTTGAATTTCTTAGCCATAAATTATGGTCTGTGGACCAGTCTGACTTGTGCTCTAGTTTTAGTTAAGAATGGCCTTCAAATTTTCAAAGAGTTCCTTAAAATATCAAACAAGAAAAATAAGCCCCAGTAGCCCACAGAACCAAAATGCTTTCCTGTCTTCCCTGAAACAGTTTGATCTAGGCCTGCTGGGCCAGGCCATGTAGTCCTGTGGAATGTTCTGGAAAAGCAGCCTGTCCTTTTGCAGAGACGCAGAGTGGTGGTGTGAAAAGGGTCCTTGGGGCATAGCCTGGGCTCTCCCAACTTTCAGTTCATACACCAGCCACTTGGACACGAGTACACAAGGAAAACAACTCTACACTGAAACCAAATCCAATCCCAGCTGGGGCAAACACTGTGTTTTTCAAACCTCTACTTCAGTGGTTCATGACCCATTGGAAGTCATACATCAGGTATCCTGCATATCAGATATTTACAAGTCATAACAGTAGCAAAATTACACTTACAAAGTAGTAACAAAGTACTTTTATGGTTGGGGGTGACCACAAGGAGCTGTGTTAGTGGGTCACAGCATTAGGAAGTGTGAGAACCACTGGTCTACATTCTGGTGCTACAAAACGGCAAGTCCTGAGCTTCCCCAAAGTACGTGACCATTCAGCACTGACACTTGCAGAAAACACCAGGTTCAGCCTACATTGCTCTGGCTAAACTCAGCTGAAATGCTTTCGAGGTTTCTCTACCATGGGTCTGATTTATTCAGAACTCAAACAGTGACTATGTCTGGCAGTGTGCCAAGTGCTGTGCATATGTCTGCTCATTTAATCTTTTTAACACATTTTATCATCTCCCTTTAAGATAGGAAGATGTGGGGTGGCAATGAACCCAAGTCACCCACCCATGGTCCTGGAGACACTAGCACACAAAGCAGACTTGGACTGTGGATGTGTTAGACTCTTTCACAGCCTACGACAGTGAGTCAAGCCCAAGCTACAAGAATGGTTTTAAAGAGAGATGAGCTGCATAGAAGGTCTGGACAAAGAAAGGAAAGCCGAGGGACAGCTAGGGTATTCAGGGACACTAAAGGAAGTAGAGAAAACCTCACATCCACAGTGTGCCTGCCACTCTGCCAGTCTCTTCATGAAGAATTTCTGCCTCTCAACTCTTAACCATCCTGTGAAGAATGCTTCAGTGCTTCTTTCTGACTGTGAGACTCTAAGCGGGCTGAGCAGCTTGCTCAAGGCCTCATGGTTAGGTCGGCATGGGAACTAACCATGGTGCCTGTCTTAATGTGTCGGGTTTTATTAGAAGACCATGCTGGTGGAGAAGCACTTGTTAGAACATTACTCCCTGTGAGTAATTTACCTAGTTTGATGCAGCCTGGTGTATAATGGTCCTGGGGTGGGTGGATGGAAAAGCCACCTGGACAGGATGTGTCATGTGGTATACAGAGAAGGGCAAGCCAGAGAGGGGCACAAAGGGCAAGCCAGGAAGGGCACAAACGCTGACTACCACCAGGACAGAAAAGACCCAGGTTTGAACCTGGATCTACATGTGGGTCAGAGAGACATCGGTGTGGATGGAGAACCGGCAGCATGGACAGGGGCACGGGAAGAAGACTCAAGTCATCCGTAAACAACCACGAGAGTGGCTTGGGCAGTCATGCGCTCCAGGTTCAGACTTAGAGACTTTAGGAGCTGTAGAGTGTCTTAGAGGCCTAAAGTGACATAACTTGAGAAAATCCTTAAAGCAGTATAAAGAGGTATTTATTTCAAAAAACTTTAAATGCTTTCACCGGAAGAAGTGAGGTTTTGCAGGCCATGTTAAATTGTTCACCTAGTGAACACAGGAGAGACCGGTGAGGAGAGGGACTCCTCTAACAAAATTTGTCCTGGAAAGGGAAGCAAAGTGGGAAGCAGATTGCCAGCTGACAAATGCTTCTACCCTCAGCGCGAAAGGAAGTCTTAATTACAGAAAACAGGGTAATCTTATGTCTAAAGGCTGTCTTTATCAGAAGAAACAGCTCTTGATACTTTCGGACGTATCTTGTGAAACTTTAATGTGACAGTAGAGAGAATACAGAGGGTGTTGCAGTGTGATTAAGAATGGCCCCGTAGGCTCATAGAGCTGAGTCATTAGGGAGTCATTAGGGAGTGGCACTACACTACCTGACAGGCATTGAAACGTGTGGCCTCACTAGAGAATGCATGTCACTGGGGGTGGGCTTTGGGGTTTCAAATGCTCGAGCCAGGCCCAGTGTCTCTCTCATTCTTGTGCCTGCAGGTCTGGATTTAGAAGTCGGGGCTCTTCCTACACCATGTCTGTCTGCATGGCCACCATGCACCATGGACTAAACCTCTAAAACTGAAGGAAGCTCCCAATTAAATGTTTTCTTTTTTAGCAGTTGCCATGCTCACGATGTCTCTCCATAGTAAGAGAACACGGACAAAGCCTGAAGGGCTTCTTTTCTAAACTAAGTGGTTTCATAAGCCTGACATTCCTCCACTGGACAGAGCCCTCTACCCTGATGTCCCAGCAATGTCCACTGCATCTTCAGGTCACGAATACAAACACACTTCAACTGGCTAGAACCATTTAAAAAACATTCAATGTCCTGCCAGCATTTAGACACATTTCTGACAAGAACACTGAAAGCTCTATACAAGAGGGGGAAAGTTCCCATCCTCACAGGGTGACACATTGCAGGTGACAGCAGTTACTCCCTTAGGAGCACTGTTTCCTGGCCATCATCACCCACCAAAGCACAGCTACACACACATATAGCAGGTTATTAGTCTGCAGAGTTTTTTGAAGCTCTGGCCTGCTTCTGCAAAAATGAGAGAGCGGAGCTGAGGAGATGGCTCCGTGGGTGAGAACATTTACTGTGCAAACGTGAGGACTTCATTTCAGATCCCCAGCACCCAAATAAATGACTGTATGAAGCTGTCACCTAAGTGCTGGTGTGGGTGCAGGCAGAGACAGGAGGATTGCTGGGACTGGTCGGCTTCCTGTAGAGCTTCACATTCAGTGAAAAGCAAAACTGTCTCAAAGGGATAAGAGGAGGACTTGCAAGGTCATCCACTTATATCAGCATGTGCACATGCACACACATATGTGCATATACTACATAATGCTCTCATATAACACACACACACACACACACACACACACACACACACACACGCACCCTTTTGTCCAGGTCTAAAGAAAGTGTTGGCTGGAAGCAAGTGTTGAATATAATTGCAGGGATGATGTTCATGCCAGCTATCAAAAGAACAGCTGATTCAAGAGATGTGCCTTGGATCAAATTACAGTCCTTGGCAGTAATTCACATCAGCGAAGGAGAGACAGGACCCCAGGCCCATCCCTGAGAACAGTGCCAGGGTGATTTATCTCTCCATGATGATAGAAAACTGGTAAGTTGCTCAGTTATAATGGGATCAAAAAGAATCAGAAAGCCATTGATTTACAGCAAGCTAGAGGCTGGAATAACAGGAGACTTAAGAGTTTCTTTGTGTTGGCTTCCTCTGCTCTGTGGAGAAAGCAAACTATCAGCATCGTGGCAGGGAGCACGTGACAGGGTCTGGAGGGGTCAAGGGAGAGGCTTTGCTCTTGACGTTGTCCCGTGTCATGTGGCAAAAGTCCTGCCCTGAGGGTTCAATTTTAGACATTTTAATAAAAGCTCACTCTATATGAGTTCCCTAAATTATATACCTCTACAATCCCATCATGCTTTCTTTAAACACAAAAATTACAGCATGTAGGATAAGAATTGAAATGAGAATTACAGAGACCCCAAATTCTCTGCAGGTCTTTGGGGTCCGTGGTTTAAGCCATGCAGACTGAAAAGAGCAGGAGATCTTTATCTAGATCCCAGAATTCTGGAGGCTGAATGGCTCTGACACTTGTCTTATGACTGTCAAGTCTTACAATGTGAACTTCTCAAAGAAATTTGATTTTCAAATAGAAGTCAAACAAGGCTGTATTTCAACTCATCTTTGGGATGCATGTTAATTGGCAAGAATCATTAAAAGTAGGCGTGGAGTTGGGGCTTTTGTACTATTTGTGAAATATTAATACTTGCATTAAAGAACTAAACCTTCTTTCTTTCTTAAGATTGAGAATGCTCTAAGGGTGATTTAAATTGGGGAGAGCTAGTAGGAGGTTAGTAGCAGCTGAGGCTATGGTTCTGGCCTTTGTTAGTAAAATTCCACTGACTTGTAACGATTTACAGTTGATTCAAATGATACCAGCACGAATCTACCTTAAGGCATTTGGTTGTGCTAATAAAATAAAACACAACAACAGAATATATAAAATTTCAGGCTTTCAGAGAAATATTTTAGGGAAGTAAATTTCAAAAGAATGTATAGAATTTAGCTTCTTTGAGGAGGTGATGGAAACATTCATCTGGCATATTCCAGAGAGTCACAGGAGCACTACTGACTGCCAAATGCTGTTTTTAGCTCTATGACGATGAAAGAAGGAAATCACCTTTCATCCCGTGATCTGTGAGAAATCATATTAGGTTGTTTCCATATGGCATCTCATATAACCAAATGGAAACTCTTGAGTGGTGCTTTTGCTCAGATTCCATTGATTACTAAAGCTCAGCAAGGCCCATATTTGACCCAGGTCCCAGTCCACTCTGACTGACTGTAGGAATAAGGCTGCGAGGCAGGGGAACACTCGCTAAGTAAAGCAAGCAAGCAGATGGACTGAGTTTCCCTCCCCAGAAATGCATATGATGTTAGGCAGAACAATGCTGCCTGGAATCCCAGTGCTGGGAGGTGGAGACAGGAAGCTGCCTGAGACTTAGTGGCCAATGAGTCTAGTGGAATTAGTGAATTCTTGATTTACTGAGCATCCTCATCTCAAAACTCATGAAGAGAGATCTAGGACTGACATGGGATGCTAATATTTGACCTCCACACACACTTGGAAATACATGTATTTGCCCTATACTTACATATATGTTCATGCACATATCCCATCCCTTACACACAAATAAAGTTTAGTTCCCACAGTGTATACATATAGAGAAGTTGGAAATTCTCCAAGATCAGGCCATTTGCTCAGTGAAGAATTTTTCCCTATCCTAGACCAGGCCTGTTATCAAAGAAAACATGTTTTTGTTTGTTTGTTTGTTTTGGTTTGGTTAGGTTTTGGTTTTGGCTTTTAATTGGAGCAAAGTAGTTTCAAGATGGTAGGACAGACAAAATAGGTTCAGGATGGCCAGACAGAGAAACCGGCTGAAGAGAAGCTGACCATAGCATGGGCAAAGAAATCTTCAGAGCAATGTGGAAAGGAAAGAGAGAGTAAATAAACCTGGGTCCTTCCATGCCCACAGTACCCAGTATTGAAAGAATTGAAACAGTCCTAAGATGTTAACGGGTCACCATGCTGTGTCTGACTCCTGTGCAATCGTTATGAAGAGGACATACAGCTGATCTTCCCCAGCAAAGCAGTTAGGATGGAGACCATCTACAGAGGCAACAGGGCCAGCAACTAAGGAGAGCCCATTGCTTCTTAGGTCTCCCCACAGCAAAGCTTTGCTAAAGCCTTTTCCGAGTTGAGCTGCAAACCTACTAGAGATAAACCAACTCAGCAAATTGAAGGCAACCTCTCCTGTTCACTCCCATCTCACTGGAGCCAGTCGGGCGTTTCTCACAGGGAGGAACTAAGGCCCCACTTTAAGGGAATCCATTCGCTACTCCCTTTTCCTTGGCTTGTTACATACACTCTCCTTGCAGCTTGTGAGGTATTGTGTTTCCAGAATTTTTAATGAGATGATGCTTCATTCTTTAAAGCACCAATCATGGTTTTGTGGGAGAATGGCTTTGGTGCAATTTTGTCACAAACTGTCTCTAATAGTGAAATTTGGCATATTTTGGGGTAGAGGGGCGTGAACCAAATGTACAACTTACTTCAACTGCACTCAGAACACACTTTCTCTTGAATCACAAGTGTGGTTATTGATTTCATAGACTATATGTATGTATGCATGTATGTATCTATGCATGTGTATATGCATATATGTATGTATGCATGCATACATGAGACTGGGTTTCAGGTAGACCCACACTGGTCTTAAACTAATTTAATTTGTATTTGACACTGGCTTTGAACTCATAATCTTTATACTTCACCTCTCAAGTGTTAGCATGATAGGCTTGCTACTCGGCTCTCATTTATCATCTAGTCTAATGCTCTTCATAAAGATATTTCTTAACTTCGAAGAATGAATTTTCTACAAATGCATGGAATTTCCCATTCCTTTTTGAAATTTGGTCCAGACTTATAGAAATAAATCACTTCTTACCCTCTAAATCTTATCTCTCTTGAAGAGTAAGTGTTGTCATTAAAACTGTCTTCTCTGCTATCTTCACCCCAACCTACAACTTCTTACAAAAAAATTAAAAATGTCACCACTAAGATAAAGGTCAAAGTAACCTACTCTCAGCCTTGGAGAAACATAAAAACAGTTAGAGAAAGAGCAGTATTGGATGGCCATGTGGGGAAAGAGACTTGAAATCCTTCCCTCCTTTCTATGCACTATCTTGGAATATCTTAAGAAAGACTGAATTTACACATAAAGTCATTTCAACAAATGAACCCTAGTATCAGTGCTTTTGTTTAGATGCTGGCTCTGTTACAGCTTAAATATGTGACTAGAATAGATGACAAGCATTTAATTCCTGGATGGAACTTAACACTTAGAATTCAAACTTTGTGTGTGTGTGTGTGTGTGTGTGTGTGTATGTGTGTGTGTGTGTGTGAGAGAGAGAGAGAGAGAGAGAGAGAGAGAGAGAGATTGAGAGGTTAACCACAAGTCTACAGTAAGTTTTATTAGTCACTGAAATAGCCATAAAAGGCCAGACAGTAAGTATTTCAGGATGGCTGGGCACACACTCTCCTCGAACACCTCTGCTCTGCTGCTGTTGTATATGATAGATGGTGTATGATAGAAACAGAGGGACTTAGCTCTTGGCTGTGCTCCAAAAAGTCTTTATGCTTCAGAACCAGCAGAGGGTGGAGCTGCATTCTGGTCATTTTCTGGTCTAGAAGTTTTAGTAACATATGGTATCAGACCTTTGTCCTCCTCTTCTGCTCTCCCCTTCCTCTCTTTCTTTCTTTTCAGACAAATACTGACATTTATCTGACATTCAAACTATTATTTCCTATTACTAAAATACTGATACATTTTCTTTCCCCAAGTCTAAAATAGTATACTTATGATTAGCCAGAAAAAAATATTAAACTGATTACACAAAATTCTGTGTTCATTCACATGAAATGACAGGAACAAAAAAGAAACATACAAAGTACATATATATTAAAGATATTAAATGAACAGAAGTAGATGTATGTGCACTGTCCAGTCCTATCCCACACTTTCCCTAGCCCAGGAATGTGTACCTGGCCATCAGAATGCTGTGAACAGCATGGCAAAGGGGACCAACAATGTTCTGATGAAACTCTCCTCCTGTGGATTCAGTTTTGCTTTTAAAATAACTAACATGTGCTCGCACTTGCAGGTGGGTATCCACGGATGGATGACTTGGAGCCTTGTTAGGAGGGAGCTTAGCCAATGATAAAGATGCAGAAAGTGGTCCTCACAGTCATGTCCAGGTCCTGCCATCTGGTAGTTTGCTTATGATACAGAAAGATTTTGTAAGATAATGACTTCAAGGGACCAAATACACCATGGCTAAATAATACCCTAGTTCAGCTAGATGGTCAGGCCTGGTTGCCCACAGAGAATCCTGGCACAGTAGATAGAGGACCTAGATGGGTTTCAAAGGGTTTTCTTGTATCTGTGCCCCATTCCTCTGTCTAGGCAACATGCCTGGATTCCAGATTTTAGTTCTTATCCAAATTGTTTATTCAGACCTTGTATTTTTAGTAATTTGGTTTGTCAGACTGAGTTGCTGGTTTTTAACTTTGTGTATGTACTCAATTTTGCAAGTCAAACTTAAACATTTGATTGGATCTTTCCATTGGCTTTCTCTAAAAACTAACTAGCAGTGGCTACCTAGTATGTCACAGCTAAGTCAAGAGCCTTGGCGATCGTACACAGTCACACTCACACAAGCATTAGTGTAGTGGATCTCCAGGACACTGAATAAGAGCAAGTGTCACAGGCCGGGTCTAAAACCGGATGAAGCTGCACTGCCTACTTCATAGGCAGGCAAGCAATGCACAGTGACAGACACCGAACAGGCAAGTAGCAACAGCAATTAATAAAAGCAGATATCAGGATCTCATGTGATGAAAGAAAAGTTACCAGTGTGTTCAACATGTCTTACTGGTACAATTTCATATAGGTTGGCCACTGAGGAAGGAGGAAAACTAACATTTTGTGAGTGCTGCCGAGGCCAAATGTCAAGACGATGGGAAAATAACTACGAGACGTCTCTGCTCTTACAGAGCTGGTCCACTGTTAGGACCAGGTGCAGAAGCTCTGCGCAGAGGAAGACCGAAGGCTGGCAGGGCACAGCACAAAAACAGTGATTCCGCCTGGATTTCCAAGATAAGGGGCCTTGAGATGCTTCCTGAGGGGTGAAGTTAGACAGGTTGGTCACATGGGACACCAAGAAGCAGAAGGCCATCTGCAAAGCACTGACTGTCAGTTCTCCTATAATTCAACATGCAACATGGCAGGGTGAGGAGAGGAGAAATGAAGATTGGAGTCATAGGTTCTCTTGTTATTGGGACAAAACAGCTAACAAAAGCAACATAAAGAAAAGTTTATTTCGGCTCAAAGGTAAATGGGCCCTCAGGGGCAGGTGCATGCAACAGTTGGCCACACTGCATCCACAGTCAGGGAGCAGACAGCAAAGAAAGCTGGTCGTCAGCTGAGCCATCATGGGCAGGTGCACGCAACAGCTGGCCACACTGCATCCACAGTCAGGGAGCAGACAGCAAAGAAAGCTGGTCCTCAGCTGAGCCCTCATGGGCAAGTGCATGCAATGGTTGGCCACACTGCATCCTCAGTCAGGGAGCAGACAGCAAAGAAAGTTGGCACTCAGTGCACTTTCTTCTTTTCATTCAGTTTGAGACCCCTATCCCATGAGATGGTGGACCTTCCCTCCTCAACGCAATCTAGAAACAACTTTATGGATATGGCAGAAATCTCTAAATGTGTTTCCATAGTAATTCTAGATGTCATCAAGTTAAAAATCATAACAGGATGAACAAGTAAAATGCCCGTTCCTAAAAGTCAGACCCAAGATCATGGCCATGAAGTCTGCTGAATGAATTTCTGCTGTCGTGGAGACAGTGGGAAATCTACTCCAGTACTAACTCAGTGGATCAAATAATTGCTTCTGGATCACTTTGGTTCTCAAGACATGAGTTAGTAAAGGAAGTTCATCATGACTCCCTGCATGTATCCTGAAATTACATGTGATTCTTAACAAGATTGGGTCTGACAGAGGGGACCAATGCTCTCTCTCATAAGAAAAGCTGGCCTCCAGATTCATGGTGCACTTTGCATTTGAACTGCATGACCAGCAGTATCGGAATGCATATCCCCACACCATGTCTGATCAGCCAGATCATGCAAACTGTCACGGGTCGTGTCAAAACGAACCACAGATGACACCTCAAAGGTTTTCCACAAGTAAGGACCTGACCTGCTTTGGTGAAAGCTCACAGCTTTCTCTAAACTCATTTACTACTGTTCCTAGGTACGTGGCCCAAAGAATCCTCCCAGGGATTTGTGAAAATAAGTGATGAGTCGCCTCTTGTAAGCCTTTAACTTTAATTCATACAAATCATCCTTCAAAATGGATGTCATCAGCGACTGCAAATACGTGTGGTTAAGCTAGTGGTGGCTGGCTCATGCAGAAAATGACAGTCCTGTGAACATACGGGGTTCATGAGGAACAAGACACTCTTCCTTAATCCTCTACATGCTCACAGTCTGATGCTCAGTTACTTTAAGGAAGCAAGAACACATTTTTTATCAAGGCTTCACTAGTCTGTGAAGTCATCGTGTCTACAACAGAAGCAAAGCAGGAATAAGCTGTGGAAATATATTGGTGGGCTTTCTTTCTTCTAATATCGGTAGTATAGAAAGCTATCCTATGCATTCGGAACGTAATACAGCCTTCTCATAGAAATCTATTTTTTGTTTATCCAAAGCCCAGTAATTAATATATAATGTAATGTAATCAGGGTCTGCAGAAATAACCATCCACATAGTACAGCTAGTGATATGCACTAATAAAGCTACTATAGTACAAATGAGAAAAAGCAAAACTGACTAGAGCATGTTCATCTTGCTTAGAGAAAAGCATCTGGCTTTCAGAAACCACCTTTCAGAAGTGTTCCTCAAACCGTTAGAGTTGGTTGGAATTAGATGCTTTCTGAGAAAAACTCACTGTGCTTAGCCACAAACAGGAAGCCTATATCACAACACCACACACTACACACACACACACACACACACACACCCACACCCCTAGCAACCACTGCAGAGAAGGTCGAAAGATTGTTACGAGCCAAAGGTAGGGAAGAACAGGAGCAAACAGTGAGCAACCACTGCAGAGAAGGTCAAAAGATTGTTACGAGCCAAAGGTAGGGAAGAACAGGAGCAAACAGTGTCTTCTGGACGAGACGGGACTCATAGCAGCTTTGGTCAAGATCAACCCAGGCAATGTGTGTGTATGGAATTGGAAGGAACCAGAAGGGATTAACTGAGGAGCTAAGGATTAACTGAGCATTCTTGGGGACATATGAGTCTTTTTTTTTCCCCCAAGGATATGGTCTCTGATAGGCTGACCAACTCATTAGGTTATTTAAAAAACAAAAAACAAAACCTCTGGAGGGCATAGAATTAGGAGGGGACAGTTTGAGAGCCAAAGTTATATTTTAAATCTTAATTACTGTGCCTAAGAGATTCATGAAACAAAAATGCCTCTAATATGTAACCCCTTACCCCAGAAACAGATAGTTCATGAAATGCTGAGGCTATCTGGGTTATGGGAGATAACAAGTCACATGTTTTCACTCCCCTAAACAAATTTGTTTGGCCCAACTATACAGAATGCACTTGATTGCACGTGGGCAGGAAATTCACCAGGATGTATATTCGCTTGCCCCTGATTGGACAAAATGGCAAATATGGTGAATTGTGAGTTTGCCTTTCTAAGCCCCTGCAAAACGTGACTCATGGCCATTTTCTAGGAACCCAGAGGTGGTCCTGGTCAGAGTCGATCTTCCTGGCCATTATTTAAACAAAGCTTGCTTCAAATTTGGCTTTAAATTGTGGTAGTGGTGTCATTCTTGAGCAATGAGGTTAACAATAGGGAGGAAGGGGGTACATCTGAGAGGAGTTGAAGGAAGAATGGGAGCAAATATGATATAAATGCATTGAAAGAAATTCTCAAAAGTTAAAAAAAAACTATCACATTTAAACAAAAATACCAAAGAACAGCTATCTAACCGATGCCAACCAAACAAAACCTACCCAACTCCCAGGCTGTATCTCACAGAGAGTTCTCAATCATGGAAAGTGAAGAGCCAGTGTGTGCCGAGCCCAAGCAGTGCTGGTGCTCACCGTGTGAGGCACCGGAGGAACAGAGCAGCTGAGTACAGGCAGACCTTGTATGTTAGGCAACACCACCCAAGAACCCAGGAGTTGAGAGAGACCAATAATGTAGAATCCTCACTTCTTGCCAGAGCCCGTGCCACATCCTGCTCCTAGCTGCGTTAGCTAACTCTGCCATGCTCATTGGGGCCGACCCTTCAGGGGTCATTAGTGTTCTTCATTATCAACAGCATCACCTTTTCTCACAGACTGAACGCCGGCAGCAGTTGTGGTCCTGAGTGAGAATGACACCCTTTCCTGATGAAAACTGAGAGAAGAGGATGCTGAAGAGTCCTGCAGCCCAAGGCAAGGAGAGGGCAGCCCTCAGATGAATTCCACCACAGGATGTAGGGCAATGTGTCAGTGGCCTGGATGAACACAAGCTGTGTGGAGGATGGTACAAGGGATGTAAACCTTTCATTTCCCTTGTACTCAAATGGACATTTAATCCCACTTCGCTACTTTCCAAGACTGAATGTCTACTCTACCTTATTTTCTGAGAGACTACGGAGAACATAGCCACAAACCACCCAGGTTCATTCCCATCATAACAGCAGCTTAAACACTATACTGATGCCCCTGTGACAGCTTTTCCTTAGGTACAGAATAAAGCTGCTACCTGATAATAGTGATTTGGGTGAGTGTGCTTTGAAGAGGACATCAAAGATGCTGCAAACATAAACCACACTCAATAAACATTGGTTTTAGTGGAAGAATTATCATAAAAAGAGTTTAAGCCTTAAAGAGTGTTACTACCCGGGGGTTCAAAGGGGAAGGACCCAGAGGACTTAAGAAATGCCCTGTATTGTACATTCTTCCTGATTTTATTAGAGATGCTGACACAGAAGAACTGTACAGAGAGATCACGGAAAGTGATACAGGATCTGCAAGCAGCTTTCCTGGCCAAAAGGGCAACGAAGGACATTTACTAATGAGGGTAATTAAACAAGCCTTGATAACCAGCAAAGCCTGGCTGGTGATAGCAGTGAGCCAGATAAAGAAGGAGTCTCACCCTAGGAAAAGAGACCAGACAGTATACTAAAAAGGTCTGTCCACCAGTCAATAATCCCAGGCAGAAAGAGATAACAGGCCTTCCAAAACACAGGGAAGGTCTCTTGCGAAAGCAGTTTCAAATGTGGCCCGCTCTGGCCTTGACCATGACCAACCACTTTGGGACAGTGTCTCTACAACCTTCCTTCCTATTTCTCAGATATGGAAAAAGGCACAGAGTTCCCTGTCCTCCATTTCTTCTTTTAGGCCTCTCTTATTTGTTAAAGAAATCAGCAGCCCTGGCAGAGAACTTCAGCAGATAGAGATGGTAATCTCGGTAGATAAGATGTGCCCTTGTGAATGGCTACTCTGCTTTGATTTCTTCCTAATCAGCTAGCTGCCAGGAAGGAAGGCTGCATTGTTTTGAAAAGGAGAGCTAAGCCCTGGGAGATCCTGCCACTAGCTGATTTTAAGACCAACCTCTGCTGTAGAAGCCAGCCTGCTGTCTCTTGGCTTCCACCCTTAGTTGAAAGGACCTCTCAGACCTCTAGAGGTGGACAGAAACAATATTGTCATGTTGCTAAGATAACAAAGACAGTCAAAGCTGTTATTATTTGCTGACCTTCCCTGTCACCTGGGTACCCTGTACCTTTAAGAGACAAGTTCCACCCACTCCCAATCCCCCCTTACTTCGAGGTAGGAAGCTCTCACCCCCACCTCCTCTCCAGCCTGCCTCTCTTCTGGTCCCTCTTCTGAAGAGGTAACTACTGCCCCTCCCCTCTTCCCCTTTCTCCTCCATAACCCACTAAATAAACTTTATACCCAAACTCTGTCTATCTCTCAACGGTGGTGGTCTCCCACCTATGAAGGGGAGCTGCTGCCCCTCATGGGACCTGTCCCCCAATGCCATGTATTTATAAACAATAACAAAAGTAGCCTTTGTGACAAGTTGTATTCATTTCTGGAGGCTCAGATCCCACTTACACCTCTAGCAGTATACATGCTCCTTAAAATTCCACTTACTACATTATTAAAAACAAAACAAAACAAACAAACAAAAAAACCCAGCTAACTCTTGTCAGAGATGTATAAAGCCCCAGCTCCATTTCCAAGGCTTGTCTTTGTCACTTTGTCAAGATCTATCTTCCAGCAACTAAAAACCCCGATCCCCACTCCATGGCCCATTCTACACTCTAAAGAGCAGAATTCCCAACAAGGACCGTAGGAGAGTTTAAAAAAAGAGAAAATGCTTTATTTCAACAAAGCCAGGATTCTTATGAACTGAACAGAGCTTTCATATTTGAAGTAAGAAAAGGATTTGCATTAAACACACTGGGATAGGAAGGTCACTAAGTATTTCTGGTTTTCTTAGAGACAGAGGCAAAGAGTAAAATAATCCATCAAAAATATTTTGAACGAGATATAGCAGGACGGCTCAGTGGGTAAAGTGGATAAACCTCATGATCTGAATTTGATCTTAGAGCCCTAAATGGTGGAGAGAACCAGCTCCTGCATTTGTCCTAAGACAACATGTTGTCCACAGAACACATAGGCTATGGCATGGGCAAGACTCCCATACCTCTGACGAACACACGTAAAGAAATGTTCTGGAAGAAAATAGTTGTGTTACAAGATAGCAAGACATTAGAAAGCAACAGTAATTTAAGCAACATGGTAAAGGAATAAAGACAAACAGAAAGGGGCACCAAACCGCAGAACATAAGCATCTTCTATGAACCGTGACTGTCTTTCATTCATGTTAACAGAGGATGAAAACAAAGGCCTTTACCCACATCTTATACCTAATAGACAATCTAGTACAGATAAATTATAAGCGTGATTGACAAAATCAAAAGTACCCTTCACAATTATGACAGGTAAAATGAGAGAGCGTTTATAAAGCCATACGATGTTATGTTTGTGGGTGTAGGGTTTGTTATAGCAACAGATATAAAGATCCTAAATAGAATGCAAATACTTTAGCACAACAGGAGCAGTGACAGAATGGCTTCCATTAAAACTAAAATTCTGCCCCATCATATCATCAGGAGAATGTAAAGAGCAGGTTACAGAATGAGATGAGATCTGCAAGGGACTTATCTGAAAAAAAGCTATGTCTGTCACATATGGTTCCATCAGATCAATAAGGAAAAGACAATGCTATAGAAAGAAAGAAAAGGAAATTGAATTAAAGCTTCATGAAAGAAGGTACAACTGGTCAGTAAGCCAGCAAAGATATCCCAGCTAAATCATAATGAGACCCACTGCACCAGAAGAACAAAAGTTTAAGATCACAGAGGTCAACACGCGAAGGAGATTGAGGATGCTGGGCAACTAGCATCCATACTGTGGAGATGGGAGCTATAAACTGCATAGTCACTTCCAGAAGAAGACAGTCAGCAGATACCTAACACATGCATAGAAATGGTTACTGGAGGTTTCCTCATGATACTCAACTGAAGGACACGTTTGAAAAGGCACACCTTTAATCACAGCACTCAGAATTGTGAATTTGATGCTAGCCTGGTCTACATAGAGAATTCCAGGCCAGCCACTGAGTGCTACTTAGTGAGACCCTATGCCTAAATAAATAAATAAGTAAATAAATAAACTGGAAATGTTTAAATTTTCAAGTACAGCAGAGGGATAAATAACATTCAGATGTTTCTTACAGCTGGACAGAATTCATCAATGGAAAAATGAACCACTTTTACACTACATGGGTGGAGCTTACAGGTCTATCAATGAGTAGCAGATAACACAGACAGTAAGTATCTAATATATGCTGTTTGTTTATGCTAAAGTAAAAATAAATATTGCTAACCTATCATGACAGAAATATAAAAAAAAATTTGCTTTTTTCGTGACCATCATCTGCCTTGGTAGAGTCTAAAATGGGTTTCTAAAATTCTGGAAGCATCAATATGGGGGAGTAGGTGCACTCATAAATCTGTAGGAAGCCTCCTTTTTTTGACAGGCTACTCATACTTTGGAGGCAAGTATTCACCTTCTAATGTCAAGAATAAGTCAGAGAAGGGAACAGGTCACAGCTTCAGAAAGCATCTGCTGAGAACAAAGGGAAGCCTAGCTCCCTGACACAGGAACAGGCACACCTGTCTGATGAAAGACCACCCACAGCTGCTTTTTATCTCCTCACTTCCCAAGCAAGCAGATGCTAAAAAGAAACAGCCATTGAAAGGACAAATCACCTGACCTTTGAAACTGAGAGCAGTGGCCATGAGAGGATCTGTTAGAGGGACTTTGCTCCACCTCCTTCCATGGGCCTGTACTTAGGATACACGGGTGTCCATTAAACAAGGTGTGCTGTACTGGTGAACTGGGAGTAAGGGAGCAGATGGATTTAAAACTGCCAAAAGCATGGGTGGAACTATTAAAGGACAAGATGCCTATTAGCAAGTTCCTGCAAGGCAAAGGGAGCAACCCGGGCACGATGAGAGAATACCGCCTTGAAACCTCTGATTTTATGATTTTATGGATATTGTTTTTCCACTGAAGCTTTGCTGAGGTGGTGTCAGCTTTACACTTCCAAAGTGATAAATGGGCTGGAGTGACACTTGCTATTGAAGCCGTGTTCAAATCTCCAGCGCTCATCCTAAAAAAGCCAGCATATACCTTCAGCATCAGGGGTCAGAGACAAGTCAGTCCTGGAAGCTCACTGACTCGGTCTGAAACTGGGCTTCTGCTTCTAGGTCTCAAAGCGGAAGGAAGAGAATTGTAGAGTTAGACACTCACTTCCACGTCCTCCTCTGGTCTCTTTCTTGAGTGCATAAGGGTATGCACACTTGCATGCATCACACACACACACACACACGCTGGGTGGGGGAGGAGAATGATAAGCCTTGACATGAGAAATCTAATAATGAAAGCGGACTTATGAGAGGATGTGATCAGTAAGTGCAAAGGTAGGTTAATTAAGAACTAAGACACACGTGAATTTTTAAAAGCTAAATACATTTATGTAAGTGAGAAACCCTGGGGTCTATTTACAGGGCCTCTTTAATTAGTCAGTATTCAAAACAGTCTTGCACACTTGAGTCAAGTTTTCCAGACATTTTAAACATACCTCTCTCTGAAATGAGAGTTCAGACTTGGCAAATCGCAAACAGAACCTGCAGTTACTGGCTCAGCGGAATTGACACAGCTTTGCAAATGTGGAAGAGGAAAGTCAAAGATGGAGACCAGGTCTGAATGTGCGGTGTCAAGGAAAAGGCATGCACCGATTCTTAAGAGGTGCTAGGAAGTGACAGACTCAACTCTGGTCTGAGAGCAAAGCTTCTCTACACAGATGAACCCACCCCAAACACACTCGAGGCAGAAAATAATTTACTGATGATACGAATCCCAAGAGCACCAGGTTCATTTCAGATGACTATTTCTGACATTTGTTTCAGAAAGTAGAAACAGCGCAACTGTACTGTCAAACGTATTGATGAAATACCTGCTGCCATTCTCGGGAAATACTTTGTTGTATTCCCGATCATGACCATTTCAAGATGAAATATATTCATGGATGGCTGGTGTAGGCTGTGACCCAGAGAGACCTAAATTCAAATCCTGCTCCTGTGACCTACCTCTTACACAACTACCTAGAATCCAACTAAAGTTCATTTTTCAGCCACCTGAAGTAGAGATGTTCTCAGGAGAATTGCAAGTTACAGACTTAAAAGAAATATTTAATGTACGTGGTCTAATGCCTAGCATGTAGTATGGAACTTCTAAATTGCTCTTACAGTGTCCAGAAGGTTGGTTCTGAGAAAAGCAGGGCCCATATTTTTCATGTAGTACTTGCTCATT
>JAQHUG010000147.1:1519331-1530900 GCA_028555095.1 Dicrostonyx torquatus | reverse complement strand
AAAGTCTGCTATCTGCTTTCTATATAATTTAGCACTGGAGAAAACCTCAACTCCTACATAAACACAAGAGGTTATACTCTGCTTAACACACAAGAACGATGCAGAAAACATACTGAATTACATACCATTGTCAGAAGCAAGGAAGGTAGCATTATATATGTTGTTTTTTACATTTGGTGATTCCCTATCCAAAACTGCAATAGTGGTGATCTGCCCATTCACAGGGTCTATCTTCAGCCAATTGGCAGGATCAGATAATTTTGTGTATCTATGAAGCAAAAGTACAGTGGATTAAATATTTTAGATAAAGAAATTAGCAAAATGTAAATTTTTACAGATTTAATTACAAAAAGGCAAAATCATCATTAATTTGCATGACTGTAGATGATAGCCAGAAATAGAATTTTAATGATCAGAAGTATTTCGTGGCAGAGATTTTGGGAGGTATGTAAAGGCCATGTTCCATCTTACTCTCAGAAATTCTGCAAAGGTTTAGAGGAAAGGCAAAATGCACAGTCTCCCTGTGGTCGATTTAACCGATCTCAGTTTAGGCTCTTGCCTACTTCAATACATAAAATAGGTGCTGAAAATAGGGTTCAAATATACTTTCTAAATCGGAGCCCTATCATACAGAACCTGGGGAAATCAGAAGGCATATTTTCCATCACAAACCACTCCTAAAAGGCCTCACCACCTTATGACAGTGGAGACAAGGCCTCACCACAGAGATCCCATGAAACCCATTCCTACCAGGAGCCTCCAGATGGGGTCAAGCCTCTGATCTGTATCCTCCAAAGAGGCCCTCACAGGCTTTCATCTGTACCAGCAGATTCATCTGTTCAAAGTTCTTTTTAAATGTGCGGTGGACTGAAGTTTTTAAATTCAGATAATGAACACATAGATTGAAGACACTATGGTATATTTTGAGAGGTAAAGTTTACAGGATCTTAATGCACCTATTAATTAACCATTTAACTATCCTAGAATCTATGTATGGAGAATCAGGGAATCAAGGCAGTTATCTGTTAGCAGCCATTTTGAAAGCACTTAAATAAATTGTGAATTAATTTTAAAAATTATCTTCAGCTGCTACAGAGAATGGTTGTAAGGAGTATGCCCTGCCAGTCACCCACTCCTACCTCAGGGTGAATTAGATTTTGCTGAGAAAGATTTTAATTTTTGCTGAAGGTTTTTTTACAAATACATCTTATGGATAGATTGCTCAGGTACTGGGTGCATCATTAGCTGCCCCACTTTGGTATGGCCTAAGTGCTCACTTCTCTGGATATTGGAGAAACAAGAGTTTATAATTTCCTGTCCACTCACTTTGTTGCTTTTCAATATGTTTGCTATAAAAGCACAGGCTGAATAATTAATATTTTTAATTAAAAAGACAGAGCAGGAGAAAGTTTTGTCTTCTACTAACACATGAATAGACTCATTCTTAGCATTTTTAAGCTAATAAAGCCATGGATATCTCGAGGAGAAAATACACTGAAGAATTTAAAATTATATTGGAAAACATACACATCACCATGTGATCTTTATATGGGTGCTGAGGAACTAAAGAAGCTTACTTTTGTAGAACAATAATGTTTTAATCTCAGGAAATATGGAATATTTTCTGTAAAACATGGCAATGTTAGACTTAAATCATCAGTTTTCTTTAGGAATGCAGCCACAGGGAAGTTATGCCTGTTCCACGGATGAGCCTACACCCATGCATACACAGATAGAGGGGGCTGGACTCAGTGGTCATAAAAAAAGAGCACATTCAGTTGGGAAGGGAATGTAGTAGAGGAATCTGTAAGGAGGTGGAGGGGAGGGACTAGAGGTGGATTTGAATACATGCATGAAAATACTAATGAGTAAATAAGCATTGTATTCAAAACTAAGAAACAATTAAGTCATCTTATCTGCTAATAATTACTTTTGGTTGGAATGTACATCTCTTATAGGGTGAATTTAATAACTTTAGCACAGGGCACAGAACAGAATCTAATTTCAATATCATGGTGGCATTTCCTACCTGATACTCTGTTGCATATATCGATCGGGGTCCTGAGCTGTGAGCGTGGTAAGCATGGTACCTGCGTGGAGGCCTTCTTCTTGGCGAATGATTTTAGGATTTGGGGCAAAATAAGGGTTTTCATTGACATCGATAACTGTCACAGACACAGTTGCTGTCGACTGGGGTGGGTGCTGAATGCCCTTGGCTAATGGCACTTGGTTTTCTGCAGCAACAGTAAGGACAAACATCCTATTCGTTTCAAAGTCAATTGGCTGGAAAAGAAAAAAGAAAACAGAAACCATATTTTTGCAGAAGAATATTTGCATGCTGCCATTCATCTGTCTTTGAGTCCTGTTTTCAAAACATTAGCTTTACCCTTCAGTGTGGCATGCCGTTCTTCCCCAATTTCTGAAAAACATGCAAGAATGTCTCAGAGACACATACCCCAACAGAGAGATTTATGTTTCTCCAAAATTGTACGAGATTGTTGCATGGATCTATTTATTTAGATGGCTACAGAAATTTGATTGTTTTCAATAAACCAGCACACAAAACAATTTGAGGTTTAGGTAAGAGCACAGGATTTATTCTCTCAAACATTAGGGAAAAGATACCTCTTGTCCAGAAAAACCTTTACTAGTTAATGAAGAATTTAAAACAAAATCTAAAATCAATACTACATAATTTATAAATACAACATAATTTTTAAAAAATGATGCTAAAAACTTATTCAATTTAAACGTGTCTATCAGGGCTGGTAGGATGGTTCAGTAGGTAAGGATGCTTGCCACCAAGCCTGACTGACCTACATTTGGTACCAAGAAACCATGATGGAAACAGAGCTGATTCTCTCACAAGTTATCCTCTGATGTCCCCACACATGCACTTTGCACTCAGTGCCCCCATGCTTCCTGATGCAATCAATCAATCATTCAATGGAAATTAAAAGTATCTTTCATAAATTAGAATACAGACTGAGGGGTGAAGTGCATATACACACTCATCTTAAAATAAGTGTTCTATAGGTAGATTTATGCTCTTTCTCCTTACTGAGCAAACTAAAAATCTGGCTGTCTTACAGAATGATTCTGAATATTTTGCAGGTTTTAAAACTCCCACATGAGAACACTCTAGATGATTAATGCAATGCACAAATAACCCTTTATGTACACATTAGCTGTGAGAGTCTCCCTCAATCCTGCTGCCACTAGAATGCTGTAGGGACCTCAGTCTGCATTTCCCTTGGTGACTTTGTCATGGAAAGAGTGCTTAGCAGTAACAGGGAAGGTCAGAGGGCCTCTCGTGTTGCCACTGGTAGACTGAGAATGACCAAGAGCTGAGGCTCCCAAGAAATCTGTGATCTGTACAAACACAGCAGCATCCTATCCTAGGCATCTTCAGATCAAGTTCAATGCAGTATTCTCTTCTTTGAGAACCTTCAATTCAGCAAAACAGTCAAGAGGGCAGCAAGGCTGTAACATGCTGAATGATGAAATGCTCCGCATGCAGATTTACATATGCTAGCGATCTATGCGCAGCTTGAGTCCTTTCCTGTGTTTCAATGTCATTTGTCCCTCACAAATGTGCAAGAAGCAGGAGCTGTACTCAAGCCCCACCTTCGGCAGGAGGAACCCAAGGTTCACCAAGGTGGTGATGGCCACACATCTTTCCCTGGACAGAGCTGAGATGCGATCATAGAGAGTTCAGCTCTGGGGCTGGCTCCTCTGCTGACTATTCCCCATGTACGTGGGAGACTTTCATGGGCCCATCTCTTTCCCCTCATGTGGACACAGATCATAATTTCCAGCAAGAAACGTTTAGATTGATCATGTCTGTCAGACAGACACGTGAGTTCACGTAAGTGTTTAGGTGGTTAAAGGGATGGGCTTTTATGAGACAGCTGTGTTTGTTCCCCTCGAAGAGCTTTTCCTTTGTGCCTGCCACCATACTGCTCGGTTGCTCTTTCGGCAATTAAATATCAAAAACTAATTTTGCTTTTTGTTTGTTTGTTCTTGATTTTTGAGAAAAGGTTTCACCGTGTAGCCCTGGCTGTCCTGGAACTTACTCAGGACATCAAACTCTAGGCTGGCATCAAACTCAGAGACTGGCCTGCCTCTGAGTGCTGGAATTAAAGATGTATCGCCATGCCAGGCTAGGCTAGAAAACTAGTTTCTTAAAGTCATGAAAATAGAATTTTAAAATGGCCATGTGAACACAAATTATTTATAAAATGCAGGCTCTCCTGACTACATATTCCATTTTACTTTATTCTTCTTTTGTCTTTTGATTCATTTACTAGCTGCCCAAACTCCATGAGGTTAATATGCCTCCTTCCCTCCCTTCTTCTCCAATCCTCTCACTATCTGTCCAAACCCCATGAAAATACTAAGCATTGAGTCCCCTTCCCCTCTTACTCCTCCCACCTTCCTGATGGGACTGAAATGAGAAGCACTCCAGGTACGTCAACCAATGGTCTAACCTCGGGATGGGAAGGGCCACTACTAGAGCAGATATATTCATTTCACTTTGCTGAGGACTCCCATGTCTTCAGACTGCTAAATCTATCCAAAACGATTTTAATTGTAGTGATAATGGGAGAGAATTTATGTTATCCTTAATTTCAACATAAATTAGACTGTATAATCCATTAAGTAGTAAAGAATTCTAGATGTGGAGATAAGTAAAATAAAACAGTCCCAAGATTCTACAGGAAAGTAATGGGAGAGGACACAGGCTGGTGCCTGCTGAGTAGCTGTCTGAGTTTGTGGTCCAAGGGACACTTACTTTTACCACAGTGACTAGCCCGTCATTGCTGTTGGGGTCTGTCTGGATGCCAAACCTCCCTGTAGGGTCTCCACCGCTGATTCTGTACACAGCATTCCAAGCTGGCGTGTGGGGTTGATCTTTGTCTGTGACAGTTAAGTTGGCTACAATGACATCCACTCTGTTCTCAGGGACTTCGCCGTAGAACTGCAAGAAAGACAAACTTCAGTCTGAGGTGAAATGTGGCCCACTGAAGGACATGCTGACTGATGACCATACCACCCTAATTTTATTGTCCCATTATTTTTTATGGTCTACACTAAACAAGGAGACAGGTATATGCTGGTAATCACTTCTATGTCTCACTGGAAAAAAAAAAAACAGCTGAAATATTTGTTTCAGTAATCCACTGGCTTTCTTTTTCCTTTTTTCTTTTTATACATTTATGCGTCAGCTTCATTAGTATTAAAATTAGCACCCATTTGTGAGTATCAGTGTGATTAATGGGGGGTCCATAGAAAGGACTTATACATAGGAAATAGCGTTGACTTGGGATCTGGGTAACTACACGAAAAACAGTACCAATCAAGCATGTATTCAGGCGTCTGAAACACTGGAAGAGCTGCTACCTTTGCACCAAGCTATCTGCTGCAGGCAGGGAGTTATAACTTCTTTAACTGGAGGATGATGAGGAAGTAAAGTTCTCCAATGCCTGTTTTAGAGCCCATATGATGTAAACATCAGAGTCAGTGGCCATTTCAATCTCAGAGAACCTCCATTTCTATCTAACCATTTATTATTCATAACAAAACTTCTTCCAAATGGTCCCCGGTGCTGAAGTTCTTTGAGTGACAAGTTGTACTTACCGTCATGGCAGTAAACTCTGGGGGATTGTCATTGACATCTGTCACTGTGATGACCGCCGTGGCTGTGTTTGAAAGGCCATAAGTGGGATTGCCTTCCATGTCTGTGGCCTGAATTATTAACGTATACTGTTGCACTTTCTAAAAAAGACATAAAGATTACAAGTTAAATGACACTAATTCCTCAAGAAGACATAACAGTTGTTCTGCGAAGGGCCCTTTATTACCCATGGAGAGCACAGCGTCCTTCATTCTGATTAACGTGACTTGCAATTTCCCACGTGGAGTTTACTTTAACTCAGGAAACACAGGTCTGGTTCCTGTCTGGGGAGATTTAACTGTGTATATTCACTTTGACTCCCAAGACGGAATGCGTTGAACACATTGCAGATGTGTGAAATTCATGGCTGAACTGAAGCCTCCATCTGGTATCAACTTTTCCCTTTTGCTACAAGGTTGCTAGTAAGTACTCGAGCCTTTTGGTGTATCTTATATATTAATTTCCACGTTTGGGACAGTAAAGAAAATGAGAAAGCCAAGAAAAGCATATGTAACTCACAAATTCAAAAAGTGTCTGCCTTCCCTTAATATTATATACACATTTTTCTACTATATTACTACATATATTGTGTTATAACTAGCTGATAACATTTTCCACACTCCTCATTAGTACTAACTGTTCAAAATTATGTAAGAGGTATATAGTCTTCAAAAAAGATCAAAATTTGGAGCTGAAGACATGGTTTAGTGGTTGAGAACACTTGCTGCATTTGCAGAGGATTGGGGTTTGGTTCCCAATGCTCACAGGTTGGTCCACAAACATCTCTTAACTCCAGCTCAAGAGATTTGTGTCCTCTTCTGGCTTTTGTGGGTACCAGGCATGCATGCAGTACACAAAGTACACATAGCATCTCACAGACAAAACATTCATACACATAAAATAAAGTAAATAAATCTAAAAATATTTTAAACAAACATTAATTAAGGGGTATATGCTGTAGGAATTCCTACTGCCAGTAGCCTTTAAGTAACCCGGCCACTTGGGCGTGGCCTCATACTATATACGCTGATGTAAAGCGCACATCCGGCCTCTTTTCTGGCTGTGGCATACAGTTGCTGTTCCCCATTCCAGCAGAGGATTGTGATCGGTTAGTCCACCCTTAAATAAATGACCCTCTATTATGCTCAATTCTGAGCTACTGTGGGATTTCTTTTAAGCATCCTTCTTAATGTAAGTATGCATTTAAATCATTAGTCCTGGAACAGAACAGGCGCTTAACTGAATAGGTAAACAATGAATGAATCAGCACTAGGATACAGTACACAGAGTCTATTGTTTTGAGCACCACCCTATGAGGGATGTAGATAAGGACACAGTTACATTCAGGTGACTTTCATCAGGCTAGTACCCATTACTTGAAAAGTACAGATTAGCTCTTTTAACAAGAAGCCAAATGAAGCTGTAATTCATGTTCAGTGGAAATCTTGAGATTATCCTAGAAATCTTTACTGCCAGCTGATAGCATTTTATTTGCAGAAACACCTAACCAAAAGCACTATCTAAAGTCATTTGGAATCTCCATGAAATTTAGCACAGAATCAAAAGGATCATATTCCTAAATGCTAAACCATTCTGAACAACAAAACTTTCTCTTCTTCAAACTAAACAGAACAAGTGTCATTGCAAAGTGCAGTTCCCTCTGGTTCTAAATATAGCTGACATTATAAATGGCCATTCTTAAGGGATTCCTGCAGCTTGGAGGAAAGAGGCACAAATTGTGGCTTTTGATGTAGTCATTAGAGGGACGGGCAAGGAACAGAAAGACGTGGGCTGGTAAGCCAGCCTTACACATGAGGTTTAAGCACTGTTGGGTTGATTGACTGTCAATCTCTAGCAGATATTTTAGTTCCCTTATTTCTTCCTAAAAGAGAATATACCATACTTTTAATTGGAAAAATTTCAAATATGTAGTGCAGGATGGACCATTTTAAGATATTGTAACCCACAGCATTTTATTATAAACCAGAATGGGCTGTGTGTTTCCTTAATGACTTTTCTTCTCAAAACTATTCCTTTGGGGAAAATCTCATGGGTTCTGACCCCTGACAATGAACTACAGGCAAGTAATATCTGCTAATGAGAGAGAACCAGTCTCTCCAAGGGATGAGTTCCCTAACTGGTTACAACGTCAACCCTGAATCATATTCACACAGGTAACACTAATTTGTATTTGTAATACACAGGTTGTATTTGTGTGTATGTGTGTACATATATATGTATATAAAACAAAGAAAGAGGCCATCGATTTGAGGAGTGAGGTGGGAAGAAGTGAGGAATTGGAGAGAGGAGAGGGAAAGGGGGAATGATACAACTATGCTTTAATTAAAAAAGAAATGCTTAGAGATGTTCATTCAGTTTCATCCTTTCATGGTTACTAAGAAAACCCAGTGAGGGGACATTCAGTCAGCTTCCCAACTGAAAACTATGAAAATAAAAATGTACTATGACTGAGGCTGAGAGACAGTTGAGCAGCCAAGGTGACTGACTGACAACTCTTCTGGAGGAGCTGGATTCAAATCTCCACACCCACATGTCTATAACGCTGGTTCCCAGAGACCTGCCACCCTCTTCTGGTTTCTGAAGGTGCCAGACATGCATGTGGCGCACACATATGCATGCAGGTAAAACACTCATGCACAGAAAATTAGGTAACATTTCAAAAATGCATGATGACTTATGAAATGCCATTTGTATAGCTATTACAGTTCTATTAACAATGTTAGAAAACATATTATTACAGTTCTATTAATAATGTTAGAAAACATATTATGGACATACAGTGTTTCCTAGTGTCTGTTCTATAAAAAATATTTAAAATTATACAAGCACAGTACATACAATTTTGGATGGAGCTGAGATGTTTGGATCAATTGCTAATCTTTGAAATTTTCTACTGCTTCAAGCTAGTACTGAAATCTTTGAGCTTTAAAGAACACTGTGTGGGTGTAGTGGTGTGCACCTGTCATTCCAGAACCTGGAAGCTGGAGCGTGTGTTAGTTCCAGACCAAATTGGGCTCTGAGATGAATTCAAGGCCAGCCTGGCCTACAGAGTGAGACCCTGTCTCAATAACCACAAAAAGTCAAACTTTAAAAAAGGACATCATTGTTTCTTAAACACAATGCCTGTTAAAATCAAAATTGCCCACTTGATAAATAACCTAGTTTCCATGTATGTTCAAATGGCGTGGTGGTAAACTGATCTTGCATTTGGTAAGGAAGTTGTGATAGCTGTCCAGAGTGCCTTGCGTGATTTAGTCACGCTTGACTGACATTGATGGGTGACATCTCTGCGAGGAGTATGGCTGCCCACCCTTGCAGTGCTACACCGGATGCAGGAATCCTGACTTACCTCCTGTTTTAGATAATATAAGGGCTTTCCTCCTTTGCTTATTTCCACCCCACCCCCCCACGCCTGCTTGGTGATGTGTCCATCATGGCCTGATCCATCAATATGTCACCTCTTTTGCCTATATCAGCAATTCTCCACCAAGGTCATTGTGTCCAATGAAAAGATCTTCGTCAGTGTTACAACCTGGGACGTATCACTGACACATAATGGGCACTGGCTAAGGATTCCATGGAACATGCACAAGAAAGTCCTTACATCAAGAACTAGTTCAGGCTGTTGGTGGTGTACAGTTGAGAAACCTCCTTGAATAGTCATCTTTCTTTGTTCCAGGCCTGATGAGTGAATGGTCTGAGACACAACTGTTTTGGGTCTTCAGCAAAGTGCCTACAACACATTTCTATCACTGTTTCTAACTTTTTTAAATCTATTTATACTTGAATTTGTGTATTTCCCCCACCCCCATCACATATGCACACACAGGGAAAGCGTCTAAAATTATTACTACAAAGAACTGCATGTGATTGTATGAGTGATAGGCATCACTATGCCAGCATGGGAAGCAAGGAATTCTGGAAGGTTCAGGCCAAGGAGGTATTGCAGCCAAAGTCTTAAGGGTCTGAGATGCCAAAATAAAGAGCTTTGCCTTCATTCTAGGAGGTATGATGAGCCATTTCACCACTGAGGAGACCCAGCAGTTTGTACAGATTATGAGGGTGCTGCAAAGATGTGAGAACCAAAGTCAGTAACCCCTGGACACCACCACTTGTCATGACCAAAAAGGAGTCCAGGGCACAAGTATAAAGTATTTGGCCTAAGAAACAGCAAACACTCTTTCTCTGCCAGGAAGATATAATGCTGTAGGACAAAAGTAATGGATGATGCCCAGTCAGTAAAAGGGGCTGCCAGTCATGCCAATAGGGGGTGGGTAGCTGCAAGGACTTACTCCTGAAAGCTTCATGAGTGCTAAATTATCTTTCCAACCCTTTTCTGACATCCCTGTTACAGACGTGAGGACTGGATTATCGGTTCCCAGAGGTCCAGCAGCACAGATCAAGAAGAACCTCAGATTCAAACCTGGTAGAGAATCTGTGAGACATATTGTAGTTTTAATGTTAAGTGCTTCCTATAGGCTCCTGTGTTCGAATAACTGGTCCCCGGCTGGTGGCATTGTTTGGGAAGATTATGGGACATTTAGGATGTACAGCCTTGTTGGAGACAGTCGCTCACTGGAGGTGAGACCTAAGGCTTTAGAAGCTGTACTAACTGCTTCCTGGCTTTGGGTGTAAGTGACCAGCTGCCTCCTGCCACCATGCTTTCTTCTGTGATGGGCTGGAGCCCCGCCTTGAACTATGAGCCAAAACAAACCCTTCCTGCCTTAGGTTGCTTCCTGTGCTACAGTTAATCCAGAGAGGGGAGTGGTTAGGCAGGGAGAGAAAAGCTGGAGAAGGTAAGAAGTCAGGAATAGCCACCAGCAGCTAATGCAGTAAGGAGTCAGAAGTAAGAGGTACATTAAAAAAAAAAAAAGTGACACTGGGGGAAGGGCGAAGGCTTTAGATTTTGAGACCTTAAAGAATAGACGTTTTTTAAAACCGCAGATTAAAGAAAAATTAAAAAGTGACTCTGATAAGCATGTCAACGGTTAGAGGCTCCGTCTCTGAAAGGTGTCATACATCCTGAGAGAATGATAGTGAAAATTACTTTCTACAAAAAGGAAACTGTGAATTTTAATAGAAATAAAGGAATTCAAGCCTGCATAAAAAGTCAGAGTAATTTATGCCCGGCCTCAGGCAGAATTACCATAAACCATCCAAGATAGATGTATTTTTTTTTCTTAGAGAAATGACTTTCAGAAAAAGGAAGGCTTTCCATAATTTCCTCTGGAAACTCATTGTTGATTTTTAATAATTCCACTGTCAAGAAGCGATTCCTCATATCGTATCTAACCCATGATCCCATAGCTTCCGTCCGTTTCTGCATTAGTGTTATCAAGGGTGGTGGATGGCTTCCCGTGTGAACTGTGGGATCTACTTAACTACAATTACACCCCACTTCAAGTTTTATCCTGTTAGCTAAATATAGCCTCTCTGATTGTTTAAACTAGGTTGGTCTGCATAAGGAAAAGTGCCTTTAATTCCTTATGGCTCTTTCTTGTCATGCAGTGGCCAGGGTAAAACGAGAGAACTCTCAGGGAGAAGCTGAGTGAAGTCCAGACTTCTGTAGCTCATGAGGATGTGTGACTGGGAGGAGAAATATTACAGCTGCAACCTGCACTATGGCTTCTTGATATGACGGACCTTACTCTGGAGAGAAAATACTGAACATACTCCATAGTCTCATACAAAGGATGGCGTTCATATTGAGTTTATGGGCATGTAGGAATAGCATTTTATACTCCAGTGGGAGAAGCGGAAATACTCAGACTGTGACTGAGCCATCTTTTCCTATTTTTCTCTTTGGAGTCTGTGAGGTGTAAACTTGTGCCCGCGCACAGCTCTGTAGAGACCAGAGGAGGATGTTGAGTG
>JAQHUG010000147.1:1494973-1519076 GCA_028555095.1 Dicrostonyx torquatus | reverse complement strand
CTAGGCTGGCAGTCAGCAAGTCCCGTGATTCCCCAGGCTCTGTGCCCACAATGTTCTGAGTTTACAGGAACCTTGGAATGACTGGCTTTTTATGTAGATGTGGGGATCCGAACTCGGATCTTCATGACAGCACAGTAAACACATTTACCCACTGGACCATTTCTCCAGTGCCCTCAACTTTCAAAATACCACAAAAACTAAATTCACCTTTGGATTACTGAACATTTCCAGAGGCAAAGCACCTTTAGAGAAAGAACTACCAACAGTAGAAGCCAATGGATAAAATGTCACAGGCCATACCTAATTTCTAAGTAGACTTCACAGACATAAATGAATTCTTCTTGATTGGTTCTGTTAATTGATTATAGTGTTTATATAACTAATAGCCATGTTGCCTTCTCTTCAATTCATGTGAACACTACTGGAGCAGAGAAAGCACCAAGCCCCACTTCCCACTCCTTCTCAATGACATACATCGTCGTGAACACGATGTTTCTCTTTGACATAATCTGAGGTTTGATTACAGCAAAAGCTGACTCAGCCTGAAAATTAAAAACCACAGATCTCTAGGTGTTGGCACTTGGAGAGTTCACTTGGGCAATGATTCTGCATGGTCAATGACCTTGTCAACCTGTGAGACAGCCGCCAGGACACAGACTAGAGAAAGGGTGTGAAGGTTTCCTGAGGAGAGAGCTTTAGGAGAAGGCACAGGGAGGCTGGAGGATGGAAAGTGTTCAGTGTCTAGAAAAATGGCTCAAAAGGCCCTTTCAGATGGGACCTCATGAGCACAACGCAGTGCTTAGGACTACCCATCCACTGACACTTTACCAAAATACGCATCGTCTCTTACACTGAGTTGCCGTGGTGTTTAATGAGGTCAGTGTTGGTGTTCCGGCAACATACATTCCACAAGTGTGATTCTCGACATCACCAGCTTTAAGTGCTCAATAGTAGAATTAACACAGTTACCAGTGTTCAGACTTGGAAAGTAAATTCTCTTAGAATTCAGAAGCAAGTGTTCAGAAAGATGATGACTGCCTTGCAACAGAGCCACCAGGCAATTCAAAGAACCTCAGACACTTGACCACAGGCACATTACTTGTAGTCTCTGAAAATGAATTCAGAGACATATTCCTTGACCATGATGTCTAGCTTGGTTCCCCCAAGAAAACCTTTGACTATGAACAAAAATAGGAGGAAAACAAAAAAAAAAAAAAAAAAAACTCCAAACTGGAAAGGAGAGAGTATTGAGTATTGTTCTAACTTAGTCAAATATCACTGAAGCTGACATTAACTTATACCGTATACACACATCATTTATGACATGAAGTTTTGTGAAAACTCCCACTGCTGACCAAGAGTGGAAATGAGCATGGGAATTAGAGTTTGCATCTATCCCAGCTGCCTCTAAGACACACACATATTCAGGACAGTTTGGGTCTGCTTACCTCTCGATCCAGACCCGCTGCCACAGTGATGATATCCCCAGTCTCATTGTTGATTGTAAACATGTTGGGTGAAGGGGTGCTGGGAGCCTGGGACAGGATCCTGTACCTCAGCATCCCATTCAGGGCGTTGGGGTCATCTGCATCAATAGCAGTGACTGTCATCACGTAAGTCCCTAGAGGTGAACAGAGCAGGTCATCCTTCACTCCAGGGACCTAAAATCAGGCACTCTTACTGTGCTGCCTGTCTTTCTCATTTTGTCACACCAGCAAAAACATTTTAAGTCCTTCAAACAAAAATATTGTTAAAATAATCAAACATCGCAGTGCAGAAGTCAGTTGCTAGAATGTCTGTCATGTAAGCATAAGGGCCAGAGTTCAATGCCCAGAACCACATGAAAACAAAAATCAGTTCTAGGAGATGTGTACTTGTAATTCCAGCGCAATGGAGATGGACACAGGCAGTCCTGGGACTCACTGCACATCCAAGCCAGCCTACTCTAACTGGTGCCAATGAGAGACCCTGACTGGAAAAAAAAAAAAAAAAAAGGAAAAATGGGCTTTTCTTGAAGAGTGATACCCACTGGCCTTGCATGCACGTGCATCCCCAAGCCCATACATGTCATCATAATAAACATAATCTAGATGCAAAAAGGAATTACAAAATACACGTTTATAGACTCAATTCTTCCCATACCTAGAAAACAAATCTAGTCCATGATCCCCAAAGGGCTCATGGCCAACTTTAATTTACATAGATATAAAGAACAAGAGACACAGATGCTATCTGCAAAACTCTATTATGGCCACCCATTCCTCTCTCTGATTCCACAGTAGCATTTCATGGAGCTTGCTGGGTGTAGTTCTCCCCAGGGGCCAAGTCATTTTCTGAGGGTAAGCTATGTGACAGGAAGGGCCCATTCCACTGCCCCGGGCCAGAAGGAAGCATGGTAGACAGCACTGCTCTGCCACGCTGGGCAGACACTTAGCATTGAGCATTGTTATTTTCTTAAAGATTCGAAGAACACTGTAACTGGCCTGGGGACTTTAACCCATGGAATATTTTAAAAACTAAATTTGGAAATCAGATTATCCAAGTAGGCACTAAGAGAACCCAGTCACTTTAAGACTAGTTTGTTTTGTGAGATCTATCTAGAACAGAATGAGAAAATGTTCTGTCTCTGTCTTCTAGGATACCCAGAGTCTGGGCTTACTTTAGGAATGTAGGAAATTCACTCCAGAATTGGTCATGGCTTAGCTATATTATTCAAATATCTTTTCAGAACTCATTCTTTTCAAAAGGTATTTTGTCTGATTAAGCAGCACCTTCCTTAGTTTAGAAACTTTATTTTATAGGTATGCACTGACTGGCTTTCCCTTTCTAGCCCCTGCTAGACTGAAGCTCCCACAGGGCAAGGGGGCTTCCGACCACAAGAAGTGCACCCCGAGTTGGCTTTCCTTATAGTGATCACTCAGAGACTTTCATTCATGGGATGTTAACTGGAAACTCATGATCAGATATGCAACAGGTATAGTTGAATGGCTTATTTTATATAACAAGGCTTGGAAAGCAGTGTTTTAGCTAAGTCTGAAATAACCAAAAAAGAAAACTTCTGTAGTCAAAATGTCCAAAATTTGTTTATATTGTAGGCTATTTGCATGAGATACATTTCATTTACTTACTTATATGCTTATCTGTGTGTGTGTGTGTGTGTTTGTGTGTGTGTGCACGCGCGTGCACGCGCGCACCACACAGCATGCATGTGGAGCTCAAAGGACAACCTTCAGAAGTCAGTTCTCTCTTTTCACCAAGTGAGTCCTAAGGATTGAACTCAAGCCCTCAGGCTTAGCATGTGCCTTCAACAACTCAGCCATCTTGCCAGCTGCACAAGACCCATTTCAGTAAGGCTCGGTCTGATTGTTAGGCCTTCATTATACTGTAGTTTAAAATGTGTGAGACTGGAGGATACCTTGTCTGAAAATGAGTCTGAAGGAGCCACAGAGGACAGAGTCCCCTCTATGCCTCTACCCTCGCTCCAGCTGCTCCCCACACCCACCTCTCTTTATCTCGGAGGATAAAGACAACACTTGGACCTACAGTTTAAGGCATAGTTGTTTCTTCCCACAAATTAGCTGCTGCCTTAGGAACCTGCAGACACTGGTGGGAGGGCCAAGGTACAAGTGTATATTGTAGCTTTACATGGTGATATTTTATAAAGCAGAATAATTAAATCTTTCAAAACACCAAATCTGCCCCAAAAGGCCAGTGAAACATTTATTTTTTCATTCCTTTACTGACTGAGTGCTTGGGTCTGCTAGGCTTTCAGACTAAATAGGCCTCTCTGGCCTGGCTAATTTGTGACTGAAGTCCTTAGTTTTCAGTACAAGACTCTGAAATGTCAACCATTTCACAATGGCAAGAGGCTTTCTGCAAGGGCTGCCTCAAGGCCAGGCCACTTTCCTTATGATGGCTGAAAGGGTTGTGGAAGACACAGGGCAGGGGCACTCTGGAAGTCAATACCCAGTGTGTCACAGCTATCACGGGCCCTGCCTTGCTTGTGGTTTCACTGACTGGTAACCCGCACCAAGTAGCTTTTTCTGATACTCTGTCCCTCTGAGGGAATCTGTACTCTGTACATCGAAAGTCTCTTTCAAGTGACTCTCACTATGCCAACTACAAAGCAAAGAAAGGATGCTACCGATTCTGTAGGTTCTTGGTTTCAAACAAGGCAGAAATCACATGGGATGTAGAGATGTTAGCTGTTCTCCCACTTCAATCTCTTTTCCCCTTAGTTGCTTCCTCTTGCTTCAAAAGCACCGTGAGTGACAGATATATTAAAAGATAGATACATTCCTTTTCTTACTGCTATCACAGATTCAGTTACAAATATTTTTCTCTCTGAGGAAATATTTGGTAGATCAGGTTAGCCTTGAGCTCAACATATAGCTGAGGATAACCCTGAATTTCTGATCCTACTGCTTCCAGCTCTCAACTGCAGGGGTTGTCAGTGTGGTCCACCGTGCCCAGGCCCACTTCTTCAATGTCAGAGATCCAACCCAGGTCTTTGGGCTTGCTCAGCAAGTCTTTTACCAGCTGGGCTATCATACATCACTTCTTCAGCTCATGGTCTATTACTGTTCTAACTTACCAGGCTTAGATCCTTCTGGAACAGACCCATTCCAAACCTGGTGTAGAAATTCAGGTCTGTTATCATTCATGTCAATGACATTGATGACAATGTCAATGGGGTTCTCCACTTGGTTGCCATTGATGTCCACTGCATGTGCCCGCAACTGCAAAAGCAACCAGAGGACAGAGCCACTTAAAGATATGTCTGGGAGATGACACAACATGTGGTCACTATGCTCCCACAGCAGCACGAACACCCTGAGGACAGACAGGCATGGCTCCCCTCCCAAGATGGAGCTGGCCCAACCCAAGTGGAAACACAGTAGCAGAAAGCCACCCATCCTCTACATGAGGCATTGTGCTTAGTGTACAGCTTTTAGTTCAGTTGATTCAGTCAGAGCACTGGAGGACCAAGAACCAGAGCATGGTGATTGCCATATCGCTCTTTGTGGACAGAGCCCAGGTCCAAAGCCACGTGTCCAGATCGAAAATAGCCATTTGTTAAATACAGTAGTGTTAGAAAATGACACCTTTTTTATTATAAATTGTAAGGTTATTGAGAGAAATGAATTAGGTATGTGTGTATAAGACATTCCTCACCAAAGTCCTAGAGGTTAGTATCAGTGTTTCTCTGACAAATTTTGTTGTTGTTCATGATAAACAAACACAATCACTCAGCTACTCAGGCCTGAATATCTTCTTAATCTTCTAGAAAACAGTGGTTGCATCTTTTTCAAAGGCTCTGCATATTCCACTGTACTATTTCTTTCTACATGGGATGCTTTCAGTTTCCTTATGATCTATGATGCTGCAGGCTGCTTTAGGGTATGTCCTTATCCAGTAAAAGCAGCATCAACACATCCTTTTGATTTCTAGATTACTAAAAACATAATACAATGTAAATTTTATTACTGTTTTTCAATCCTTTTGAAGATATTTTCTTCTTCATTTATTTAACACAATATATTCCATTAACAGATTCTTAATACTGAAATTTAATTATAGTTATGTAAAATAATGAATTCCAATTACTCTAAATACTTGCAATTCTGTAATTAATTCTATTTTGCTGGTGTTGCTTTGAATGCATACGTAGCAAGCTTTTGAGAAACAATTTTTCCGGTCTCGGCGAAATCTATTTATTTGCTGAATTTTCACCACAGGATCTTAGATGGAGAGAAGTCAAGCAAGAAAACACTGGAGTGTTCGCTCCTGTGTTGATGATCACCAATAGAGACTACTCTGCCTAGAGTATTAAGCCCCACCTCAATCCAGCTATACAGTCTCTGTCAAAGACTTCCAAGTATTATTTCCACTTTTATATGTCAGAACAAAATAAAAAAATTATAATCTGTTGTTCCCTCATGAATTTTAAAACAATAAGCTTGTAAATAATCAGGGTAGTGATTGAGTTCTGAATCATAGAGCTCAAAACGTATTCAACTTTCCGTAGGCTTGTCTCTTCAGTTCTAGGGGAGTCTAGCGTAACTGTAAGACACCAGCAATTGTAAAGTTTTCCGCAGGTGCAGGAATTTAAATGTTATTGGTGAGCAAACTCAGAATCCAGTAGCATCATGCATGGGGGAAGGCTGATTGACCACTGGAGATGGCAATGCAAAAGTGGTGTTGGGGTAACAGGCTGGACAAGGCCAAACTGTGTCAAAACCTAACTCTCTTTGTTAAAACCACTCCGTGGAGGCTAAACACTTGAAATATAAGAAGCAAAGGTGATAGACAAAACCTGAGGAGATGAGGAGCTTAGGTTCAACAGCACCCTGATCAGTATCCCTGGAGAGCTACAATTCACATCATACATGTACTTAAATGAACGGCATGATGTAAACATGAAGTAACTGATGCCTATGAAGAAATAATAAAAGAGAGAAAATATAGAAAGACTAGGCATAGACACCCTATTGAAAAAAGCCCTTCATAAGAGAAAAAAAATAATAAGAGGCAGTCTGAAAGGAGATTGACCATGAATTACAATGAGGCTTGCTGTGACTATAGCACTAGACACCTAAAAATCTGTGGTCTGGATGTTGACATACTGCTGCTCTGATCCTGTCCATCCAAACCTGTTTGAGTGGGTTCTTTATATGAAGGCAAGTACTGGCACGTCAAAACTGATGATGTCTCAGGCCATTTCCCTGTGTTTGATGTTATTTTGGTATTTGTTTCATAGCATGCATCGATTTCATAAACGTGCTTATTAATGGAAGCAGAAAGCCTGCAGATACATTTCTGGTGTTAAACCTCAGTGTTGAAACCATGGAAGGAGTGTCCCGAGGCAATGGAAAACCACACATACACATTCTGAAGAGTAGGCACAGACTCAGTAGCTGGCTGGAAGCTTACGTGAAACCGGGCTATCAGCTCGCGATCCAGAGGCTTGGTGACTGACAGCTGCCCTGAGATGGGGTTGATAATGAAGATGCCCGTAGGAGGCTGGTCAGCTCCTGGCCCAGTGACACTGTACCTCAGGGACAGGTTTTTATCTCTATCAGACCTGATCTGGGGATCAAGAAAACAATCATGTAAACAGAAAACAATAGCACATTTGTTATGGGGCACACCACACTTCGGATCCTTGCTTCACCCCCACACCACACACACACCCATGGTATCAGTGACCTCTTCCTTCCTCTGCCTTCTTTTCTTCTTTCCTTCCTCCCACCCCGCCTCCTCTTCTCTCTGTGTGTGTTGTATGTGTCATGCATACATACATGTAGGTCTCTTCTGGATTTGACCTCCACCTTGTTCTTTGAGGCAGGGTCTCTCTGTGAATCTGGAGTTCACTGATTTGTGTAGACAGGCTAGCCAGCAAGCCTTAAGGGTTCTTGCTTCTGATTCCCCAGCCCTGAAGTTACAGGTTGGATCTGAACCCATGACCTTGCGTTGTATGGGAAGTACTCTATGACTGTGCTGTCTTCCAATTCTATTCTTTGTTTCTTGATGATGGGCTTAAGAAGAGATTACTTATCCCCAGAAAGACTTGGGGTAACCTTTTCATCTAAAAGAACACTAGCTGGGAGTCATGCAAATGTTGTAACTTAGCAGTGTCCACTTTTAGACAAAATTGCCAGGGTAAAATATTTATAATACAGTAACAAGAGTCTAATTTAATAAAAATCATATTGTCTTCGCATATTAAAAATGGTAAGAAAAAATAATTGTCTAGCCACACCTCAAAACAATCTTATGTGGGTCTCTGGTATTGCGGACAGTCTGCACATCAGATTTCTTTGCTTCCATTGTACTGACTCAGTGTAAGCAAAGCGTCTTATGTTGTTTTCAGGTGGTACTGAAGGCTGCAATTCTCTTTTCTAAAAAAGCATCTTGGGGAGGTTCTTTGAGTATATTTGATACTCCTAACAAAAGGACATCCTGTCAGAGCAGAGCAGGTTAGAGAAATGAAAAATGAAAGAGAGGTAGGGACAGAGAAAGGGCACGGTGAGCAGTAATACAGATGGATCTTTATGTATTAGGTAAGGGAAATTAATCCAGTCATTTGATCTAGAGATATTTCTTAACTTAGGGAATAATTCTGTCTTTCAGTCATATTTTATGAGTGTTGATAAAAAGCACTTCTATTTGGGGTTATGCTCATGGTTAAATTTAATATATATATATATATATAATACACATTAGAATAGATATACAATACAAATAAGTGACTTATTTTAAAAGCTCACAGCTTTTTATGTATGTGTTGGAGTGCTAAAATAATCATAGAATCATTTTCAATTTAATAAATGGGAATATGATGATTCAATATTATTGTACTTTTAAATAAATAATGCCCTGTTGATTTTACTTATTTTTCTCATGTCTGATGGTATGCCATGTAAGTAACTGCAGAACTCTCCTCCTCAGGTTTGAAACGCTCGAGTTTTGCACCACCCCAGGGATTCTGTTAATGGTACAAGAGATTATTTTTGCCCTTAAAAAAAACCTGCAAGTGCACTTGGTGCTGACAGTTTTAGCAATGATTGCCCTTTATTTCTTTTCTCCTCTGTCCCAAACTATCTTTAGAGGGCAGAGATCAACATGGAACGTCCTGGATAAGACTACAGTTTGAAAAGTGAGAGCTGGTAGGGGAGGGATGGGATGGTGTTGGGGTTCATAAAAGCCCTGTCATTCAGTGCCCAGGACCTAGGAGAGTTGTGTGTATGAATAATCCAAGAGATCACAAAGGAAAGTGAAGGAGGCTTCTCAGGAATTCCACTTTCACTCAGATTCAACTGCATTCCTACATGCCATAAACTATGTAAAAAAATATAGGCAAAACCATTTTTAATGTCTCCTAGCCACAAAATAATTAAAATGACAGCTCCTTACTCCTTACCCTGACAAGCTCTTGAGGAAATGGTCCTCTGGAGTTTTCTGGTAAATTGATTGGTGGGATGACCCAGTCTCTCTTCTGCCTTTGTAGGGAACCACTGTGCTTGGCGAGTTGTCTGGGGAATACTATTTCTTCAATTTCATGTGGGTCCTTTGCATTAAATGGCAAGAAAACATTCATGAGATCATTCATTCTCTACAGTCAAATCAACATTACTGGATACCTATGTGTGGAGGAATCACAGTGATTTATGCACAAAAATAAAATCTCAGGAGGCCCTTTCCTCGTTCCTGTTCAGTAACTGCAAATGCTATGGAGCATATGGGCTGCACCAGTCACTGAGAAGTGAATTAGAAACAATTTATTAGATAGTCCAGTTAAGTAAACTACTTGCCGTTTCCATAAACCATCTTTGAGAGTAGTTAATATTAAACAAAGTTTAATAGCGCCCTTTTATATATTTCTCACTAGTTTAGACCCCAGTTCAGGTAACGCTCCTAGTGTACATTAAACTCACATCTTGATGTGCTGAGATATAATTTGAATTCCAAGAGAAGTTTAATATATACCGCTAAAGAATGTCTCAAATATTTATGACCCTATTAAATCCCACAGAATTAATGCTGTAATTATTCTAAACCTATGTCAGCTGTGATGGATGTAGTAAATGACCCACTTTGCACACTAGGCATTAATCTCTGCTATGTGTCAACATTTTCTTCTGTTTCTCTCGACGTCTGTGGACATTTTAGCCATTAGCCCTTCCTGTCTCTGTGCAAACATCCAAGACAGGTTACTGGAACACAGAGAGCCAACAACAGATGCATCTTTTCACCCCATTAGGTACCAGCCTCCTACTTTATATATCACTCAAGTGACCTGAGTCCTAGCAACAGTCAATGACTTAATACATTGAATTTTACATGATTTGAAACTTTAACTCTAATATAAGAGAAAAACAAAATATTTTTCTAGTATATTCATTCATGTTTGAATGAATGCATTCACAAATAAATATCAGGATGGCCTGTGTTCTTGTCTCTGACTGTAGTATACAAAACATAATGGTTAGAGTTCAAAGTCATGGCCTTCAACGTATATGGGTGTGTCCCTGAATCTTTGAGTAAACTCAAAGAAGCTGGTATTTATAAGCGGCATAGGATTTCTAAAGTCATTCCTCTATCTCACTTAGAATTCTTATGTAGGTATTTGTACAGAGTAAGTGCCCAATAAACGCTTACTGAGCCCAGCAGTTCTCTGTGGACACACACTTCATTCAATCCATCCCAGCTCACGGCCGCTTCCACTCCTCAAAAGCACAGCAGCAGGGTGATAATTTCATGCTCCATAATTTGTACATGAACTAGGACAATACTCAACCCTGTCGCCAGAAACACTTTCCTGTACCCACTGTACATCTGCACCCCTCACCTCATAAATTGGACTGATGACATCTCCCAAAGATGTCTTTATTTTGTGGTTATACTTAACGGCTTGTAAAGCATCTCAGAAATGTAACAGAAACTACTTCTAATTTGAATTCAATTATAAATCTCAAAATATAAACAAACCTCTCCAAGGCAATTTCTGGTTGCTTGAAATATACTTAGGCTATCAGGTTAGACACACAGCGAAGTACTGATAAAGAGACTGGAGTAAAAATGGAAATACCGATAGTCTGTCCGAATGATAGATCTAGCAGCTAAGCGTCAGCCACAAAGCTGTGTCGGGTACGATACCTTCGCAGGCTCTTCAGTTAGGGCCGGCTCCAGGCTCAGGTTGACGGCTACCTGCCACTTCTCCTGGGTCTCTTGGTCTTGGGCGTATATCAGGAACTTGGCCTGCTCTGCAGTGAGAGGAAAGCTTCTCACAGCATACACCGTGCCATCCTCATCCACCTTGAAATCTGCCGGCTCGCTGCTTTCATACTGAACTTTCCTTTTCCGGTTGCAGTTGCTGAATTTCACTGTAAAAGAGCACACATGCCTGCTTACTCCACCAAGATGAGCACAGCGAAGGCCATAACATGTCCTGGGTTTCATTAAATGATACAATGCAGCAGTTTAAAAACACAGAGGCCGTGTGCACGAGTTCCTGCGCATCTGCGTGTGACTTGCCCAATGCACACAGATACAAAGACCTGGGCTCAAGTTCCAGTGCCAGTCTCTAGGACACAGCTTGGTGGTTGAGGTACCATCTCTTATTTGCCAATTTGGCTATGCTGGCAGGCCAGTGAACCCCAGGCATCTCCTGCAACTGCCTCCTGGGGCCTAGGATGATGAATATAATCATCACTCCCAGCATTTTTCCATGGCTTCTGGAGATTGAGCTTGGGTGATTATGGTTTCACAGAACGCACGTCATTAACTGAGCCATGTCCAAAACATTAGGAAGTTTATTTCATACCACAGACCAAGGTTAGTTCTCTCTAACTCCAGGTTATTCAGATGAAGATTAGGCCAAGATCAACCGACAGCAGTGAGAACATAGTCCAAAAAGAAAACAGCCACATTCACACTAAGGTCCTCAATGTGTGCAGACTCTCTTCCTTTGTCTTTTGCAAGCACGAGAGTGCAACTACAGACAGAGCACGCATGTTTCAGCAAGCATTTACAATCTAGAGATAACGTAAACTATGCAGGAGGGTAAGCCCAGGCTTCATGAAAAGAAGATACTAGGCCACTTACTTGTCACAAACTTGAGCATCTTGGAGTTTGGTACCCTGGACCAAACTTCCCCTCAGAGAAGGAGTCATGGCTGAACCACGTAAGTGAGCTGTTGCCCTGCATCTCCTTATTTAAGCTTCCTCTCCACCTCACCATTTATTAGACACTGGGCCATCAGGTACATTTGCTTTCAACCTTGACTCCCTTGTGCTAACGTTGCTTCCTGCCTTCTAATGAGCTCCCATCATCCCTCATTCCCAGTTGTGAATGGCCTTCATCTTCATATACCAACCAGAATTCGCTTACCAGCTGCCCAGTTGAACTTTGCACTCAACTAGAAATGCATCCCACACCTGGGAGCCTCAGCTGCCGGTTACACTGCTCACTTCCTGGCATGGGACCTTAGTGTGTTATTACTCTTGGACAAATACTCGAAGGAAGGAAATTCTGGGCATCTTCATCAATACCCATAATGTGTCCTAGAATCCCAGGAACTCATACTAGTGAAAGGTGAAAACTGATAATTCCTGTTCCTCAGGGTGATTATGTACTTTTGTTTTCTTACTATCAATTCTTACCAAATGGGAACCAACATGCATCTTGAAAATTTTTAAATAAGAAAAATCAATGTCTTATAATGGGCATGATCAAAACAATTTCAGGATATCATCCATGCCAGACATAACTGGGTTGTATCCATGCTAGTCATAACTGGGCTGGCTCAAAAATTAGGCAAAGTCAGCACTTCGTCCATGCAGTGCCAGCCAGCCTGCATCTCAACAGATGAGGAAAGTTAGAGTTCACTTCTCCAAAGAGAACTGTGTGCCTTCAAGCCAAACAATCTCTGAGGAGGCCCACTTGCTTTGCAGCCTACCTTCCTTCGTTCTGAAGAAACATTCCATAGGAATGACAAGCGAAGTCATGGCATAGAACCAGCTTTCATTTCCCATATAATTGATGCTGCTGTCTGGTCGTGATGATATACGATGATACCGTGTTGGCAAGTGACAAATACGTCCAAAGGACACAGTGCACGTACAGTCAACTTTCATGTTTCTCAAGGATACAACTGAAAGCTTTTTTGTTTGTGATCCATATTAGGTTTTTAGAGACAGGGTCTCCCATAGCTCAGGCTATCCTCAACTGTAGGCTACAGCGACCCTAAATTCTAGATTTTCTGGCCTCCACCTCCTGAGTGCTGGGATTCCAGACTTGCATGATCCCAGTTTTCGAAGTCCTCTGTCTCACACATGAACTGGTACCTGTTCTTTCAGTTCCACTCACATCGATTCACTGAGACACGCAAGGACTACAGCCTAGTTCCATACTCGCTCATGTTCCCTAATAACCATTAAATATGCAGTAGGAGCAATCAAATATTTTAACTACTGGAGATATAACTTTTCACATAATGCCATGTAAACCGTCCTTCAAATTTCAGTCATTGAAAGTGAAAATAAAAGTTGTAGCTGCAACTAAACTATGTCAAAGTACAACACTGGTCTTTAGAGTGTAAATATCTCTACAGATACTTAGCTACCTCAATCTTTCATTTAACTTAAAAGTATTTTCTGGAGAACAACGGCATTTACTTTCTTTGTAAATTAAAAACAACCACAGAAACACTAAAATTTTTGGAACCTTGCTGAGAAGTCAAAATGACAGATTTACACTATCTTTTATTAACAGAAGTTACTTTTTGATTTATAAAAAGGAATCCATGATACTCAGCTGACTCAGAGGTGTTATCTAGTCTTCTCTGCATTTTGTCTTATGTCAGCATTGCAGCGTGTACCCTCCCGGGCCACATCTGGACGGTTGCACCTGTGCCCTGTGTGGTCTTCTCCCTGCTGCAGCTCACCCAAAACAAGCAAGGGCTAACTTTACCATGTCTTCACACATAACCTTTGACATTAGTCATACAGTGTTTACCATTCTTTTATAGGTAATTTGGGGCACTAGTCAAACACACATCATGCCTTCACAGGTAGCCTGGGACACCAGTCATGCACACATCTATCATGCCGAGTTATAACTCTCCTAGCCTCTTTTTTTAAATAATTGTTTTTAGTTTTTAAGATGTATGTGTCTGTGAGTGTCCACACTGAATTATTAATGCAAATTTTAGACATAAGTTTTATTAGCCCTGTCCCCATTAAAGCAATCATTTTAATAAGTACTCTTTATTTCTTATGTGACTATGCTTTTTTCTCTTAAGAAGACATTATCTTATTAGTTTCTTTATAGGGACCCTTGGTTTTTGATTTTATTTGACACCTAGCAGTAATGATAACAGTACAAATAAATGTTCATAAATATCTATCAATATCTATGTATATATATATAGCCCATAAGGATATATCTACCCATACCCTACCACTTAAGAAAAGCAGAAGAAGAAAAGAAAGTAAGTGTACTGGAAATGTAGAGAATTTCTAAAGTATACACTGCTGGCTATGTCACAAGTCCACAACAAAATCAATGATCTATGCCAAACCCAAGTCCTTCAAAGGAGCTGCAGTAAGGGTTCATATTTAAGTTTCTGGCAGGAATCATTTGAAGTAATTATTTGTTGACGGTGAAGAACTATGAGGCAGAGCCAAACTTAGGTTAAAGGGGGAGCTGGCTCAAGGGTTTTTTATGTCATAAGGACGTGGGTTTGGATGTGGGGCACCAACATAACGTACTGATCACAGAGGTTCATGCCTGTAATCCTTGTGCTATAGAGTAGAGAGAGGAGAATCCCTGGAGCTCACCGGCCAGCAGCCAATCCATCTTCAACTGTGAGCTCCAGCCTCAGTGGGAGATCCTGCCTTAAAATAAAGAGGTGGAAAAGTGACTGAGAGAGAAATCTGACCCTTGGCCTTCACATACCTGTGTACAAATCCAAAACCACATGAAGATGGACACTCACACATGACATATACATGAGCCTAACAGTGAACTTCTATGCAAGACTCATTATTTCTGCTCTGCAGATGAAGAGGAGAGCCCCATCCTTGCCACATGCCTAGGACCCCAGCCATTTCCCAGCATAGGTGTAAAAGAACCAGACTAGTTAACTCCCTGAAACTGTCAATCAACAACACAATTAGATGACCAAGAAGCCCAGTAGATGCTGGAGAAGAAAATAATGCTAAATTTACAGCTCCGAGAGTGGCATGGCAAACAGTGTTTTCCCCAGGGTCCTAGAGAGACAAAATCTGGAGGGAAAGAGTGCTGGCAGATGGGGAAAGGATGTGGGCAGTCAAGGAAGAAAAAATGGTGCTTTTTTGTCAAAGTGTCAATGAATATTCTATGATTAAGAAGAGGTTGGTTTCTGAGATTCTAATACTGGAAAGAATGATTTAGAGGGTTTAAAGGATAATAATTTAAGGTAAGCCAGTTAGTTTTTCCAGTCCCTGCCTCTAATTTATAATTCTTGTGAATTGGCTCAATAGAAATTATTAGCTTTTTTTTCTTTTTGAGTTTCAAAACAAATACTGATTTTCATTTATTCAAATATTAAATAAGGACAACTTCTGGTTATCATTTAGGTTTGTTGATCTACTTCTTTGTATGGGAACTGAACCCAGGGATATCAGACACTGTTAAGCACATAGTGTATCATGGAGCTGCACTTCCAACTCCATTCAGATATGATCTCTGTGGGGCTGGGCAGAGGGTTTAGTGCATATCATACAAGCATGAGATTCTGACTGTGATACCCAGCTAGCGTTTGTAACCCAGGGCTTAGGTGATGGAGACAGCTGGATCCTTGACTCACTCACTGGCTGGTTAGCCAGTCTAACCCCATTGTCAAGATTCAGATCAATGAAGCGACCTTGCCTCAAAACCATAAAGGTGTGGGGGGGGGGAGGAAAGAGAGAGAGATCTGATGTTGAATTGTTGAATTCTGGTGTATTTATACACATGAGTTTGCCAAATACGCACACATAAAAACACATGAATAAACCAATACCACATATAAAATGCTTTCATATAATTTGTTTAAAACATGCATTGTGCCACATAATTTTGTGAATTAAATCAGTACAAAATATTATCACTTTAATAAAAAATAATGAGCAAGTGTTTCAATGGAAAAAAATTCCTCTCCAGTAAATGTCAGTTCAGTCTCTGGCTCACTATGTTTAGCAGTGTTAGCTACCTTGTATTATCTTAAATCATAAAAATTAGAATATCTCCTCATTTCTGGATAAATGTGTGATTTTCATTTGTTGCCACCTAGTCAGTGCTCACTGCCTGCTGTCATCTGTGCCTTGGGCCTGGATCCACCCAGGAAGGTTTCCTCCAGCTTGACAATGTGCTAGGACCACGAAGTAAAATCTAAACAAGATGACTATATTTGTACAGAAACTTTATCATTAAAATTAGAAAAGTTCCAGGGTTGGTGGCATTTGCCTTTAATCTGAGCACTCAGAAGGCAGAGGCAGGCAGATCTTTACGTTCTGTGAGTCAGAGGCCAGCCTGGCTTACATATCAAGTTCTCAGAAAGTTAGAGTTACACAGAGACAGCTTGTCAAAGAACAAAACAAGACAAAGTAGGAAAGTAGGAAACAGTAACCATGGTATTTATATGCATAATTATATATTATATATTATATATTACACTCTTTGGGGGGTGAAAACAAAAATAGGAACCAGAGAAACTCATTCCAAAGGAGATAACAGCCTAGAGATATGGTTTAATTATTAAAGTTAGTATTAAAATTTAGCTTTGAGGATGAAGGGAATAAGGCAAATGTTATAGACCTTGCCTTGTGCAAAACATAGATGTGTATACATGTATAAACACACACACACACACACTCCTGGAGCCACCTTGCTCTTTTTGTAAAACATTTCTCTTATGAATAGTTGATAGAAAAAATAATGAACGAAAATTTTAACTTACGTTTTCAAAACATGAAGCAGTTTTACCATATTTCATTATGCAACTTTCAGAAAATATGATGCAAAATATACCTTACTCTTTACGAGTGAAACATTCTTACATATTTGGGACAGGTGAAAAACATGCTTTTGTCAAAACCTACTGAACTTACAATGAACCCTACTGTAAGCTAACATGGCACTGTTCACTTGCCAGTGATGAAGGTGTGACACTGGCATGGGTATTACTAGTGGGGGACACTGTGGGAGACACTGGCATGGGTGCTCCTAGCAGAGGAACACTGTGGGGACCCTGACATGGATGTTACTAGTGGGGAACACTGTGGGAGACCCTGACATGGATGTTACTAGTGGGGAACACTGTGGGAGACCCTGACATAGGTGTTACTAGTGGGGGACACTGTGGGAGACACTGGCATGGGTGCTCCTAGCGGAGGAACACTGTGGGGACCCTGACATGGGTGTTACTAGTGGGGAACACTGTGGGAGACGCTGACATGGGTGTTACTAGTGGGGAACACTGTGGGAGACACTGGCATGGGTGCTCCTAGTGGGGGACACTGTGGGGACCCTGACATGGGTGTTACTAGTGGGGAACACTGTGTGGAAAACTTACCTCTATAAATCCTGCTTTATGTCAGCATGAAACTGGTAAGAAAGTTTTATTTTTACTATTTTTAATTAGATGCATGCATTTCTATGGGGGCGGGGGATATGTGCACTGGAGGGGAAGTGACCATGGAGGTCAGAGGCATCAACATGCCCCAGATGTAGTTACAGGTAGTTGTAAGCAAAGCATTGTGGGTTATGTGACCTGAATGAGGTCTTCTTCAAGAACAGGAAGCTCTTTTTACTGCTGAGCTATCTTGCTAGCCTCCCAGTTTATTTATTTTTAGCAAAACCATTCTTATAGATGATGGCCTAACCTTCGACATTATAAGATACGTGCCAGGCAAGGACAGTTGTGAAAGTCTCCAGAACCTTCCCAGCATTCCAGCCAAGTGTGTCAGTCTGGCATCACTAAGAGCTAGGTAATATAACCAAGTGATCAGTAAATTATATAATACCAAGTTGCTGTTTGATGAAAGCCACAACAATTTATCAGAATAAAATTAATTCTATTCTTTTATTACTAATCAGGTGATTTAACTTGAAAACTTTTTCTGATCACTCTACCACCCATATATTAAAATATTAATCTTACTTAATTGCTCAGACAAAACTAGAAACTGTGGGATTGAAGCATGAGGAAAGTAAGTGCGTAAGTGCATTTATTTAGGTAAATGAACGTGTAAGTTCGGAACCAAGGATTAATCAAACTTCAAAGCCTGCACTGTTGGCTGCATGTGGCTGCACGCATCCTAACACTAAGCAGGAATATGTACTAGAGCACTATGCAGTTTTCATACATAACAGGGAGTTACTGCATTCCAGCCCACATAAAACTTTGTAAACATGATTAATAGAAAATTAAACACTGGGGAAATAATTATTTTAAAGTAAATTTTTTTCTCCTCAAGCCATACCTCTTGTTAATGGTAAGCATAAAGTCATAATATCCGTATAAAGCATGAACAGGAAACCACAGTTTGTATGTATTAAGTGTATTAGCAGTTAATCGTACCACATAAAAGTAAATAGAAATGCCTGAATATTCACATGCGGTTTACAGTTTCTGGACCAGAAAAACATATCATATTTAGAAGCAATTATAAGAAAACATTCTAACATATTTTCATGCTTAAATATGCTTTTTGCATTTTTGTTAGTTTTTTTAAAAAATTTAATTTAATGGCCACTTTTGAAGGCCTGTTAGGAAAGCAAGACATTGACTCCAGGTGAAGGCTATAACACTTCCTCAAACAAGTGCAATAAAATTTAAATTCCATTATCTTATGAATAGTTAAGGATTTGACTTGAAAGCTTTCCCTGACATCTCCACTGCCTATATCGTAAAGTGTTAACTTCACTGAGGTGCTCATACAAAGCCAGCCTTGCTGCACATGCCCTGCATGGGCGGAGAACACTATCTATAATGGACTATGTGTCTGAGACTGGAGAGCTGAGAAAGAGGAAGAGTGGGGGCAGGCATCACAGCTCTGTTTGCAGTGTTTGAACACACAGCTGGCAAGTCAGAGGGCTTCCCAAAACACAGGTCTCCTCGTAAATCCCAAACGCTTGTCACAAACTCTTCTTGCCACCTTGGGGCTTTCCAATAGGTTAATTTGAGATTTTTTTTTTCTTTACAGTACAGGAGCACTCCCAGAATCTATCAGTCCTCTGCACAGATGCATCCAGGATGAGGTAAATGGGAGATGCTTTAGGAATGACCATGAATAGTCTGCTGGAAAGTCTCATTACATTTTCTTTAAACATAAAAATATGTAAAGAAAAAATAAGACATGGAATTTAGACAATGCATTAAGTAATACACAAGATAGGGTTTCTCCATGTACAAGCCATTGGATGTCTGGCCTTAAACTCACAGACATCTACCTGTCTCTGACTCTTGAATGCTGTGACTAAAGGCATGTGCCACCACCGCCTGGACAGGAAGTCGTTTATATAAAGAAAATCCTTCAATGATACTGGGAGCTTGTGCTCACGGAATACCCTTTTAATGGTAACAAGCCTTATGACTAAAATATCAAGTTATTCATTGCCAGCGAGGAAATCATCTCAACAAGCTGGTGCTGACAGAAGACAGTACAGTGGTTTATTTTTTCTCCCACTGTCCAGAAGTCCTGTCCTGTCACAGGCCACAAAATACGAGTTTATTCAACGCCACATTTCCTCTTTGCTCACCCTGGCAAACGCAAAGCCAGTATTCCTTACGGTTTTTGAAGAATGTTCCCTGAGGACTTCAGAACACCGAGTGAAGCATTACCTCAGGCACTCACGGCTATCGTTCCTTCTCTTGGGTTTAATAATTTCTCCCCGGGATTTAAAGTGTAACGCCACCTAAGAACCACAAGTCAACTTGATCCTCTTCTGAAAGCTGGATTTCGGCTTCAGAACTATGTGCTCTCCGTGTGTAATGTGTTTTACAGGCCTTACCAGGTTTCAATTAGGTTCATTCAGGTGCTCCGAATGCCAGGCAACATAGCTACATTTTCAAGTGAATGACTCTCCTTCAACAAATCTCCAGAGAATAGCCTTTAAACACACCATTCGGGGCGGAGGGGGTAGAGGCGAGGTGGGGGTGATCTTCTAGGGAAACTTGTTCATTTTGCTGTATATCAGTTTTAGGGTACCCCCCAAGTCTTTATCTCTGCATACAGTGCAACCATATAGTTTCCCATTTCCTTAAAAATTGATGTGGAAATAAAATTAATGAGCAAACTTTTATGTACAAGAGATTTTAATGGTGCTAACTGTCAATCTTAAAATACAGTAAGAAGAAAGGCAGGAAACCGAATGGACAGAGGAAGAAATGGGAGGGATAAGGAAACGAAACAAATGAAAGATGCTGAACGCTGAGACAATCATGAGATGATGAAACCATGGTGATCTTGTTTTAGAACTGAGTGAACTATATGAACATACCTGAAATAATTTAAGTCGAAACAGCAACAGAAGCACATCAATCCTAAAGAAATGATCAGGTTAACTTGAAGGATTTGTGGGGAAAGGAAGAACGCTTGTTTCCCCCTCGACCAGCATCTTTTGTAGTTGGAGGGTAGGAGATGTTAGAGACACGTGCTGCAATTGCCCATACAGGCCCTTCCTTAAAACACAGCTGAGTGCCTGGATAGAGAGCCCTGTCAGGAAAGGCTGCCTCTGCAAGCAAGACAGTGTGAACTTGAATCCCTAAAAACCATCTAAAGGTCAGCTGTGGCAGTGGGAGCCTGGCGCCAGGCTCCCCAAATCCCAGAGCTCAGTGGCCAGGCCAGTGCATCTGATCAATAGCGAACTCTAGCATTTAAGAGAACCTGATTTTAAAAATAGGGTAGGAAAAAACACAGGAGACACCTGACATGGACCTCTGACCCCCAAGCACATCTATATAAATGTACATATGGACTTACATAATAAAAATATAACTTTTCAGCGGTCCCCACAATCAGCAAACCTCTACCATGCACCTCTGCCCACCATGCACTTGACTCTGCCCCACCAAGATCCACTCTGCTGCCCAACACCACACACCTGAACATCCTCCCCTTGGCCAGTCCTTCCCTACAACCAGAGAAGACCAGAGGACACCAGTTGAAACAGGTGAGTGACTTGCATCCCACTTGGACTACCCTAAAGTCCAGACTCTAACTAACTAAACCCCAGGTCTCATTCTGTACACCTTTCCACCCCATCTGAGTACCATAAAGGCAGTCTGGCATTGTCCCCACTTCTAGTGGAACTCCACTGCTTTGGTGCAGTCCCCACCAGACAGTAAACAGACACCGAATACCCTCTCTAAGGCCAGACATCCCTGCAACTCCAGTAGACTACACAGATACAGGTGCAAACCACACCTCTTGGAAGAACAGGCACTGGCACAGGCCACACAAGTTGGAAGAACAGTTGAGCAAATGATGGTGTTAGGACACATTCAACAACCAAAAGAACAATATGGCACCACCAGAACCCAGTGGTCCTACAACAGCAAGACCTGAACAATCCAATGCAGCTGAAACACAAGAAAATGAACAAAAAAAAATGTTATACAGATGATAGACACTCTTAAAGATGAAATGAAAAACTCCCTTAAAGGAATGAAGGAAAAGACAAACAAAAAGATGGAAGAAATCAATAAATGCCTTAAAGAAAGCAGAGAAAAAAAAATCAAACAGGAGAGGGAAATGGTTCAAGACTTAAAAATTGAAATAAAACAATAAAAAACACAAATCAAGGAAATTCGAGAAATGGAAAAATCTGGGGAAGTGAACAGGAGCTAGTGATGCAAGCATCACCAACAGAATACAAGAGATGGAAGAAAGGATCCCAGGCACTGAAGATGCGATATAGGATATAGATTCATCAGTCAAAGAAAATGTTAAGTCCTATAAATTCCTAATGCAAAACAATTAGAAAATCTGGGACACCATGAAAAGACCAAACCTAAGAATAATAATATAAAAAAAGAGAATTCCAGCTCAAAGACACAGAAAACATATTCAACACAATCATAAAAGAAAACCTTCCCAACCTAAAGAAGGACATACCTATAAAGGAACAAGAAGTTTAAAAAACACCAAATAGGCTGGACCCCCAAAAAAGAGCTCCCTTGCCACATAATAATCAAAACACTAAATATACAGAATAAAGGAAGAATTTTAAGAGCTGCGAAGGAAGAAGGCCAAGTAACATATAAGGCCAGACCTATTAGAATTACATCTGATGTCTCAATAAAGACTTTGAAAACAAGAAAGTCCTGGACAGACATTATTTAGACACTAAGGGACCAGGATGCTAGCACAGATAATATACCCAGCAAAATGTTCAATCACCACAGGAGGAGAAAACAAGATATTCTATGAAAAAAATCAGATTTAAACGATACCTATCCACAAATTCAGAGGTATAGAAAGTACTAGAAGGAAAACTCCAACTCAAGGAACTCAGCTACATTCATGAAAATACAGCCAATAGATAATCTCACAAAAGCAAAACACAAAGAAGGGAAACACACTACTATTACCAGCCCAAAAGTAAAAATTAATGGGAAATAACAATCACTAGTCATGAATATCTCTTAATATTAATGAACTCAATTTGCCAATAAAAGACACAAGCTAACAGAATGGATATGAAAACAGGATCCATTCTTCTGTTGTATACAAGAAACATACCTCAACTTCAAAGATAGACACTGACTCAGAGTAAAGGATTGGGAAAAGATTTTCCAATCAATATCTGACAAAATATACTTCAAACTAAAATTAATCAAAAGAGATGGAGAAGGACATTTCATATTCAAACGAAAAATTCAACAAGATAAAATCTCAATTCTGAACATCTATGATCCTCATACAAAGACGCCCAATCAGAAAATTGGGACTCATTCTACCTCAAGACCCAGAGACACCACTTGGTCATATACCCAAAGGATACTCAATCATGCCCCAAGGACACTTGCTCAACTATGTTCATAGAAGCATTATTTGTAATAGCAAGAACCTGGAAACAACCTAGATGCCCCTCAACCAAAGAATGGATAACGAAAATGTGATAAATCTACACAGTGGAGTATTAATCAGTGTTAAAAATAAACTAAAACCCAATCATATTATGAAACTTGTAGGCAAATGGATGGAACTAAAAAAAAAAATCCTGAGTGAGGTAACTCAAACCCAGAAAGACAAACACGGTAAGTACTCATTCATAATTGGATAGTAGATGTAAAGAAAAGGATAACCAGGCTATAATCCACAGTCCCAGAGAAGCTAGGTAAGAAGGAGGACCTTAAGAGGCACACATAGAGCTCTCTGGGAAGAGGGAATAGATGAGATCTCCTGGTTAAACTGGTGCAGGGTGGTAGAGGGGAGGGAGAATCGCAGCACACACAATCAACTGTGCAGGGAGGGAGAAGGGAGCTGACTGGTTGACAGAGCTCAGAAACCTGTTAGAATATTGTTGTAGACCATGTTAACCCAACGTATGACAAGAGTGAAATACACCAGATCAGCCCTATGGCAGGCAGAGCTCAAAGAATTAAAATATTTAAAAGTTTCTAAGCACCTTAATATTTTTCCACCAAAAGAAAATTTTATTCTGGTGTCTTAAAATGTTACAAAATATGTTATGAAAAGCTTTATTTTTTATTCTCAGCTAAGGTGAGTTGTGTAAAATTAAATGATGTCTATATATAAGTCAACAAGTGTAAAAAAAGAGAAATGCTCCCATGGTATTCTGGGGAAGGAAACTAAAAAAAAAAAAATCTAAACTCCAGCATGGATGATACAGAAATAATTATGAGATCAAAATATGAAATTTAGGCTTCTGGTGGTTTAATGGGGCTATGTATGCACTGTTACATGTCAAACATTATAAAGGCAGCAGAACTCCTGCTCTCTCCCTTCTATGCATCTTAGTGACTCCAAGATAAAGCTAAACCTAACTCTTGGCTTCACTGGTGCGCTTTCCTTGTGCCGCCAAATCCATTTGTGACAAATCGAGCTACAAGTATGGACACTTTTCAGTGCTCAGCTAGGTTTCTCCAGTTTCTCCTCATCCTCCTCAGCATGCCCTAGGTTCCTCTGGTCTCTTCTGTCCTGTCCTTCCCCCTCACCCCTCCTCAACATGCCCTAGGTTACTTCAGTGTCTTCTCTGTCCCTGCCCTTCCTCCTCACCCTGCCCTCAACATGCCCACTAGGAAAGTGCATTAAAATATTGCTTCCTCTAATTAAGTCATGTGGAAAGAGCATGGATCTTCACCTCTGAAACTTGATGCACTTCAGCTAATTCCATCTTTCAGAATCCTGAGGTTGACAAACAATTTAATTTTTAAAAATTGATCATTATCAAAAGGGAAAGAAAAAAAGAATGCCCAGTTCAGCACAAGAAGATAACACAGAGACTAAACCTAAATCTTTATGAGTTTCAACAACGTGGTCTCAACATGAGGAATAGAAACAGTTAAGAGTAAATGTGTCAAGAGACAAATCCCTTGCAAATCTTAAAA
>JAQHUG010000147.1:1469511-1493558 GCA_028555095.1 Dicrostonyx torquatus | reverse complement strand
TTCATAGAAAAGCAATTGTAAACACTTAGCAAAGTAATGCCAGAGTCATTGCCTTTGTTTTCTGAACATTGTCAAAATTATATATGTATATATATACACATATTATATATATATATATATCACTTAATAAATGAATTATACAACAAATTCAGAAATAGTCTTTACTTCTTCAAGGCAATGAGGTTACTGAAGGCAATTACATAAATCTAAACCGCTAACAGAACAAGTAGTGAAAGAAATGTACAAGCTTAGATGAAACATCAGAACCTGAATATAAATTTTTAATACATTAATAATAATTTTTAGCAAAGAAATATCAAATAACCTGAAACATACAGCCTCGTGGTACACTTTTATGACCGTCTGTGTTTGCCTCATTCTATCTTTCTATAGAATTACTGCCTGTATCTGTGATATCAGAATGCATTGTTCCAGTACCTAATGGGACAATATTGCTCATAGCTAGCTTAAGTCATTCCAGTTTAATGTAGACACAAGGAAAATAAGGGCTTGTCATCTATAGTACATAATAAGAACTGGCACAAAATGTTTAAATATTACTATCATCATCATAAAAGCTTATTTAAAACTAAGTTATTTTTATATACATGTACAAATGCTTAAGTTGAGTCATGTTCTTTTTGATGTCAATCAATTATACATGATGATGTCATCAATTACATGATGTTTATTAAATTTTTAATATGGTATCCTATAACAGCATTTATGTCATTGCTAGGAGAGAGGGAGGGAGGGAGGGAGAGAGAGAGAGAACATGAAAGAATCAGTATGTCTCCTACTTTTTGCCTTGCACAATAGACACACACATCTTCAAATACACCAACTCAGCAATCTCAAAAGCTGTTACTTCAAAAGTCTGGTGCTTCTATTGGTGCTGACATGTCTTCTCTTCATTGCCTGGGTGACATTTCCTCTTGGAGTGATGACTGCTCCATTCTCATTAATTCCATCACTGTGAGCGGGATTATGTGTCACACCCTGTAGCATCATGGACATCTCCAGTCCTCCCCCTCTGCAACCTATATTTAATCACGGTGTCTTAGGGTATATCTGCCTCTACCCCACCTGCTGCTGTGTCACTCAGCCTGGCTTTTAAGTGTATGAGTCAAGCATTCAGTCACCTTTAGGTACTACAGTGATAAGGATTTTCCACATTAATAACCCCAGTTAAACACACAAGCATACATTCTGGGAGTCTTATTGCTTTACCTAAGATGATGTCAAGGCAAGTAACCCACACACAGTTAATCTGCTTCTAACGTAACATCTCCCACTCTGCACGGATTAGATGCTTTTACCTGCTAAGCCACCTTTATTACTCCAAATCTTTGTTTTCAAGCCAGCACTGGATTATTAATTTCTAGAAGCATGTAATAAAGGGAGGTATAGATGTGAATAGAGCGAAAGGTATTTTTTTTTAAATGAAGGAATGAGAAGAGGTGTGAGCAGAGGAGGCTGCTGCAGTGGTTACTCAAACTGAGTATATGAATACACATACACACACACACACACACACACACCCATGCATCAGAAATAATGGACCAGTATGACTTGTCACCTGGATACAAAGTCAGCAAGGCCAATGAAAATTCAGTCTCAACAGGCATAGTCAAGGAACATGTGAGGCATAGGGGGTAGAGGTAGAGGCAGGGTAGAGAAGCTAGCATGAAATCTGAATACAAATGGAACTTGTGAGCTTGGCTTCATGGAATGACAGGATGAGTGACAAGATCAAAATTCTCAGCACCAGGTGCCCCAAATCACCCATCACAAGACACCCTCAAAACCAGAGGGCAGCCCACAAATCAGCACAGCTTCTAAAGCTCTCCACGTAAGCCTGACTCCAGGGAGCATTCTGGTGGTTTGTCCATCTCCTTCTGAGTCTTGGAATTTAGCCAAAGACCGTGCTTCCACACATCTGCTGCCTAGGTGATTTTAATCAGCTCTCAGAGTTGAAAAGCCACTGTTTCAAAAGCCACTATTTGAAATAACAAGATGAATCTTGAACATTTATGACCAGACTTTGGCCCCTACATTGAGATCGGGACTACTTCACATCCAACTGCCTCCTTGGAATCTCCTCAAAGGTGTGTAGCAGGCAACTGAAATTGAAAAAACCCTCAAAACTGTAGGCTGAATCCCAACCACCCTTTCACCCAAATGTGTGCGCCACATTCTGAGTTGAAGTTAACTCCTATCTTATAGTGAATGTGTTAGTTCTCTTTCCAAGTCATGCCAGTTCCACCTTCATAATATATTTCCTTTATGGCTATTCTCTTTTTGTTCTTTGTTTTTTGTTCTTTGTGTAGCTTTGGAGCCTGTCCTGGCACTCCCTCTGTAGACCAGGCTGGCCTCGAACTCACAGAGATCCGCCCATATGGCCACTTCTTATCACCTCCCAGCTACCATCTTACTATCTTTTGTTATCTGGGATAACAAAAGCCCATTTCACTCATCAAAACACCTGTAGCTGACTTTTAAACCTGTAAGGTAGCTCATGTTCACATGGTTCCCACTTTACCTACAGCAAACGCCTTAGCAAAGCCTATGGTCCTGTCACCTCATCCTGCCTTCTTCTTGGTCTCTGGTTCTTCTAGCTCACTAGGTCTCTCGTCGGTCAGAAAAGTTCAAAAATGGGTTTCTAAGTCAAGCTGGTTCCCACCTTGGGTATTTTGTGCATATTTGAAATATGCATAATAAGCTTGTATCAGAACGTGCAGAAGGTTGAACTGGGGAAGCCAAGGAGGGGGTGTAAGCAGCTGTGTAAAGCTGGAAGAAGGGCTCTCGGTTCATTTCTCATCTTCCACAGCAAAAGGGTTAAAATTATCTTTCCTCTGCCTCCATCTACTTTGCTTTTTTCTTTAGTGACAGGCTATTTAATAGATGATTAAAGTTGAGATTTTAGTAAAACCCGAGGATAAACACAGACTTATGAGCTGGCTCGAGCAGAGAGGAGTGGGTACTGCAGCATTAGCCATGATGCTGCAGATGACTCAGGCTCTGATTGTGTCGCACGCCTCCTCAGGCTACACTGGTTTGCAAGCAGACCGAAGTAGCCCCTCTATGAGCCCTTACAAAGCCAGCATCAATGGTCTGGTGCTCGGCTGGTGTTCGTTGACGCAAGTGACAAGCTGTTTTAGATAAGCACAGGTGAGCCCATTGTTTCATCTGTCATTTGTCACCTCCTTGGAACATGTATGAGACACGATATGAGACAGAGGGCGAAAGCAGATAATGCCCTTACTGTCCCAGATTATGAATGTGGTACACCGACTCATTTTTGTATATGCAACTTCACTTATCTATCTTTGTGCAAAAGTGAAGCATTTAACAAATGAAATCATCAAATATCAGTCCCATTAGTACTACTTCTGAGGCAGGAGTTGGACATTAGAATGTCTGTAATACAGTGTTCCCTGTGGACATGACCTTCAGCTTTCCCATTCTTTCAGGTATGTGTATATTTGGTTATTCACATGGTGTTCCTACCATGTCACATAGGCAAGCATGAGACACAAGCGATATTGAAAGTAGCATGTGTTCAAGGTTTCGGGGGCATCCTGGGAAACACGTACTGCATCTAGGTACCAAGGTAAACAACATAACAAACAACCAAATAAATATCTGCCAAGGTCCCCACTCATCAGGACTTTCCACTTAGGGCTGGAAGATATTTAATAACTAAGGAAAGTTTTAAGTGTTTGCAAAATATTTAAAGAGAGATATCACTGAAGATGGAACGATCTATCAGGTGGCTTTGGATGTGATACCAGAAGGGGACAAGCTAGGGGACCACTTTAGCAGGAAAGGCATGGTAAGGAAGCAGAGCCAGTCCACCCATAATGGCCTGATAGAAAAGACAGTGCTGGACCCTCACCCATGTTCTTCACTTGGTGCTTTGTGAAGGATGGGAACTGGGAAAGTATTTTTTTCCCTTGGAGAAATTTGTTTAGAATGGTGTTTTAAAGATACATTATCTTTATGGGGATGGGTTTTTATGGACTAAAGTGTCTTACTGAGAAAAGCAACCTCCAGGTAGACTGAAATCCATTAGACGAAAAGGAAAAATGTCAACAAAGCTGAAAATAATGGCACTGGTTATGAATTTGTGTGTGTGTGTGTGTATGTGTGTGTGTGTGTACATGTGTATGTAAGTGTGCAACATACTCACCTGACAGGAGGACTGAGAGATAATGCTCAAATGCTACTGTACTTTGTCCAAATGGCTTAGCTTTGTGCCTCCCCCATGTCCTAAGGGTCTGAACTATTAATACATGGAACATCATCAGTGATGCCTTTTAAACCCAGGAATTATTAAAAATACACAATATAATATGCAAGATGTGATTATGAAGACACGAGACTGATTTCATGAGTCACAGAGAAAAATAAGATTCATTATATAACAATCACGCCTTGTATAAATTATAGTCCAGCCAACAGGGACACTAAATATGCACTTTAATTTGGATTACAGTACAAAAGTAACTTCACTATCTAATGAGATGAATTATTAATCAATGCTAAAAGATACTTTTAAAAATCTCTGCTTGAATAAAGGCCAACTCTAATCTCATGTATTTTACAAGTAATCTTCAATAAGTCATTATCATTTTATTCTCAATTAAACCACACCCTTAAGTAGGACACTTTTTATAAGTTAGAAGTTGTATCTAGGTTGATGGTGCAGGCCTGTAGTCTCAGCTACTTGAGAGACTGAGGCACAGGGATTGCAAGCTCAAGGTCTCCCTGGGATGCAGACTGAGTTCAAGGCCAGCTTTGGCAGCTTAGTGAGGCAATGTCTCAAAAGGTACTGGGGTCATAACTTAGCAGGGCTTACGTATCTCGGGAGGGTCTGGTTTCAAACCCTTGGACCAAGAGAGAAACAAAAGAAAAATTTGCATCAGCAATGAAGTTTTTGCCATTTTATTCCTGTTGGGTGGAAAAAAATTAAAAAGCAATATGCTTTAAGAAAGTGAGTTGAGCCTGGAAGATCTTCAGCAGGTAAGGGTGTTTGCCCCCAAGCCAGAGGACCTAAGCTTGATTCCTAGGGCCCACACAGTGGGAGAGAACTAACTCCTAAAAGTTGTCCTCTGACTGCCACACAGAAACACACACACACACACAAAAAAAAAAAAACCCAACAAAAAAACCAATAATAACACGGATGACAATAGTAAAGAGAAAGTAAGTCTTCCCTTTGGATATGCATCCACTGTGGGAGTCTCACAGGATGATGGTTCTGCTACTACCACACACAGCACAAAACATCTATATACCCACTGTCTGGAAGCCTATGGTTTAACAAGTTTCAAATCCAATAGCTCCACTAAAATTTGAGCTAAACTTCTGCTTGTTTTATTGCAGTTGATCAGACCTTATGAAATATACAGTGACTTCTCTGGGACACAAAGCAATAAGGCTCAAGAGTGAGCTCATCCAGTAGCATGCTCACTATGCAAGCATGAGGACCTGGCTTTGTTCATGGCACCCATCTAAAAAGCTAGTTACAGTGTCTAATACCCGTAATGTCAGTGTTTGGGGACAGGGAATGCAGAAGGATTTCCAGGAACTCCTTGGCTAGCCAGCACAGTCTTTTTGGTGAGCCCCAGGTACCAATGAGAGAAACTGTATCAAAAGGCAAGGCAAACGATATTTGAGGTTGACCTCTTGCCTCCACATAAATGCCCACACTAGAGCATGTACAAGCCCCAGGAACACACCACCTCACACATACACACTCACAAACAAGCATTTAAGAAAACATGGAGTAAAATTATTTTAATTTTATGTTTCTTGATTTAAAAAGACAATAAATCCCCTAAAGTTATATCCAAATATAACATTCCAGGAAATTATAGGGGAAAAAAGGGTGACAATAGCTACAGAGATAAAATGACAGTTATTCAATTGTCAGTCTTGCTTGCAATTATGCACATGTTAATGAGTCGTAATCTATAATGTAGGTGATTTTCTTTTCTTAAAATTCATATGTCATCACAGAAGCAAAAGAAATTCAAGTTCTGCTTGAAACTCAAATGCTCCCAGAATAGAACAGATCAGTCACCTTTTGTGAGTGAAACACATTTCGGTCATCTCACACCGGAGTGTCAAAATGAGTTTGCATCCTTGACGATCAAATAATGCCACACCTACTTGAAGTACCAAATTCTGTGTCTCGTGTCTTTTAAAAGCAGGGGTGGTAAAAGGAAAAGGAGAAATTCAAATATTTTATAATATACTTTTCTAGAACGGTATCTCAGATCTGCTTGGTAAGGAACAGAAAGGAGGTGGGACACAAAACCATGCGTGAAGACACTCAGGGACACAACTCAGAGTGTCTGGGAAGTTCACATGATGGACACACGCTTTTCGGATATGATAAACTAAAGAGCATGGAAGTTTTTGAAGGCACTAGGAAAACACCATTTAGACGGTATGCTAGGTCTGAGCCACGGCTGAGAAGATTGCAATGTCATTGGTACACAGTATTTTCTCCCATGAGATTCTAATTAGCTCCATGACCTGGCTTATGCTCAGAGGGCAAAGCAAAGAAGTGCTGTGAGTTTGAAAATAGCTTGGGTTATGTAGCGGGAAGCCTGCTCAGAAAGTCTAGGGAAGGGAGGGAGAAAAGGAGGAAGGGAGGGAGAACAAAAGGAGATTCTAATAGTATATGAACTCACTATTTGCTATACTGGATCTGTTCTTCCTATGTTAAGTTTTCTTATCAAAATGACTATCTATCTATCTATCTATCTATCTATCTATGTGAATATCATTCACTTAACTACTTACCTACCAAACAATCATATATTCATCTAGCTATATATTCTACTACAAATTATGGTTTTTAATAAGTAGCATTTTTTTCTTTAGGTTCACAGTCATTTGCATCAACTGTCTCTTTTATATATATATACATATATATATGCATATACATATATATATTACCTTTTAATAATTCTTTCCTGGTTCATAGTTTCGATGCTATAGCAAAAACTTTGCTGAATATCTTACTGTTTTTCTAGTCAGTTTCAAGCCCCTTGATTTTTGGCAAACTGATACAAAAGTAATGAGGTTGACCTTCATTTCTGGACTTTCAAAGTTCCTTTATGTTGTCATAGACCTCTCATTTAAAGATCACTCACTTATACTCAAGGGATTTTATGTCTGACTTAGAAAATATGGCCAAAATCCAAGTAGAAATTTTAAAAGGCATAAAAGGATGTGGTACTTCCTTATGCTAAGCACATTTCCAGGGCAGGTAAATACAGTTCCATCCATTCAGAATAAATCAGATTTAGAAAAGTAAAGACCTCTGAATTAGAATTTGGAGAAACAGGAGGCTGCCTCTCCTTTTGATAAATTTTCTTTTCCCATGTACATGGCAGCAGGCATCTTTTTTGTTTTCATATCTGACACAGTAACGCAAATGTGATATCCATTTAATCATCTTGGTCTTCTGTGTGAATTTCTCCTGTAAATTACACAAATCAGAGACAAGATCTACTTCATGGCAATTAGAGGATATTAGTACAAGAAATTAAAAAGCTAAAGCTGACATTTTGCAACATAAAAGTATCACCCCCAAAGTTTGAAATTTTCCACAATATTCAGTTTCTGAAATGTTAGTAGGACTGCAGTTTGCAGGAAAAGGTCTCGCACAGAGAAAGCAGCAAGTGTAGTTAGCTTGCCACAAAGTATTACCCGCTAGATTTGGATAAAATGGGTGACATAGTCGGAATCACAGCTTTGGAGAATTCTAAAGAGAAAATCCCTTCTCTAGGGTTCTTTCCTAAGCCACCTCCCACCCCCAGCCACTGCCTTCAGAGAAGAAATTTCCAGAGGGTTCTTTACTGTTTGTGTGGTTATCTTTCAGTTTGATTTTGGAGCAGCAGGAACTGCTTGGCCCGCTAAATTTCATGTTTAAAATATAAAGCGTACTTTGTGCTACTTTGTTTTCCAAGTTCCCCAAATCATTCCATTAAAGGGAATGAGCAAGGTATTTAGAAAAATTACTTGAAAGGAAAGCACAATTCTGCCTGGTTCTTTAATGTCCCTCTGAGAATCTACTCTGCTCCTTAATGAAAGCATGCCATGGAATTTCTCATACCTCCTCCTGGCCGGAAAGCAAAGCCACAATAGGTATGTCACAATGAAAACAGGGATAAAGTTCTTCGGAGTGGACGGAAATGCCTGCACAGCTCTTTCTAATTGGAATACTGATCATCAGCAAATCAGAGATTTGGTGGCTCAAACAGCCCTTATTACATCTGACTCACTGATCCCTTTCAAAGTCTTGCCCCAACCTTGGGCACAATACAAAACCTTAGTGAGCCAGTCGGCTCTTTTGTCTATTTGCAAAACAAAGCACAATCCAAAGACCAAGGTTTTAGGAGATAAAATAACATTTACATGAGGACAGATCTCTGCCTTCTGTTTGTCCTAGGTGCATATTCTTTCTACTTTTCTTCACAAGATACAGTCACTTGTCATTTAGCAATCTTAGCAAAAGTATCTGTAGTTATGCAAAAGTCAATAAAAATACAGAGAATGTGCTCTGTGTATTCAGTACTGGAAGTACTTAGGAAATAATTGTGGTGTAGTAGAGCCCTTGTTTTATTCCGGTATGAATTCATTCAGGTATGAGTTCAAGGGTGACGTCAGAAGAGTATATCTGAGTTCCTGTACTAAAGCAAAGAAGTTCATCCCTAACGATGCACACCAAACATTAAAGGAGAGTGCAAACTATGCCAAAAATATGACTGGACTAACTGACAGGTGCATGGTCCTGAGAGAGAGAAACAGGGAGAGGGAGAGGGGGGGAGAGAGAGAGGGAGGGAGGGGGGACAGAGAGAGGGAGGGGGGAGAGGGAGAGAGAGAGAGAGGGTGGGAGAGAGAGAGAGAAGCGCTCTGGCACATGCAGGAGCTAATGGAGGACAATGGATCCCTGAGCTGAAGCTAACAGAAGTTGTGGGATGCCTTAGTGGCTCCTGAGAACCAAACTCCAGTCCTCTGGAAGAGCAGCAAGTACTCTTAGCCACGAACTTTGTAAAGAGTGCTTTTTTCCCCTAAGAAATTACAGATGTTAAACAAAGTGAAAGTCTGAGGTTTTATCTAGCTGCCAGCCCTAAAGGTAAAACAGTTTATTGGATTTCTTGTTTTTCATCACTTCATCCTCTCCAACAGCCTGATTTCTCTCTAGTTCATACCATAACTGAATTGTTTTGTATAATGTGACAATACTGTGGGATGCAGTGTGAGAGCTTTGAGAAATATGTTGGGCAATGCTGAAACTTGCGGTGTGATTCTGAAGAAATGCAGTTCCTTTAAATAGAGGACAAGAAAAGCAGCAATGGTGTGTCCAAGAGAACGCAAAGCCAGCATTGATTGTGGTACAGAATTCACAACAGTCAAATAGTGTAAGATACATCCCCAAGTTGGGAAGTTTACAAAAACATGGGAGGTGGGTACTCAGTGCAAATGGAAGCAGTGTTTCAGGACAAATGACAGCTTAAACATGCAGGCTGGACTTATGAATGAAAACCCAAGACTCGCCGAGCACTAAAAAGGTTACTGTTTGAAGATGAATGAAGGATCGGAGCCAGAATGATGGGAACAAGAATCCCTAAAGAGGAAATCTATACAAAGGGCTGGTCCAGGAAGAATCTGTGGGAATTAATAAATAATTGGATAACTGGCGAGCTGGGCAGATGGAAGGGAAGGGAAGACTCTAAAAGGCTTCTGGATTATTGGTGGAAGGAGACTGCAATTACGTAGAATTTGAAGCATGGGGCTGTTTCATGAAGAAATGCTTTTCAGAAGAGTTGACTTAATTAAAATATATATAAAATATATATTCTCTGAGCTTGATGTCAGGCTAGATACAGAGGACTCATAATTTATCAACTAGGCCGTGCCAGGCAGGAGCGTATAGCAACCCAAATAGAGAGACATACAGATATTATTTGTGTAGCTGAAGTCCAAGAAATGACTGTGTAGGAGTCCTGTGTATTCTAACATTTTCCTGCAGAGATTACCTGGTTACTTGTCTTATTGCCAGAAAACAACCAATAACCACCTCATATGCAGGTTTCTCTTCAAAATATATTAAAAATGTCTCGATGCCAGCCTTCATATTGACTTCCACCTTTACTGAATATTTTTTCTCTTGGATACTTAGTGTCTCTTTATTATATTCTAATATTATACTACCTTTTCCTTTGTGAGTATTGCTGTTGGTATAACTTAATGCAATCGACACTTGAGCACTGAATGTAAAATACGTTTCAACCTTCATAACTCCCGTGAAAGCTTGGCTGTTTCTTGCGAGCGCTTAAGCACCTCAGAAGTAATTAACAATAAGTGTGCAATCCACACTATCTCTGGAGTTGAACCCGGGATGGAAGCCTCTACATGAGTGAGTGAGATTCTGGTTCCATGTTCTTTATTCTCCCAGACAGGGTCTCACACACAGGCTAGCATGGGCTCTTCATTTCTTTGCTTTCCACAACCACCCAGAGTCATTTTTATATAATCTCAGAGATGCATTTCTTTGAATCTTGTGCCAGTCCATATGAGGTAGAGCTGGACTGTGTGATGGACGGGATGTGGGATGCGGGGGTCAGAGTGCTGCGGCATGTGCTTTCTTGGCTCAGCTGCATCCTTGGTGGCGGTCTGCAGGGGTCTGGATGATAGAGCAGCTATTTCCCATGACCCTTTCTGATTCCTGCAATTCCAGCCAGCCAGATCCAGCCAGAACAGGCAACAACTCTTAGTTCTACTTTACCAAGGAATTCATTAATTAATGGGGAGAGGGAGTAATTTCTCCAGGTCCTACAACTGCCAAACAGTAAACCACCACCATGAGGCACCAAATGAATTTATGATCATTTCTGTTTTCTCGCACAATTACCTACTGGCTTGTTATAATCACCCATTTTCTGCCCTCCCCCCGAATCAGGATCTCATGATATGCATCATGTGTTTTGTTGTCCACTTGATCTCATCACTAACTTGTAAGAAGGATGATTTTCCAGTTTTATGTATTGTCGGGTATGATGATTTGGGCATGAAATGTGCTCCATCCCCCGTTCATCTCAAAGACTCACGTATTAAAAGGTTGGTTGCCAGCTAGTGACACTAGTTACAAGACTCTGTAACTTTGGGGGATCTATCTGTATAGAGTATGTCACTGGAGGAAAAGTCCTGCTACGGAGCTCCCTGGCGTCTGCTCCTTGTGACATGCAGACAGTTTCTGCCACATGTTCCCACTGCACTGATGCTCCCTGTCACGTCAGACACAGAAACTCCGAGTCAAGTGACCACAAGTGAACTCTCTAAAGCTGCCAATCGAGATAAATCTTTCCTCCTTCAAGTAGATTCTATCAGAAATTTTGTCCCAGTGAAGCAAAGAGGTACAGTAGATAATTCCACAAGAGAGCTCTGCCTGGCTGTGCAACACGCCCTGTCTTGCAGCAGGGACTATAAATACAAACGGGAAGTGAGGTCCATTTGGCAGTCACGGCTCAGAAGGAGGACACTGAATGGTCAATGGTCAGGGTATTCTAAACCACATACTGACAAAAGAAAAAAACTGATAAGCTAGCAACAACTGACCAACAACACCCACACCAGAGGCCAAAGTCTTCCTGGTTAACTGAATAAAAATAAGATTCTAAACAGTTGTTATTATGATTTTATCATGGTGTTAGTGAAAAACAAATGGATTTTCTTTTTTTATCTAGAACCCAATATCTAAATGAACGGGCAGAGTAACTGTCCAAAAGGCCAGAGGTTAAGGATTCAACGACTGAGCCTCAGGACTTTCACTGCTTGAGATTCTACTCTCTAGTAAAGGAAGTTTTCCTCCAGTCAAGAGAGGGAGAAAAACAGTACCCATATCTGAAGCTACATAGCATTTTAACAGTTAAAAATTGTCTTCACTTAAGCGGAGGGAGAATTAGGAACCTTGCCATGGCAATATGCCAAAACTGAAACTCCCTGGAGCCAGGTCCACAGCACCAGAAAAATAATTAACTCACTTCCAAACAGAGCACACTGTACTACGAAGAGACAGCATTACTTTTCTCAAGTCAGTGTGCTGAAAAAAGTCATGTTCTTATAATATGCATTCAACGCAAAACCCCGTACCAATTTCTGTTAATGGAAATATTGAGAAAGCACCTTCAGTAGTAAAAGCGGAAACAGCATGAAAAGCATCAAATACAAAAAGCGGAGAAAATAACATAAAGTAGAAGTTGAACCAACCAAACTTTAATGTAGAATTCTGCAAAGCGCCATCCCCTGGTAAGTATCTGTTTAGTGCCTGTACTACATGATAAATAAAGAATATACAGATGGTGAGCGCCAGGATTAGCCCTCTAGAGTCTCCATGTACCTTCAAGGATTTGAGTTCATTATTCTCATAAGAAAGATCATTGGTCTCATGCTCAGTGATTATGTCAGATACAATCTGTACTCTTCAACATAAGCCTAGAACTGCAACTAAGGCAGATGATGATAGAGATGAAACATACGTAAGTCATGGGGAGATGTCTGTTTGGCCCAAGTTGACAGCACAGTAGAACTCATGTTTGCATTAATACCGGGTGATTTTCAAAATCTATGTTGCATTTTAGTTACTGGGAGAGAAGCAATGAGACATGAGCCATTACCTAGTAATCAAAGTACTTTTCCTGGGACTGGAGAGATGGCTAAGGGGGTAAATGCTTGCCATACAAGCATTAGAACCTGGATTCAGATCCTTGGCACCCTGTAAAAGCAAGGTGGTCATAAACATCTGGAAACCTATATACTGTGGAGAGGGTAGGTGGAGACAGGTGGCTCCCAGTAGCTTTCTAGCCAGCCAGTCTAGCCAACTGGTGAACGAAGTTTAGTAAGAGGCCTTGTCTCAAAAGATAAGGTGGAAAACAATTAAAAACACTTTTAATTAAATCCATGGCCTCGAAATGTATGGGCACACATAAATACCTGCACACGCATATATATTCTCCACATGCATACACGTACACTATATGCAACCAATGTTTTCCATAGAATTGCACTGGATTACAAGTTTATAAAATAATGAGATTTAGTTGATATAATCTTTTTAAAAATCTCCCCTAATATATAAGTGTATAAAAGTGATTTTCCAAAGTAAAAAGCTGGCTGATTTAAAATAAAGCATCCGTAGGCACTCGAGCTACATAAATGTATTAGTCATTTAGGTCCTTACCGGAATCACATGGCAAGCTTTCTATGAGTCAAGGAGAATGGGTTTCTCCTGAATACTTTGTACTTCAATCAAAGAGTGAGATCAGACTCAAGCCCAGCAGGCAGTATGCAAGGATGGATCATCGGCAAGCATCTGTGTGCTTTCAATGGAGGAGTGTCCATGACAACAGCAGAAAGCGCCACAACAGTGTGAGTAACACTGTTAGCAGACTTGGAGATTAGGGACAGAATTAGCCGAGCCATCAATCTCCCTCTTGTCTATTTTCCTTACAGACGAATCCTCATGAGCGGAAGGAAGAACCATCACAGGATGCGTGAATCTGCCCTACGTGGTATTTCAGTCCTGCTCCTGTGCTGAGGGAGGAGGACGTGTCTCTAAATGCTACCAGATGGAACAATACGACCCTTAAAATACCCTCCTTAACTTGAGAAACACCTTCTCAAGTTCCCAATAATTGCTATGGGTACATGAATATATAAATAAAGAAACACATTCATTTTCTAAAACTGAACATGTGGAAGGGGGCCATTCCAGGGGCAACTTTCCAATTACCTGAAGAACTTTCCTTTGATATCACTTAGATGTAATTTCCTTATACAAGAAATAAGTTAACACCAGGGAACAATTTTCTCTCTAAATAGCTGTCCTAATTGCTATTATGTCATCTATAGTTACAACTAACTGATGAAATCTAGAAGGGCAGTTGCCACTGTAAAAACAGCAAATAGTGTAGCTGTAATTGAAATATTTAAAATACCAAACTGCTAATAAGCACTTTTCATTAAGTGTGTGCATTTTGCATTTTATTACATTTCATTTTTAAAGTTCTTATGACAATATGAATAGAGAAAATAAAGCCAAAGTCTGCTCTGAACAATTTATTGTTTTCTGTTTATTCACGATAAGCTTTTCTGCTGTTATGGTACACAGCATAAGAATTACTGGAATAATGCTTTATTGTTTTATTTTAAAAGCACACTAGGTTACAGGATCCTTGGTAATTCCATGATTAACCTGTAGCACATGACACTTAAGATGCTGTTTGATGCTCATATCCATTCTTGGTGGATGCTATCGCAAATGGTCCATCTATATGGGTGGTCTGGTATTCTGTTCTGAGAACACTTATAGATCTAAAATGTTGATAAATTTTGTTCATTTTCATGTTGAAAGTAAGGACATTGCATGTCACGTTAACACATCTTACAATAATCATTGCAGGGATACAGGAGTGTACAACAACAATAACAAAATACAAACACAAACAGATGCTAAAGAAAATTTAAGGCAGAGTAAGTTTTCAAGAATCAAAGATTTAAATTCACAGGTATAGAAAGTCTGGAACAATCAACTTGAGAAAAGAAACATGTTATTTATAAACTGACAGTAAGGCCCCACTGTTGAAGACAACACTTCCATATCTCACCAAATGCAGAGAGGTTAAACTGGTGCCTAACTAGAGGCTTCAGCCCTATGGACTAGAGTTCATAGTACTGGTGGGAACTCTGTGTGCTATCCCAGGAGAAAGGTAATCATCAATATAGCTAAAAACCATAAACCCTATGACGTTGACCTGTCTGCATGAAACACTGGTCTAATAGTGGCACAACTGTAGGAGTAACCAGCCACTCTGACTGGATTTAAGGACCACTCTACAAGATGGAACTCATGCCTCACACTGCTAGGGTGGCCAACAGACTGCATAGGTCACAGGCCTTGGGGAAACCCAGATACTATTGCTCTGCTAAACTGGAACACAGCACAGCTGGGAGCAGTTTGGGAAGCTGGGCCACTAATCCCAGCCTTCTTTCTCAGCCTCTTGGGTTCTGAACAGAGACAGATGAATGGGAACCTGCAGTCCGCTCTCTTCTAGAAGTGAAATTACACACACTCCTCCAAATCTTCACCGGCGGTCCCAAGAGTTTCAAGTTCGGACACAAGTGTGTTTGTGTGTGTGTCCGTGAGTCCGTGAGTATTTACAGACATATAAAAACAATCTCATAACACATAATAGGTAATGCATAACATATAACAATAAGGCTTATCATAAGGGAAAGCTTTTGATACAGGAGAGTCATGATAATTTAATTATGACATAAACCATATTCCAGAACTCCAAGGGTTTTCTCTAAATGCCTCCATTAGTTCTTCATGTAGACAGGCCTTAAATTTCAAACTAAAACAGGGCAATCAACATCCAGGCTTTCTGTCCTTTACTGTGAATAGTAATACCAACCTAGGCACCAGACACTCACTCCAGTTATGTTCATTTTAGAGTTCTTCTGTGTCCATCACTTCTCCAGGTCTGTGGCCTTGTTGCCATCTCTTGGCTACATTCCCACCTCCACACACACTTCTTCCTCACCTATGGATCCTGTGAACTCTCAACAGGCTTCTAACTGACACAGTTTAGCTGATTTATAGATCCCAAATTCACCCTCTCAACAACCTCTACATAAGCCTTTGCTAGAGCAAAAGGCAGAGAACCCCATATCCACACCTGGACATGCCTTACAGCTTCCTGTGCTTAGACTCTGTGTTAAATGTCCTTCAATGTTAAATGACACCTCTTTGAGGAGCATGCACACTCTCGCATGCGCTTTTGTTTCCTTGCATACTTTTTTTCATCCCAAAGAAACAGAAAGGCAACTTCTCGGGCTGCTGAGTGTGATGGTGTAGAGCTGTGCCTCTGGCCCCTCACCACTATGACATACACGTACCTAGGTAATCAAGAGAATCAATCCCATAATTGAAGCAAAGATGAAAGTATGTTATAGAGTCTATTAGAGAGCCTACAATAACAACAGATGTAATCCTTCATTATCATTCCCACCTATCACCAGACACCATAGTTCTACGGGGATGTCTTATTTCAGGTAAGCAAAAATTTGATGAAGCTGACACAGTGCTCCTTCCAAGGGAGCCGAGACAAGCCTTTCTTTTTACAAAGTGGCTGCTGCCTTTTAAATGACAATCGCAGAGATGGCGTCAATAGGAGACTATGCTAATAAAGTGTTCTGTGCATTTACAGAACACATGCTAGGTAATAAATATGATATTCTCCAACTGGCCTGAGGAACCTGACACAGCTTTACCAAAACTCAGGCCAATGAGTAAAATACCTAAGGGAAGGAGCGGGCACTCTGATCCTCACAGATGTGTTCTTTAAACTATGTCCTTTTGCTCTCTCTCTTCAAAAAATGGCAGACATTCCAACCAACTTCACTAGGTAAAACTGTAACTGTGCATTTGAAATTCCACCGCTGCTGAACCGGAGGACTGGGCAGAAGTGACAGGAGCCATGACTTCCTACACACGCACACGTTAGCTTTGTGGAATCTAGTGGAGAACAGACTATGAATTTCAAGAATCACGCATTTGCGGAAAGTGTTGGAAGCCAAATGATTGCATTTTCCGTGATTCCCAGGGGCTACTTTTATACTTCACATCATCTGTGGCCTTGTGCTCTGTCAGGCTCCAGGCAGTCACTAAACAAATTACTATCACTTCCATAGGAACTGAGTTCTTAGCTGTGGAGAATCTACTGTTACCGAGGAGGGCAAAGAGATTTAAATACCTTCAAGCTTGCTAGAAGACAAGAAGAATTGAGATGGTGATAAAAGTCTGCTATCTATCATAGGAAACTCTGGCCCTCTACACTCATATCTGAGCAAAACAACTTATCAAAAACCTCTTCATTTTCTATCCTAAGATGTTTCAAGACGAGAGGGTAATATTGATCTACAAAGATTTGAAATCTTCTTAGCTAAAATATTGCTATGTTTAAAATTTGACCTTCTTAAAATAAAGGAAATGATCTGTTTTCTAAAGATGTCCTAGAGTTTATTTGGTTCCCTTCCTATCAGAAAATGCTATTTTCAGCTGATTATTAAGGTTTCGGTTTCTTTTTAAATCACTGAATGTATGGTTTTGTGTTTATGTGTGGTACACAGGCTTGCATGCCAGAGAACACACATGGAGGCCAGGGAGGGCAACCTCAAGTGTATGCCTGTGTCTTCCACCTTGTTGAGAAGAGTCTTCTGTGTTCCTGCTTGCTGTGTCCCCATATGCCAGGCTAGCTGGCCCACAGGCTTCCAGGCACCTTATTCATGAAGACATCTTCCTAGCCCTCAAGTTTGGATCTTATAAGAAATAAGACTCATGTACACACAACACTTCCATGCAAAGAACACAGACTTTTAAAGTCTGATTTTGACACATTAAAAACAAAAACCTCTATTTAGGGTCTGCAGTAAAAATAACTAAACCAATAATAAGTAAATGGGAGAGAGATCAAGGTCAACTTTTCTAGGACATGCTTGTTTGTCACCTTCTTGCTTTACATTGAAAACTATGACAAAGATCTTATTGCAGTCGGAGTTTTCCTAACACCTGGGGACTGGGCTCAGTTAATAGAGTGCCTGCTGCTACACCATTAGGACCTCGGTTTGGATCATGAAGAACACACGTGAAAAACCAGGCATGGTGGTGGTGCACTAATGTGCCTGCTGCCGGGGAAACAGAGAAGGTGGCTGCTTGAGGCTCTCGGGCCAGCTAGCCCATTCTACTTGCTAAGACCCTGGCCAAGAGATGCTGTCTCACAAAACATTGTTCATGTCTCCTGAGGAGGAATACCGGAGGTCTTCATCTGACCTACTGCAAGTACACACACACACACACACACACACACACACACACACACACAGAGAGGTACAGGCACACAGGTATGCACATCTAAAGAGTGGTAAAAATTAGATGGCTTTCATACAGAATCACTGCATTTGATACATAATGTGGGTCAAATGCTGCCAAAGCACAGAAAGCAGGTATGAAGAAAGCAGCGTTCAAGTTTGTTGACATGTTTTTAGGGCCTCAATGATAACATGGTGTTGCTTCCCAGCCTATGTAAAGGTGTTTCCACTTAAGAAATTGGGCACATCCTAACCGTGAGATGAACGCGAATGGGAGGAGAGACTGCTGAGCCCCTAACTACATGCAGCCGCCTCTCTACTGTGCAACAGGCAAGCTCTGCCAGCAAAAACAAGCAACTAAATTTCTGTTGAGACAAAAACGGCCGAGTGTGAAATAGCAGCCTGCCATCAGACATTGGGACTTTGATCCTCATCAATGGCAGCTGAAACAGCCCTCGCCTCCCACTTCACTGTGGGAAAAATGTAGCATGAAGCAGACAATGCCATCTGCAAGCAAGTCAGAGGATGAGGCTTATTGGTCTGTTTGCTACCCTCCAGCACAAAATCCACAGCTCCCGGATGTCTGTGTGGGATCTTTGTCATTCTGGGAACATACCTGCTGCTCCTAGCAACTGCACATTCAGGGAAATACACAGAGAGTTTTTAGAAGAAGATTCTACAGTGTGATGTCATTTTGGAAAACTTCAACCTAAAGGTTTCTGACTGATTTGTTTGGGTTCACAAGGAAGGAAAAGGGACATTTTGGGACAATGAAAATACAAAGCCAACAAAGGGTCTCGGCACAAAGTTCACTGTGGATGTGGAGCATGCCCACCCAAAGAGCCATCACAGGGGGCTACTCAGCTACTCCTAGTTCACCTACTGGAGATGCTAAGCACAAGCCTGAGAGCCTCCACCTCGGGTAAGAGGTCAAGGTCTCACACAGAGATGGAATCAACAGCACCAATATCACTGTGATAGCACCGAGGAGAAACAGAGACCTGATGAAGCACGTTGATTAAACAGATAGAAAACTCTGTGGGCTGACTGGCAACTCCCAAACCACCCATGTGTTTGGAAGCTGCTGTGGGAGCTGCACAGAGTCAGGGCAGATGACAGTAAATCTATGATGTCAGCAGCACAGAGACTGTCTTCTTGAAAGGTGCTGTCACCAGGAAAGGCACGGGTGTTTCTGACCCACTGAATGAAGAAAGGGGAAGTCCTGAGAAGTGGGTCTAGGCAGCCTGCAGACTGCACAGCTGGAGTCTGCTGAGCACTATCCCACCCAGTGACTGCTGCTTACAGTTTGGAGGTAGCATCACCATGGTAACACCTGAGATAACAACAGTTATAATCTTTATGTTCATAACTTAAGCCTATGTGTCAAATAGAGAAACACTGAAATACACATTTGAGTATTCACAGCATGTGTGGTTTATCTTTTAAATACTCCTTGCTACCGCTAAACTGTGTCAATTTTATCCTGCTGGACCTTTCTACCACCATATAATCATTGCTTCGATTTATTAATTATTGTCTCAGGCATGAAAGCAATCTCTATTCATCTGACTCTTAAACCAATTCTCATATGATAACTGCCAGAGCCCTGTCCACAGCCATTCATCTGAGAACCCAGAGCTAGGAGAGCAGCCTCAGCTTTCAGAAGGAGTTTCCTTAATACTTTCCATATTTCAGGACATTTTTTTCTATTTAAAAATGTTTAAAGAGGGAACAAGCAGGCTCCACAGAAACGCTATCATGTCTGTTTCACTTTTGCTGTTCTCCAGGGACGCATCCAGCACTGCAATGGCCCTCCAGTGCCAGCCCCAGATGGTCCACTTGATAAGGAGAGGCCTCTGGGGAGCCTGAACGCAGAGGAGAAGTATCATCGGGAAATTCCTAGGACAGCCGTAAGTCTTAGCTCAGGAGATCCTTTTCTTGATGTTGCTTTAAGAATGTCACTTTTCATACATTATTCCCACACTGATTCAGTTCCAATAAGGACAACACAGGGGAAAAGTCCCCCAAATTCCCAAGGTATTGAAGACTGGCAGACTTAATTGTCTAAAATAACTTCATATCCCAATTCTGATCTATATGTACATTATTAACATAGGTAAGTCTGAACTCTGAGCACTTTTGAGGTCATGTAGCTTATGAAGGAGACATTATCTTCAAACACTCCATTAAATGATCATTAATATTTCTGTAGCTCACACTAGCTCTTGTCAGAAGCAATTCTTAATATTTTAGGGTAGCTAAGATAGAAGAGTTATCTTAGTTTTGTTTGTCTTTTTTGTTTTTATTTTTTACAGGAATATAAAAGAGCTTAAATTACACTAGGCAAAAATCAAGACATTGAGATGTGGCAAGATCACAAACTAGACATAATGATTAGGAATAACAATGACCTTGGGAAAATAACAAAGGCACTCATGAGGAACGTCTGCATAATTAATAAGATGAAATTATCACTGCAGTCAGTACTGTGAGACATGCAGCAACAACAGGTTAGTCAGCCCGAGAAATACAGTGTACAGTGCAAGAGGTGGGCATGAATGAAGCATGACAGGCCCCGTGTCACTCGCATTCCTTATTCCTTGTCAAGAGCACTTGCTGTTTGAAACTAAGGTACTGAGAGCTGATCAATTTAATTAAAAATAAAATAACTGAGCCATTTACCCTATGTACTATAATAAAATAAATAAATAAATAACCCCTTGCCAAGTCTAGAGCTGCCCTGCCCTGGAGAGCAAGACTTGCTTAGGAATGACTTTCCCAGCATCTCTGTTATAGAGGATGGTTAGAGATATCTCAATTGGAAAATCACACTACACGGGAATCAACGTCCCAAAGTCCTTAAATAATTGGTATTACATTGCAGCCCATAAATAACCATATGCAATACTAATAATTTTGTCTTCACTAATGCTACTAACAGTGATTAGAAAATATACAGGTACCTGATAGCAGTCATTCACTGCACAATTACCAGAGGGTTGCCATTTATTTATTTTTTTTTACTTATTGTCTTTGTTTTACTTGCTTAAGTATTTTTACATATTACATGGCATTTATTTATTAAGTCTACATGTATGTACATGCATTTATGTGCCACTACACGTGAAGAGGCCAGACATCAACTTTCAGGAATCCTTTCTCTCCTCTTTTGACCATGTCAGTTGTGGGAGCTTAATTCAGGTATTTGGGCTTAGAAGCAAGTGCCTTTACCTGCTGAGCCATGGCCCTACTCCACGCTTAAGATTTTCAAGGCCAATCTGATATCCCATTGGTATGTGTCTCCAACTGTACAAACACTTTCTGAGAAGCATTGCTGTCAGAGAACAAACTCAGCTACTGAGGGCGATGTGGTGCCATGGGATAAGCACAGTAAGTTTCCTTCATCATAATATATTGAACAAAGAACATTATTTGTATTTCACAGCTCTGCAATACTCTTCCAAAAGGAAAAAATAAAGAAATAAAAATAATTAGAAGAGTTACGATTTTCATTTTCATTTCATTGCACATGGGAGGTAATTTGTGTAAGGGAGGTGGAGATGAATGAAGGCTTGGGAGTAGCACTATATCAAATTTATAATTAAGCAGATGAAGAGAGAAATAATTACTTGAATTTTAGCTTACAAACTCCAGTAACAGCAAATGAAAACTAACTTAGAAGTTTAACATCTGCTTGGTGATTTAGAAAGTCTGCAGCCTTGTGCAGAATACCCTCTCATCCCAGTAGACCAGAAGCCACAGGTGTGGCCGCCTGTCTCCAGGGTCTTGGGCACATAGGGAAATGTCAAAGACTACAGAAGTGCTTCAAGGCCACTGAAAGATTCTAACCTTGTGAGGAAAATTCATCAAAAGTATCACTATTTAAGGAAAGAGTGAAAGCATCCTACTGGGGTGGGAGTGCAGAGCCATAAAATGCTCCAGGGTAGAAGATGAAAATGTGCATCCTGACAAAGTGGCCAGAAGGACTCTGGGTGCAAGCCGATCTCCCAGCATCAGCAAGAACAACTTTTAGGACACTCGTTGACTTCATTTCAGTGATTAAAAGATTTTAAAAAATCTGTCCTTTCAACTCAAATTATATTCCATGTATTACAGGGTGAATAGTGATCCACTAAAATTTGCACACTGAAGTCCTAACACGCAGATTGCAATGTTATGTGGACTGAATGGCTTTTAAGAGGCAATTAAGGTACAAGGATGAAAAGAACCAGTGTGCACTGATTACCTTAACATGGGAAGGAAATGTGGACATAGGTAGGCATGCATGGTCACAGAAGGGAGATCATGCAATGTCACAGCTGGAAGGAGGCCACAGAAGGAGGCCTTGCAAGAAACTAACCTAGTTGAGCCTGGATCTGGCTTCCAACCTCTAGAACTATGATACAGTTCTGTCATCCAAGCACATAGCCTGAGATACAGTCAAGGCAAGCTAAGCCCGCTAGGGTAAATGAGATGCTGAAACTTTCCCAAATCTTACAAATTCACTACTGACTTGGCTTATAGCCAGGCCAGCTATCATAACCACAATAACTTTAAGTATCAAATGTTATATGAGACTGTTTGCTCGTTCCTGGCTGCTCATCCCTGAAATAATAACTCAGAAACCACAGTATTTGCAATACTGTTTGGCCAATAGCTTAAGCATATTTCTGGCTAACTTCTATATCCTAAACTAACCCATCTCCATTAGTCTGTGTATCACCATGTGGCTGTGGCTTACAGCAAAGTTCCGGCATGTCTGTCTCTGATAGTGACCCCATGGCTTCCCCCGACTCTGCCTTCTTTCTCCAAGCATTCAGTTTAGTTTTCCCCACCTAGCTCTGTTCTGCCCTGCTATAGGTCCAAAGCAGTTTCTTTATTCATTAATGGTAATCACAGCACACAGAGGGGAATCCCACATCAGCCAAATATTTTTAAAGTGATGACTATTTCCCTGAAAAAGTCACTATAATTCATTAAGACAAATATCCAGCTGGTTATTTCTCTTTCTCTCTCTTTCTCTCTCTCTCTCTTTCTCTCTCTCTGTCTGTCTCTCTCTCTCTCTCTCTCACACACACACACACACACACACAGAGACACACAAGTTGACCTTGGACTCAGAGATCCTCCTGCCTCTGCCATTCAACTGCATGGACTCATGGTAAATGATACAAGACCCAGGCAGAAATTTTGAGTGGTGAGGCCTCGTGGGAAAATCTTAGCTTGTAAGGATAACCCTGTGATGGGATTCTAGAATCCACTCTGTCTTTCTCTAGTTTGCCTTCTGACTGCAAAATGAGCAGTTCTTTTCTGCAGGCTGCCCTCACTATGACAGACTGGGAGCACAGGCCTCAAACACGGCCAATGACCATGAAAGAGTGTAAACCACCCAAACTGTGGGCTAAGACATACAGGTTCTCTTTATATCGTCATCATCTGGGCCTCTGTTAACCTGGTGACACCCACTGAGTCCTTTCTCTAAGTCGTGAGTTTCCCTTTGCTGTCTTCTCATTGTTTCATTGTTGGAGAAACCGGAATAGTTTTTCTACAGCATTTGCTCACACCTGGGCTTTGCTGTCGGTGATTCTTTAATGTGATATAGCATGGTTTTTCTCTTTCTTTTGCATGAAGAAACCTAAAAGCTTGTTCATAATGTTTTCATTTCTGAAAGGTTTATCGTGTGTGTGTGTGTGTTTGTGTGTGTGTGTGTGTGTGTGTGTGTGTGTGTATGCATGTGAGTGCAGGTGCCCACAGAGGCCAGAGAGGGTAATGGATGCCCTGGAGCTAACCTTCCAGGGCATGAGCTACCTGACATGGGTCTTTGGACCTCAACTGGGGACATCAGAAAGAGTAAGTATGTGTTCTTAACTGTCAGCCATCTCTCCAAATTCTCTCCCACCAAGGGGACAGACAAGTTTACATTGCTGCTGTTCAGTTTTACAAGGGCTTAGCAGAATGATTCTCTTATTCATTCATTCATTCATTCATTCATTCATCTCACACCCTAGATCCACTACTGCAACAAGAGACATAATGCGGTGATGATTTCTGTAACTCCTCCATGCATTATCTAAACTTTTTTAAAATTTTTATTT
>JAQHUG010000147.1:1392868-1449474 GCA_028555095.1 Dicrostonyx torquatus | reverse complement strand
AGCGCTGACTGCACCACCTTGCACCCCTCTCCTCAGGACACAGGACACTGACTGCAGCACCGTGCACCCCTCTCCTCGGGACACAAGCCACTGACCTCCTCAGGCAGGTAAAACCGACTCCTCCAACTCCTGAAGTTCCATCAGGAATGGAAAGAATGTCAAAACAGACAAATGACACAAATTTAAATTCAGGTTTTGTTTGTTCTAGAATTTGTCTATCCTTTTTATGTGGCTCTTCCCATCCTACCTCAACCCCTTAGGAATTTTGATTTTCAGCACTGAACTTTCAACATCTATGAAGTCAGCATTTGGGGATCACAAGATTTTAGATTTAGATGTTAGAAATTTCAGTCTAAATAGGGGGAATTTGAGCCTTAGGGAGTTTTTATTCATTTTTATTATGGTACTGATGACTGTGATTATCAGTGATGAATTTCACAGTATGGATAAATAATATTCTGCTTAACGGATACAACACACGTTAGTACTCATTCATTATTTGATGGCCACTTGGATTACTTCCAATTAACCTATTTTAAAAAAAACCATGATTTCTTACCTATTTTGACATTTTTTGATATCTAAAGACATTTAAAATTCCATTAAGCAATATAAAACACTCTGTCTCCAAGGTAAAATAATTCATTTTCTGCTTCATGATTGTGGTCAAAAGTTTCGAATACTCCTGAAAGTTCAGTTTCAACATTCGTGACTCACATCTGTCATCCTATGTCATCCTCACTTTGCTCCTTTACAAAATTACTGTTGTCTATTTATGCTGAGATAGGGTTGTTTGAGTTTATGGTTTGAAAAATGTAGAAACTGATTATCAAAATTAAGAGGAAAGAATTACCTAAATAAATCTGAGTACAGCCACAGATGTAGCATAGAAACATTTAAGTCACCCCCACCCCCAGAAAGGAAACATGGAGAAAGCACAGCATTCCTCTGCCCCCACTTGGACTTCTGCCAAAATTCCATCCAGACGTCTGTGACAGAGGATTCAAGAGAGATCTACACAGACCTTCCCTCAGGGGTGAATCTGTGGCCCTCAACTCTACCAAACAGCATTTCCAACATGGAAAGCTGAGAGTCAAAGAGAAGACAAAAACTCTCAGAGCTGCACATCTCTGTGCTATTAGCATTAGGTTAATTACAAATACAAAGATGTCAAGACTCAACAGTCAGGCAGTAGGCATTTCTGAAGCTCAATGAAGACTAAATCAGCAAACAGAGACACATAGATGTGTATGTACACACCTGTATGTACACACATACACACACACACATGCACGTCTATTCACAATATGCTGTCAAAACAACTTTGAACATTGAGATGAAATGCATAAATAATGCTCCTAACTAGTACACAACTTAATAACAGGTTAAACTCAATCGAGTATCACTGTAGGTATGCCTCTGCTCCAGTGTAAGAAGTCGACCTGTAAGGAGGGTCCTAAACAGCTTCGCTGAGACTCATGTGTGATCTGAAGACCAAAGTTCATACAGGAAGCTCATATCAGCAGTCCCAGCAGATTTGAGAGCAAGCATGTTCCTTCAGGAGGCTGATGAGGAAGGCCCTCTAGCTACAGAGCCGGAGATTCTGCTGCTAACACATCTTGGTGAACTTGATTCTGTGCTATTTCATTAACTAGTAACTGATTTGACACACTAGATAGGTACCTGGCCAGGCAAGCTACGGTATCTCATCTCTGATCTACTTAGTGATTATGAAACAATCATATTAAATACATAAAGAACAAGCAATTTCCTACCATATAGTAAACCATTTTTATATTTTTTTCATTATTCATAGAGAACAGGAAAGCATATCCTGGAATTCTACCCTAATTCAAGTTCAGGGTCCTGACCCTGACTTAAACACATTTCTATTTAGCACAGAGAGTAGAACCATCATCAGAATTAACCCATTTCAACTACTTTTAAGTGCAATAATCTTGATACAGTTTTTATTGGGGGAAACACATTATTTTCAAACTTCTGTACAGAGTGTTTGTACGTTCCTTCCTATTTCAGCATTTTTGATTTTGGAAATCTGACTGCACTGCAGCACTAGCCTTCCCTGACTTGTTCTGAAGACTCTAGCACGCATCTCCAAAATACCTCTGAGGTAGCCCTCTGAAAATTCTAACATTATTCTTTGAGTAGAAAGATTGTTTGTGTGGTTTTTTAATTGAGCTCCCTTCTCATCACCACTTAAAAACACTAATATTTACTTTTTTCAGAGCAACTACTCTCTTCATTTTGATTCTTTTAAAACAGCAACTCCATGCTTTTAAATTTCAAGTTTCAAGTATCCCAAAGCAACAGACTTAGTCAAAACCAACTCATCTGCACTCAGCCTCCTGGGGTGTCTCCCCATTGACTCTTCTGCTCTGGAATCCTGAGGAACTGAAGAGACCATTTCATACATCATCCGCAGGTTGCCTGGAGGTGCTCTGCGCTTCCTCCAGGTTTACATACTTTTATGATAAGCACACACAATTAGCTGGCCCACTTGGCTGTCAGGAAGACATCAGATGTATTGCATGTGGCAGTGGCCACAGTGACATAGCCACAGTGGATGACTGTGAGCTGCACTTATAGCAGGCACTCGGAACTGTCTGGTTTTATCTTCGAAACTGGTTGTTTAACTCCCCAGTTACCTTGAATGGTCAAGGGCACCATCTTTCCGAGGACTCTAGACATAATATGACACAAGAAGTTCTCTCAAAGTGTCCAAGTCCATTTTTAGGTCCTAATATGTCAGTGTCCACATGACTCTCGCCCACCAGGCTGACAGAAATGCATCAAAATAATAAGGAACTCAGAAACAAACCAGATAGTTAATTCACCTTCATAGACTCGTGGATAGGTCGGCAACTGAGATTATGGTGTGATAAGTGTACCTTTAGAGACTGATGAAATTGTGCAGGCCAAGCAGACTTGCACTAACTAAATGACACCCACCCTCTCTACACAAGACCCCTTGCGAAGAAGAGAAGCTACAGAGAATGTGTCTTTTCTGTCATTGTTCTGCCTATTTATTAGCCTGATGAAGTGTTGTGATTTATAAAATGCTTCTTTGCAGTTAACTCACCTGAACCATTTTAAGCCTTATGAAGTCGATTTAATAATCCTTATTTTAACTGTTGGGACTTGGAAAAGCCTATGGAATTTGCTAAGGCAGGATTTGCAAACTATCTAATTGCTCATGGAAGCCTCTGGAAAAGTTGGGCACTATGAAGCCAAGTGGCCTTGACCAAGCCCTCACAGAGCACCCGGCCTCACAAGAAGAAGGGGCTTAGGGTGTAGCTCAGTTAGAGGAATTCTTGCCTAGCATTTGTGAAGCCCTGGGTTTCATTCTCAGCACTAAATAATAAAGTCTCATGACACACACTTGTAATTCTAACACTTGAGAGACAGGATCAGAAGTTCAAGATCCCCCAACTGCATAGTAAATCTGCCCTTGGCTACATGAGACTTTATCTCAGATCACAAGGAGAGACAAGCATGGTTGTGTGAAGATGTAAGAAAGGAGAATGTACCAGGGAACAGGAGAAAGCACACTGGCAGCCTCACCTGGCAGTCAGTGAATTTGGGTCAAATTACAATGTTCCTTTCTTGATTTATTATTTGGGAGACATTCTGTTTTTCATATATATATATATATATATATATAGTGCTTTCACATTAGCCCACTCATTTTTTAAAGCCCCGAGCATTAATTTGATTTCCTGCCAATAATTTGGAGATAATGATTCGTATTTCAGTTGGGCCTGCATGGATCTTCCTCTGATAATTACAGAGAAAAAGATGTGTCTCTCCCCTGTTTTCCCAAAGTGGCCCTGGGGATTCTATGCACCGTGGGGGCAGGGCCTGAGCTCTTCTGACAGATTTAGGAACCAGGAGGTCAGGAATCTGGAACTGAAGAAGTCTGTGGAATTCATTCTCTCTCAGAGTTTCTGCCAAATTGAGTTTCTCCTCCATTTGCTCTCCCATCCCCGCCTTTTCTGTAAGTAAGTAGAAGAAATGAAAATATGTGTGTGCTTGTTCCCAAAGAGGCAGGGGTGGGAGGGGAGAGGAAAAGCGCCACTAAGCAAAGCTTCAGGTGCACATTCATCTGAAGGTCACTCCGTTCCTTGGAGATGAAGCTGGAAGTCAAGGAGGAAGGAAGTGTGTGAGGGAGTGACAGGAGGAAGAACAGAGAAGGCAGGTGGGAGGGACAATCCGTCTATCACTGTCACCATCCTTAGAGTGAGGACAGGCGGCAGACACCCTCTTCCTGGGGCTGCGTGACTCTGGCCTCCCCTAACCATGCCTTGTTTTCCCATTAGCCAGAAAGCAGGAAAAGAATAAAACATTCCTTGTGAATGGTTAAGAAATCACTGGCATTTTGTCATGTTGGCATGCATCCTTAATCAGCAGCCTAGGTGATTTTATTTTTCAAGCCACTAAAGACAACTTGTCACTTAAATACTGTAGACTACTGCCCCATTTCTTTGAAATTGCCTCAGCAACAATTTCTGCCCCTTTGTTCTTCCATTTAACTTAGTGTAACTTTTTTTACACTGGGGGATTACACTATCAGTGTTGAAGGTGGGAAGAACATGCTCCCTCTCTTCTTTCTTTGGTATAGGTATGTTCTAAGGCTATCTGGTTGGATCCCATTCATTTAACACAAAGAGCTGATTTCTGTCCAGAGCAACCATCCACCTGTCCCAGCATCAACCACTGTATCTTAAATCTTTCAGGGTCAAGGGGTGCTGTGACTTCTGCTTTACACAGGCTTTGTCCTCTTCCAAACCTGTCTCCACTTAAACAGGGTTTCTTACTCTTGGAATGCAACTGGCATGGTTCCTTCCCATCCTCTCCTTGAGGTTTTCTTCTGTGGTTCACTGTCTCAGAGCTCCATTAGGCAGAGACTCTGTTCTTGTTTACTACTGTTTTACACTAGAATCTATCAAGCAAACAACGATGAGTCCAAACAAGAAAACTGCATCAAACATCACACCTAATGAGAGAAACCAAAAACAAAACAAAGCAAGTAACAATATGCCGTGAAATGTTCACAAAGGAGAAGCAGGAACATTGACCAGCTCCATAATCTATTTACACGTATGATCTATACTTCCAATGGTAACAATTAATAATTATCTAAATAGTTGCTTATACGCAAGGAAATAATTTCTACTTCATTCCATGTAGTATCTAAAGATGAGTGATATCGTGTATCCAAAATATTATCTATCAATGACTGCACATGAACCCCAGTGGGGATTGTGGAGACCATCTGTATGCATATGGAAGCTGACCGTGTATGTATGTAGAAGCTGACCTTGTATGTGATCCAAAATCCAGACATTTTTGAACACTGATGTAATAGATCCTTAATGAATTTTGCTTATTTGTTTGTTTTATTGTTTTCTTTTTCGAGACAGGATTTCCTGGTGCAGCTCTAGCTGTCCCAGAGCTCATTCTGTAGACCAGACTGGCCTCGAACTCAGCGATCTACTTGCCTCTGCCTCCCGAGTGCTGGGATTAGTTGTGTGCTACCATCATCTGGCTGTGAATTATTATTATTATTTTAGATTAGATTCTTCAGATTAGTGCAGCTTAAACAGCCAAGTACATATAAACACTGAAAAAAAAAACCCTCCAAACTTTGAAACAATTTTGTTCCTAGGGACTTTGGATAGAGGGTGCCCAACTGTAAACCTATAGGACACACAAATATACACTAACAAACTCTTGCTGGTTGGCTCTTGCCAGCAAGTAGACCTCACAGCTGTCTGAATAAACTGTCAATAAAGTAATGTAAATTATTTAGATGGTGACATAGAGTAATCCAAAACAAACTAACAAACAAACAAAACCTTATGATTTTAGAGATGCATATGAGTCAAGGGCACTATAAGAATAACAACGAGCTTTATTATACTTCTAATTTGGATTTTATTTTCTTCAGATCTCTAGTGTAAACAAGTCTTCCCCCAAATAGCCTTATTAGTAAATGAAATATTTACTACATCAATAAAATTGCACAGAATTTGCTGACCAAAAATGTTTTTTAATGTAGAAATGCTCATTTCGTAGGCATTGACTTCCTAACCTTTGTCAGGGTTCACAGAGCATGGAGGCCTTTAAGAGGCCCCTTTTTCTAATGATATGTTTTAGAGCTTCTATTTATAAAAGGTATAAATGTAAATACAAGATCTCTTAGTAAAGTGTTTTTCTTTGAAAACTAGAAATCAAGCTGTGGGGAAATGAAAATACCATTTTATATCACACTTCCCCTTTTTTCACAGGGAGAGCAAGAGTCACGTTGATCGTTCTTTCTGGAGGTGACAGCATCTCCTTTGCTCAGACTGTTGTAAAAATCACTATACATAAGAAGTATTGTATCTGTTATATACATGGGACAGCACATTACACATGGGAATAAAAGCTACTTGGGGAATTGGGGGCCTATCACAGTCCCTGGTGCAAGAGGACCTAGGATCAATACCAGCTTGGTTTTCTACCAGCCAGGTGTCCTGGGGAGCCATTTATTTAATATGTCCTAGGCTCAGTGCCCTTATCTGCACAAGAGGCCTAACAAACAGGACAGCTCACTCTTGGAATTGTTGCTAGATTCAATGAGATCATGCTAAGTGAGCTTTGCACCCTGGCTAGTCATTCACTTTCTGCTTGTTTCCATTGGGTCAACTCCATTAGCATGTGGGGCTGTGCACAGGATGTAGGGAGGAATGTGCAAGGAATTCTGGGAGACTTTAAATTCTCTGCTGGAATGTGTAAAATTGTTTTTTTAAATTTATCCATATGCTGATTTAACACAATAATAATATTTAATGAACACAAGTTCACAGATACAACATATATGCTTAGTTTACAGTGCAAATCATTCATACTATTACACTAATTCTCTAATTCCAGATATACTGTCTCTTTTTTGAAATGTGTGATTAATATTACTTTGCTTTTACAATTATATAAGGTAAACATTATGAGAGGTTTTTACTAGCTTTATATCTTGCGAGCTAATATCTACAATTTAAATCCCAACTGTAGAAGGCCCTTTTATGGCTCAACTTTAAGAAATATTTCCTTAAGGAAATGTGCTGATGAACTGATCACAGCTCTTTCATTAAGCTATGCCCTAATAATGCCCCCATTCTCTAACGTAGGAAAAGTAAAACTCTAGAAACTTAAAGAACCCACCCAATACAAAGCAAGTTCTTTATGGACTGTCTGTCATATCCCATCATCATCTCATATTCAGTTATCACCATTGATACAAGAAAAGATGCACACGTGCCATAATTTGCAGTAAATAAAAAACTGGAAATAAATGTTAATTTTATCTTTCTGGTTTGTCTTGTATATTGGTTGTTCTTTAAGCCTAAGAAGCTGCTAAGAACCAAACAGTGAGTAAAAGCACACACTATTTATAACCTTTGGAGTAATGAATGAGTGTATTAAATCAGAAAATTATAGACTCTCCAAAATGGAAATGCTGAAAGTTCACACAGGAAGATTATCGTATCAGAAACTAAAACAATACTTAAAGAAACCCTTTAACAGTAGAAATCACCACTGGCAGAATAACTTAACATTCTTGCTTACATCGGACCAGTGACAGAAGAAAAATCTGGAAATATCATTATTTTAAAACTCTAGACACCTTCCAAAACTCCACAGAAAAATTTATACTCATCCAAATGAAAGGTAACAGTGTGTACCCATAACATTTATTTTCCTTCTATACAATGAAAACTTTGCAAAATTCTAGACACCAAAACAAATCTGTGGCTTCTTCAAGCAAGGCAGTGCTTGGTCAAATTCAAGACTGATCATCTTCTGCTGGGGTGCACAGCGTAGAGCACAGTCTGTAACAGAAGACCGGCAACCCCTAGTATAAGTTCTGATATCATGCAAAATTCTCTCATCTCAACATTGTTTGCTTTTGCAGAAGACAAAAGAGTTCAAAATTAAAATCATACAGTGTGCTTGTTTAAGACAAGTCTATACTTCAGAACTTTCTAGACTGAGAAGATTCCCTAGAGCCGAGAAAACTAACTTTCCAGATCAGTCTGACTTAAGCACTGTACGGAGAATTATAAAAGAGAAAATGGGGACCTTTCCATCTCCATGTTGTGAGCATGGAAGAGGCAGGGCAGGGAAGCTTCTGAGACTGGTAGAAGCAGAGAACTTGAAGGCTAACTAGGACTGAGTGGAGTCAGCTGGGTTGCATAGCAGGGTGTCCCTTCCTCCTCCTACCTGCCTGCCTGCCTTTGACTCCTCCCTGTCTCACTGGATATTCTGTCCATCCTAAGTTTTCTCATCGCATACACTGTTTTGTCAAGCACCTGAGCACTGACACTTTCAATTGTCTACCTGAAAAGCCTCTTTCAGGCTGCAGGAGACAGACTTCATCTGTCAAGACCCTAGGAAAACACGTGCACAGATGGAAAGCTTGCTCCACTCCTCCGCCAAAGCAGTTTAATCCCAGGCTTTTCTGCATCCAAGGCACGCCCCCTCACTCTCCACTGTGAGCAGCTTATTTCACAATGAGTGAATTACTGCATTCCTGGTATATAGAAAGGGGTTTTTCTCTGGGTATTAATGACATCATTCCTAAACAGGACACCCTATCTTGAGCTACGACTGCATGTTTACCTTGTTGCTTAGAAATACATTCAGTTTGGCAAGCCTGCAGAAATTTTTTAACTTATCTCTGCATCTAGCCAATGCTCAACAAATACTTCCCAAACATGATAGTAAAGCAGCAGTCTATCTAGTATTTACCTCTCTGAATTGTCTGTAATTTCTTCCTATGTTTATCTTAGCTTTTCAAATGAAGCTATCTGTATCAATAGGTGGGGATGGATAGTCAGGAGTTCTCACCCTCCTTCCTGTTACACAAACCCTTTCTGTCTGGTCATTTCTGCCTCCTCCTCACTTTAATTTCTCCACTAATCCTTAAAGGAATGGCACTAGTGGAAAAAGGTCATAATTCACAAAATGGGTTTAAATAAGCTTTTTACGATTTCATCTTAGGTCTTGTCTGTCTTTGATGTGGGATTCCCCTCCGTATGCTGTGAATACCATTTCTTAATAAAGAAACTGTCTTGGACCTGCACAGGGAATAGAGGCAAGTGTGGAAAACTAAACAGAATGCAGGGAGAAAGCAGGCAGTGTTGAAGGGAGGCCGCTTGTCCCCGGAAGCTCAGTCCTGAAATAATCACACAGAAACTATATTATTTAAATCACTGCTTGGCCCATAAAGTCCAGCTTTTTATTGGCTAACTCTTACATATTAATTTAGCCCATTTCTAGTAATCTGTGTATTGCCTCATGGCTGTGGCTTACTGGGTAAAGCTGCAGTGTCTGTCTCTGGTGGGACTACATGGCTTCTCTAAACTCTGCCTTCATTCTCCCAGCATTCAGTTTAGTCCGACCCCCCACCACCACCTCTAGTCCCTGCAGTGCAGGCCCAAAACAGTTTCTTTATTAACCAATGGTATTCACAGCATAGAGAGGGGAGTCTCACATAAAGGCAGAGTCAGGAAGAAGACATGAAGCCACCACCGGAGGCACACATGCTGAAACTTTGCTGGTAAGCCATGACCTCGTGGTGATGCACAGTTTAATGGAGATGGGTTAAATTAAGATGTATGAGTTAGCAAATAAGAAGCTAGAGCTAATGGGCCAAGCAGTGATTTAAATAATATGGTTTCTGTGTGATTATTTCAGGGCTGAGAAGTTGGTAACCAACAAACAGCCTCCTTACAATATGTCTTCCATTATAATGCATATATGAATTATGTTAGTGTCTTCAATTATTTTTTTCTGTAGTTGTTTGTTTTTCCTTGATGTAAAATAGTTAGTTATTTAAGAGAGTATGGTCAAATTCCATAATCCCATTAAGTACTTTTCTTTCCTATGTGAGATAATTATTAAAAATAAGACAAAGAAAAAGGAAAGAACGGGCATTATGTGGCCAAGAGTCAAACATGGTAAAGATTCCCCAACCCGAATCCCACTTTTAAAGCTGCTACCACACTGGAAGCAAGAAGATGCATCCTCGAGGAGCACCAAGCAGGTCAGCGAGATGGTTCTGGCAGCTCAGAACTGCCCTGTCCCAGGGTGGCCCATGAGAAAAGTCCTTTAGTACAGCACTTTGTGCTGGTCAGCCTTTTGTTGCCTTGGCAGACACTGGAGAGGACAACCTAAGGGAAGAAAGCTGTAGTGTGGCTCCTGGTTCAAGGGGGCTGCCTCACTGCTGTATGCCTGAGATGAGGGGAGTATCATGGTGGGAAGGCTCAGGGAAGCGCTATTGTGCACCTCAGCAGCACTGTGAGGCAGAGAGAGGAGAAAGAAAAGGAGCAGGGGCAGGGCACACCGAGGCATGTCTCTAGTGACCCGTTTTTTCCAATTGGTGCCCAGGCCCTAAAGATTCTACCAACTCCCAAAAGATGACTACCATCCAGAGACTAAGCAAGAAAAATGGGGCTGTGGGGGACACTTTCAATCTTTTGGCCACAGGAACTTAATTGATTCTTTTAAAATAGTCCTTGCTTGGATAAGCAGTAACAATAATAAACAAAAAGCATCAAAATCAAATTTTAGGAAGGGAAACAAGAGGCCAGAAAAACATCATCTTGTATCTAATGTATACATTATAATTTCCTAAAATGACTTTAGCAGAATATGATTTGGGGACCTGGGAGCTTTCAGTGATTTCTCAAGAAGAAAGAGGCTGCCAGGCAGAGTAAAGCTCGTGCCACCAATCCATGTACCTGAAGGTGCAGGAGAGACAGGCCCTGAGGAGACAGTACGCCCCTAACACTAACACCTAGACAGAAGGAAAAGTATCAATGCCTGGTGTCGGTTACTACCTAAAACCACAATACAAGCCGTGAGGCTCCACAGGGACAACCCTAAAAACAGAGAAAGAGAGACACCGGCACATGGAAATCTATGTTTTAATTCCTCATTTAATAAAGTACTCAAAGTATTCCTTATCCTTCTTAAGAAATTAAAATTTCACAGGAATTAGACTAAAACACACTTTCAGTTCTGTTGTTTGCTGTGAGCATGCCTTACCATCAAAATTCTGAAGATGCCATAGGTAACTCCTATTTAATAGCTGGGCTTCTCCACTTTTCTCCTGTGGTGTGGTCAGTGATAAAGTGTTCACACTCTTATAAATAACCCTTCACTTACACTCAATGGGGTGAAGTGTATCAAAATATATTAAGGATATATATGAAAATATCACAATAAAACCCATTATTATTATAAAATTAATATAGGCTAAAAATGTAAACATATAATGAGGCACAAGGCAAAAAAATGGAAAGTGCCAAAACTTAAAAAGAATCAAACATTTTGATTGTTAAAAGAATGCTGGAAAAGTTTATGTAGCTGTCTCAAAGTTTACGCTACTTTGTTCCATGCTTACAGCTTATTCATAAAATCATCCTTATGTTAAAATCTAACTATTGGAGCTGAGCATGATGGTGCACACCTTTAATGCCAGCACTCAGGAGGCAGAGGCAGGCAGACCTCTGTGAGTTCGAGGCCAGCCTGGTCTACAGAGTGAGTTCTAGGACAGCCAAAAGATACACAGGGAAACCCTGTCTTAAAAAACAAAACAAATAAGCAAACAAACAAAAATGTAACTAATGCACCAATCTAAGTATCAAATAAGAACCCGGCAAAGTGCAGTTGGTTTCACTTACTCAACCAATATTTCCAAGCATCTATAATATTCCAAACCTGTCAGAACATGGTCCAAGGATGCAGTCCCATAAGGAGAATTCTGAGTGCTTATGAGAGAACCCTAAGAAATCAAGACAAGGGTCTTGTGACCTCTGTTTCTTTAAAAATACAGAATTGTTATGGATTATACAGATACAGAGACAAAACGGTGTTGTAAATTCTAGCCCAGAGGGCCTAGCATTATCCTGGCGCACCACGGAGACCAGTTACGCAGGATGAATTCATTATCTAAAATCCAGCCCAAGATGATAGGCAAGCCAGGCATTGTGGCTCACATCTTTAATCTGTGAATTCCAGGCCAGCCTGGTATACATACTGAGTTCTAGGCCAGGCAGGGCTACACAATGAGACCCTGCCTCAATAAGCAACAGAAGCCACAACAAATAACATGAGGCAAGCACCAAGGGTGGGGTAAGCGCTCCTCTCCTGACTTGCTACACAGTTTAGTAATTAATTTTCAGTTTTGGCTTATGATCGTCTCCTTAGCACGATTTCATAACTGTGAGATGTACAACAGATTCCATTTTACACATCCAAAATACTTGTCAAAGTAATTATCCATTGTCTCATTGATTGTTGAATGTCTAGAAAAGGGCCTGTTGCTTTTGTAACTTTTAAAATGCCTTTGTGTGTGTGTGTGTGTGTGTGTGTGTGTGTGTGTTCATGTGTGTGCATGTATAAAAGGAGATCCAAAGATTACGATTTTCTTCCTTGACTAGTGTCCACTTTACCACCAAGGCAGACTCTTATGATGAACCGGGGCTCTATAATTCGGCTGGTCCTGCTAGCCGGTTTACTTCAGTGATCCCGTTACTGTCTTCTCTGTTCTGAGATTACAGGTGGCTGCCACACTCGCCTGGATTTCACATGCTTGTAGCCAAGCACTTAATCCACTGACCCGTCTTGCCCACCCCAACAGCGTTGAAACAACTTTTACAGATGTTTTCTAATGACAAGGAATCCTCTACAAATGGGTTATTTTGACTTTTCCCACAGACTAGCTAATGCTTAGCTATTTGGCTAAGTCTGTGAGTTTGTAGATCTGTTGCAGAAGTATTTTCCATCCATTACATGAACAAAGCACCACGGTACTGCATTATATATCTTATGATGTATAGGGATGCTTCCTGGATAAAGCTCTCCTGGCCTCACAGAGCTCTTAAGACTGCTGAGCAAGGATTACCCCACATTCATAAGATTTATCATTTGCTATGCTACAAAGATTACCATTGGTTGATAGTGGCCATGCTGAACCTCATATATAACTTAGCATGAAGGTAATGAAATAAGACTAAATAATGCTTGCCAAAGGTGAAATATTTTTCAACACCATATTTGGTTAAAATACATATCACAGGAGATGATGTAGGCAAAACAAAACAAAATAAAACCACTTGCTTGTGAAGTATAAGGACCTGAAATCCCCAAGACTCATGTAAAAATGACATAAGAACAAAAGTGGGACAAGGCTGTTAGCACCTGGATTCTCTGCACGGAGGAAAGGGGAGGAGACCCTGAAGAGCTTGCTAGATAGTGAGTTTCTCTGACAAGTTCAGGAAGTGACCCTTCTCAAGGTAATAAGGGAGGAAGACACCTAAGGTACTGCTCTGGACTCTACATCCATGCACGGGCATACACACTCACACATGTACACACCACAGAACATATATGCGCATGCGCACATATGCATGCACACACACACATTCCACAGTGCACAAGCAGATGCGGAAACTAGAGTCTGTCATTTCCCTCCTTTTCTCTTCAACACTGCTGTCTTTCAAAATCAGCTCGTGAGGTCTGAAGATTTCACAGCCGTGTTCTGTTGTTAATACTTGGCCTATCCAAAACATCTACTTACTGTGAGGACCAAAACCAAGGAGCGGATTCATGTCCTAAGAGGAAACACGGTATTAGAGACACTGTGCTGTCTTCAATTGAGACATCTTTAAAAAGTATGATGCGGGCTGAAAGACTGTGTCAACTTAAGTAGCTTTGTCACATTACAGATTTTAATAAGCACACACCACCCCTGAAAATTTACTTAGAATTTTTTTTGCAAAAATTGATCAGAGAGTCACGTAACAGTTCTCATCATCTCATTAAGCCTCTGATATATTAGCTGGTCAATCGGTGCATTGTGCACATTGCTCTAAGACCACACAGCTGTGCTTTAGATGGTTGCTGTTTTAATTGTGCTCAAAGCCTTGTTTTCTTGCATGTACTCAAAAACACCTTTCTATCTTTTGCGGGGGTTGAGGGATCAAAATGTTTGTAGCTCAGTGGTAGAATGAGTGCCAAGCTTAGGCAAAGCCCTGGGCCCAGTCCCCAGCACCAAACAAAGGATTAGTTAAGCTACAAAAAAGAAAGGTAGTAAATAGTTATTAATATCCATAGCTAAGAGTCCATCCCACTTCTTATGGAGAATACTTCAGAAACCATGTAAGTCTGGACTGCACCAGCTAAAAGATTTCCCCCATCTCCAGTTTATGACCACAGGGCTAGGATTAGTTGATCCTCACAGTAAACTAATCTAATGGCAACTAAAAATAGCTGTGTGCAGTCTAGAAGCAAAAAGAAATTCATGCCGATAGAACAGAAAAGAACGCTGATATTAAATTTTCTGCCTGTGGACTCCCTAGGGGAGACCTGGTGAGCACGTGTGTTGCTGTTGACCTGTTTGCAGAGCTGGTGTCAATTAGCTGCTGCAGTCTTGGATAGCATAATTAAGTAACTAAAGATAACACCTCCCAAGAAACTCATTTCCAGCATCAGGGCCAAGGTGGCTGCAGTATAGTGCCTGAACTTCACACTTTATTGTCCCAGTCTACCCCATGCTAGAGGTACTAATGAAAAGACAAATAAAGTCACCAGGTAAATAAAAGACCAAGAAAACAAGAAGGCCTTTGATGCAGTGGGCTGTGAGGATCTACAGCTGGAACACAGCACTGTGATAAGGGGAAAAAGATGGAGGCCGCACAGCTGAATAGAACACAGCAAGAAAGACTAGGGTTACTCAAGGCACCATGTGAAAAGACACAGCTTAGTAAATGCTGGGAAGGGCCTTCCTGGTTATTTTACAGCTCTGGCAACTCAAACCTTGAAAGACACTTCCCAAGGTCACAACGCTCAACAAAGACATTCATTCTGAAGGGCAAGCACTCAGATATTTCTCATTGAAAGGCGATGCCAAGTTCCCATCCTTTGCTGGTTTCATTTGGATATGGTGTGTTGCTACAGAAGGAACGATAAATACTAAAGGTGTCTGCAAACAGAAACGCACACTGTAGTCAAATGAGCTAAAGCAGGTTTGAGGAGGAACATGGAAACAGGCAGTGTGCCTGAAGCCGGGATTGGTGGCAGTCCTGCATTCCGTCCTGGAAAACCACTGTCCTGTGCTGCTGAGCAGCCTCTTACCCTCACGTGCTTCCATGGACTGATGGTGTAGGATGCATGCCGTCTCCAGGAGTTCTGCCTCTGCCTCGCTGAGTTCAGCACAGAGCAGTTTTGCTGAGGACTGGAAGCCTTGCTCAGCTTCCCTCACACGCTGAAACCTGCCCGGGTCACTAGTGAGCCAATTTGTCTAACAAATTTGAATAATCAAATACCAACAAAGGACCTGACTAGCAGCTAGCACCCATGAATTCTATGTATTTAATTCTCTGGGTATCTATTAGCTTCTGAAGTGGTGCAAACATCACTCAAAGGCAGTAGCTACCATTCTTATGTTGTCTAAGAACTAGCGTGAAATACTGGAGACAAAATTAAGCAGGGGTGAGTCTAGAAATCATCAAGGTCTAGCAGAGTGAGGGGATAATACGGAGAGGCAAGATATAATTTTCTTCTATTATCCTTTTGATATTCTGTTTTTATGAGAAGACCCAGAATAAAAAGATAAAAAAATATAACTGTCAACATTTGGAGACCTGCTCTGTTTGTCGACATCTCTGGCCAACAACCATCTGAGAGGTAGACATGGAACCCGTCTCTTTGCACATTTTCACTAGGCCCTATGGGGTGGGAGGGAATCCAGTGCTGACACTGTTTCATAAAGTGGTAGAAAAGGAAGCAGCATGGCCATAAAAAATAGGAAGACACACACACGCACACACCCCACTAGAAGTTGAGCAACCTAATGTATTATTCACCGACCCACTCTTATTAGTGCACTGGCCAGTTAAAGCAATGTTTTCATTCTGCCTGTTCCTTTACCCTGTCCATGCAGATGGACCCCAAAGCTAGGTCAATGTCAAAAAGGACCATCTCTCAGTGAGATGCAGAAAGCTGAAGCTTCTGGGAACAAAAACTTGACACTCAGCACTTCTGAAAGCCTGCCGTTCTAGCTGTGTCCCCAGAACTCAGAAAATTGTCCTTGTTCTTTTCACACATCTCCTCAATGGGGCTGCCCGGATTCCGGCCCAATCCACAAGAGAATTCATTTCTTATTCTCCAGGGAAGACAAGGACTACCCATCAAGGTCAAGATTCAGTCCCCGGGATTTCTAATAAGGTCATCCACAAGCAGTAATGGCCAACACCAGCACTATTTATGGGGAAGACCTTACTGTTGCAGGTCAACAGTCTCCCCAGAAGTGTCCTCCACACCAGCTGCATCAAGAGACCTGTGCCCGTTTTTTCTTCCTAAATTCCCCATTATAGTACTCAGCTCCTCTGTCCCACCTGACAGTCTGCCCTCTTATCTCTGTCTCTGCCTCTACTTTTTGTCTTTATCTGAACTGACATCCTGCTGTCCCCATCTCCTTTACACCCGGGACTTCTGATCTCTCACGTGCTCCTCCAATAATTTTTAATTACTTCTTTTCTTTATTTTTTCCAGCTTTTAAGTACACCAGTTCTCCCATCCCTCCCCAAGCCTTCCCATGTACTCATCCTTTCTCTTTTATCAATTCATGGCTTCTATTTTTAATTAATTATTGTGACATAGATACATGTATATACACATATATTCCTAAACACATGCATACACCCCACTTAGTCTCTATAATGCTACTTGTATGAATATTTTCAGAGCTCATCATTGGCCCTGTATAACCAGTTTGCTTGTTCTTCCCTGGGGGAGCCTCTTTTTCTCAGTTTTAGCATCCCTTAGCTGCCTATAGTTCTTTGTGCAGGGCTGAGATCTCATGGGCTCTCTTCCGTCCCTTTAGAATGTCTATTGTTGCCATGCTTGCTCAGCTCATGTGTAGGCAGTCAGGTTGGTGAGCTTTTCTGATGTCACTAAGACAAAATGGTACAGCCTGATCCTTTGGCTCTTGCAATCTTTCAAGCCATCTCTTCAGTAATGTTCCCTGAGTCTTAAGAGTGGGGAGGGGTGGCATTTTGTAGATGAATCCACAACTCTATGATAAACTGCATTTGGTTGTGTTTTCCTGTAATAGTCTCTGTTGTAAATGAAAGCTTCCTCCATGAGGGGTGAGGACTTCACTTACCTGTTGTTCCTCAAACCTTAATACTTGGATATTATTCCTGTGTCAGGGATCTTGTTACTTATCTGCATGATTTCACTCAGAACTACACAATATGCTCAAACAGTTCCTTGCTGACTCCTACACCCGTGCCTTTATGCCTAGAAGATTATGTTCAAGTTATCTGCTCATCGCTGATGATATCCTTAGATTTGTGGACATCTCAAAGTTAAGCTTATGATGGAAATCTTCAACTTTCTTCCAAATCCTGTGCTGTACTATCAAACCTACTCATGTCATAGTACACAGTTGGTAGAGAACACATATACCTAAGATGCATGAGGCCCTGGATTCGATTACTAACTGGACACAGTGGTACTCGTTGGAATCTTAGTCCTATTAGGAGATGGATTAAGGAGGATCAGAACTTCAAGTCATCCCCAGGTCTGTAATGAGTTTGAGGCTAGCCTGGTATATATAAGACCTTGTCTCAAAAACAGTGCATTCTCTTTTTCTACCTCTGAAGTCACAAGAATCATTAAATTCTGGGAGCAAAGCAATATCTAAGGATTCTAACAACCTCACGTGATAAATGTGTTAACTGATTAACTGTAACAGCTCATGAAATGAACCCTTAGATCCTATAGAGTCAAAGTACGATGTTTAATGGGTTAGGGAGCAAGTAATATACTCCCAGGATGTTCAGCATCTTGATGATTTAAAATATCACCTGTTAGGACTCATACTCACTACTGAATTATAAACGTTTTAAAAACCAGTGACATTTTATGGAGGACTTTTGAGACCACAGTAATGTTGGCCTTATGCAAAGGGAAACTTCAGTTTTAGCAGGTAAAAAGGGCGTGCAACATTTGCTATTAAAAAAAACTTAGCTTGTGACTGAGAAGTTGGCACCATTAAGAAAATGTGTGTATGCAACTCCAGAGGAGATGTTAACTATTTTTTTGTGCTTATGAGACAGTTTTTCATTTCCAGAGACACCACACATCACCCCAGGCCAGTGTTAAGATTCTACAAGACCCTCACACTGAGGTGATTCCACTATATCTCACTATATCTGATTAGTTGTCTACATTGTCAAACTTTTCTGATTTCCTTTAATTATAAAAACTTCACTGACTTTACAAAGAAAGTCCACTCATCCTGAAGGTCTCATGAAGGAACACTATACATGTAACAAAATTCTTCAGTGTGATCGGTGAAAAATGAGATATTTCCCAGGGTATCTTCACATTCTGTCAAAATGAGGTCCCTCTGATATCTGGGGACCATTGATCGTGGCTCGTAATAGCACAGGAAGCTAGACAGCTAATGTATGGTTTTGCCTTTTGCTCACGGCCAGGCCAGGCCAGGGAAGCCTCCCTCCTTGAATGGCTTCTTGTGTTTGCTCCCTTTCCCAGTCTATGTTCTCATCTCATTAGAATTTCTGGATCCTCTGGTCTCGCAGAGTTCCCTTCACCTTCTTTTGTATCAGACAAAAGACAGTAATTTACTTCTAATTAACGGAACTGAGTCATAATGAGTTCTTTTCTCTTAGACAGCATTTGAATGTCCAAAATAACCAGAGTTTGGGCTTTTCAGCCTTGTTCCAGCCTAAGGTTTTAGAACACAATGCTCTCATTCAGGCCCCCTGCTTTGCATACAGTCAGAGGGCTGGAGGTTATCCACATCGTGAAATTCTTTGGCCAGTTATGCTGATTTAACGGCAAGCGGGCAGTTTGATATTTTCAGCTAAGAACAAGTCCTAGAATAGTCAAGTCTGCCAATGCATCCCTTCTATGTCTCCGACTTGAGGTGTTGATGAATTTGATCTCATTTTTTTCTGAGACCTATTTCCTTGTAAATGATGGAAGAGACAGAAAGAGGAGTTTGATGCAAACACATGCAGAAGGCTGTATGTTTTGCACAAAGAAGATGGTAAAGATGAGAGCAGAGATGCCTGCCAGCATCGGGGCATGGAGATATAAGAGTGCCAAATCACCAGGCCGGCAGAAAAAAAGGCAAGGCACATGTTCACACCATTACTTGGTGACTAAAGGCATCTTCTGGCTCTCTCACATGCCACAGTGTTTTAAAATGACTTCTACACCCGTCACATGCCAACACAAACAGACCACCATGTCTGGGCTCCATGGCATTGTGCCCTGATGCAAACACTAGTGAGCCACATGGGTTTCCTCTTGGGATAGTTTTCATCCAAGCTCTTCATTACACTGGGTTAGAAGGAAAAACAAATCTTCCTCTTTACATGTCAAAAGCCTCTGAAAACCAAATGTGCTTCTTTTATGGAAAACTGCTATTAAAAAAAATTAATAAAAAAGCGTGGTAAGCCCTGGCGATGAATATCACATTTTACTAAAGGTTACAATCACCCAAGTCTAATCTCCATAGAGTCACCCACTCAAAACAAAAACAATACAAAAAAACAAACAAACAAAAAAAAACAAAAAACAAAACAAGGTTGACCTAACTTCTACCATGGGAGCCTGGGCAGGAGAATTACAGCCATGCTTTGCAGAAGGATGAGTAGATACAATGAGGCACTCAGAATTTTTGTTTGTCTTGTGGTCTGTATTTTGAACCTCCTCCTCTGAGAGCACAGAATGCAAAACTAAAAAACACAAGTACTCTGCAGATACACTTGATTTATCAAATGGAAAGATGACCCTTCACAAACTAGGCTGCTTGATGGACATATTAAACCAGACAGTAAGTCAGAGAAAATTAAATATTACCTTGATTAATTAGCCTTAATGGATGAGAAGCAACTCATTTATTATATTAAATTGACAAAAATAGGTTAAAGTAACAGGTGATTACCTGATGCTTCACATCAGAGTGGAGAGTAACTTCTGTTATGGTGGGGGTTGGGAGAAAGAATATATTAATATGCATAATCAGCCAACTGCATTATGAGTACATTAACTAAAGTTATTATGAGCATTTTGAAGCAACCGTTTTTGCTTTTAGAGACTGATAATCTAATGTAAGAAAGAAAATACGCATAAAAATCCTCAAGCAAGCAAATGCATTTAATTCAAAAACAATTCTCTACACTCAAGTGGAACTAGAAGTCATGTGGACTTGTCTATGATACTTCTGATCGCTTTTCAAAACTGGAACATGGAGAATGCTTAGCTCTTGGTCCTCACAATGCTGCCTTCCAGCCTCATGTCCCTGAAGCCAGGCAAATTCTCAGTGTGATGGGGGAATGAGACCTGAACTGTAAGTCTCTTCCCAGGCGGGCCTAGAGAACTGCGTATCTTCCTAAGAGGTGGATGGGAAGTAAGGCTGTTTAGTTTCTGCAGCTCCTATAGGGTGTGAAAAGGCTCCTACAGGGGTGGGACACTTTCTGTGGCTGCCACATTCAGAGCAAGTCAAGTGTTCCTAACTGGAGCCCATCTGTGCACAGCAAAAAATAGCCATCAGAGGAGTACAAGTGCACAGTACGAGGAAGCAGATACTGCCGTGTGACAACCACAGTACAATTCAGACAGGAGTCGGAAGACTGAACAGATCAACATCTAGGCTAATACTCAGGTGTAATTACTAAATAACCCCAGTAAAAGAGCTATGAAAATAAATCTATACTTGAGAAAGCTAGTTTTCTTCAATTGTCCTTATTAATAATATAAAAGAGTCTGACATAGTAATATAGATGGATGATCCCATCCATCAAAGGGCTAAGGCATGAGGATCATTGCAAGTTCTAGAATATCTTGGGCTACATATTGAATACCATGCCAATCAAAGCTAGAGAAGATGACCCTATCTTAATTCCACCCAACCCTCAAAAGTAAAGAAAAAAGAAAAGAGAAAGGCAAAGATCACAAGACAAGTGAAGCAACTCCCTTTCCCTACAACAAGCCTATACCTTGCACTGTTCTGCCATCTACCGATAGTGTATTCAAATTTTTAATCCATCAAAGACCTGGGTCTCTCCTCTTAGTTACTGTTTCTAGAAGCACCTCCAAAGACATGCCCAGACATGTCCCTTACTAATCAAACAAGTAGACAATCAAGATTAAGCATCATAATTTGTATTTTTTCTTTAAGTCTAATTATCTTTTTGCAAACATGGGTTATTATCCAATTGCTGATCACCTAAATGGTCATCTCTAACTTGTTTTCTTGGAACTTCTCAACTAAGACATCAGTAAGGTAATTCTCAAGACAACTAATGAGTTGGGAAATTTTTGATACTCTGAGTAATCACAGGTGAGGGTACCACTGAATTGTCACTCTGAAGGTCTTATTAAAAGGAATCATGACCCAAAGAACTGTCATTCCGTAAGTTACCACCTTCTCAAAAATGGCTTCTCACAAAGTGTAAGCAGTGCTGCTTCTTGAGTTCCATTCAACTATATGTTTTAAAATACAAGTAATAATGCCATACACCACCTCTGTGTGTGTATGTGAGTGTGTGTTTATATGCACACACACCCAGAACATTGGCATTTCAGGACGTTGAGAAGTGGCCCTATATGGTATTATACAATTAAACCTTCTGGCTCACTTTTTCCCTTTAAAGTCAAAGTCAGGAGAAGCTAAGTGTTCTCTGGTGCCTTGGCCCTACTTAAAGAAAAGTTTCTCATATAATAAAAAGCTTGAGTGGTAGTCTTTATCCAAGATTTTCAAATTTGGTGAGCTTGGGATTTAGAGCTTCAACATTTCCTTTTTGTCCTTTCTACAATCCTAATTCCATGCTAGCTATACTGTCGGCTTTGTTTGCGGCGATTAAGATAGATATGTCTTTATCTTCCCATGTCTGAGCAAAGAAAGCGAAATCTAAACACCTTAAGAGTTTCCAAAAACAATAGTAAAAATAACTTGGATACAAGGCTCAGGTGCGACTGCCGGCAAGGCTCCCATCACAGCTTCCTCCGCTTCCTGCATCTCCCTTGTTTCCGTACTATGTTCACAGGGACAGACTGAAATGCAAAACCTATTCCAAATGTGTGCATGCTGTCTTCACAAAAAGAAGCACAACTCAATCCCAAAAGTAGACTTTAATTTCTCTTTTTGAAAAGCAGAGTCTATAAATCTAAGGAATCTCACATTACCCCATTCCTTGAGGCATTTTTGGAGTCTGGCAGAAGGACACAGAAGTGAGCTGCAGTTAGTGAGCAGCGGAGTGAACTGGAGCTGGCCCACATATGCAGGAGTCCAATGGCTCCTGGATCTGATTAAAACCTCTTAGATGGAAGGGTGCCGCGACACATAGGATATCATCTGCTTCTATAAGGAAATTGGGCCTCTGTGATTCTGAAACACTAGAAGGTCCTGTATCAGGTTGAGGAGTGGCTCAATTCCCTTAACTGTAAAGGGGAAAAAAATGTCATCGTCTGGAGAAATGGCTGCTTCACTGAAAGTTCCTGCTTCACTTCTTCAGAACCCATGTTCAGTCCCCAGCACCCTCTTGAGACAGCTCAAAACTAACTGTCACTCCTGCTCCAGGTGACATGATAACATCATTTGACATCTCTGGGAACCAGCACACATGTTCTCATAAATATTGATACATACACGCATAAATTACATAAATAAAAAAATTCTGAAAGGCAGGTTGAAGTTAGTGGCTTGCTACATTTTGTGCCCACTCTAAATAGCATATTACCATGACTTAACATTTGAAGTGAGGGAGAGCAGGGACTCAGAGCTGGCCAGGTTGGTTTAGCTATGAATCTATAAGGTTTGGGGAAGCAGACTTTAGAGAATTTTATAGCACATGGCATATTTTCCAGTACCTTCTGATCATTTCTGCCTTACAGAGAGTCTCGGATCATACTTCGTGGTGCTTAAAGTCCACTTTAAACTCTGAAATCAGATTTCACACTTTGTCAACTATCTAGGGACTCAAGGTTTTCCTGTGAGGTCCCACCTTAGAAACCAGGGCCTTTCCATCTTTATATACGCCAGGCCAGTGCGGCTATGGGGAACTCAGACATCGGTTAAACACTGTGCTCAGCAAGTGGACAATGAAGGTCACAATATACCTCTGTGCATTAAGCATGAGGAATTAAAAAACAAAGGCTCTGACTCTCAGTGTCTGTTTGTCAGGAAGAGATCAGAAGGAGGACACGTGCAATCAACAGAGAGTGAATGACAAGGCACTGTGATGGAGCTCCACAAGGGAGAGTATGTGTGGGGAGTGCGTACTATCAACACCAAGACAGATGAAGGCATCGGCATGGGAACGACGCTGTTACTGAGAGACATGGCTGCCTTCCAGAATCACAAAATAAACTATGTGAGAACTATATTTTTTATACTACCCCACTTCTTTTATAGGTCACTGTGGGGGTGGTTCATGCATGTTTTTCTTCCAGAAAATGCCTGCTGCCAAGTGGGAACCCAGTAACATGAACTGATATTCCCGCCACACCACTGGACACATAAAGGCACAAATCACAGACTTTAAATTGTACTTGCATACAAATATTTAAATTGGAGCAACTCTGTAAAGAGTGGAATGACCTAAAGTCAGGAAAAAGATGGCTAGGTGCAAGTAATTTTTTGGTAAAAACGAATAGAACAATTTTGTAATAGAAAATTTTTATAATCCAAATAATAAATATTAGGAAAAAACTGATCTTAGTTACTCAAACTTTCAAAATGTTAAGGTGCAATTTTATGTCGGCTTAGAAAGTAGGACTTTAATAAACATATTTATAACATACAATGAGGTCAGAACACTGTTAATTAGCAAAACATTCTTTTCCATACAATATCCTATATGGAAAGAAATATTAAATTTGCAACAAAAGCTATAAGGTTGTCACTTTGCTCTTGAGGGATATTCTTTAAAATTTAAAAAGAGCCATTCAGCAACAAATAAAAATGATATAAGTACTAAATTGTTCTCTTGGTATTATAATTAAAAAGCAGAGAGGTTGGGGAGATGGCCCTAAGTTCAAATCCCCGGTGTAGACGAGAAAGCTGGGTGCGAGGGTGCATTCTGTAACCCAGGGCAAGTGTGGGGCAGTTGACACAGGAGAATCCCCAGAACTCTCTTGAGTGCCATCTTGTCTCAATAAGGAAGATGGAGAGCAGTAGAGAAAGACAACCAACATTCATCTCTGGCTTCCACACACGCATGCTCACACATGAACTCTAACACACGAACATACCCCACACCCAGCCAGCAAATGTAGAACAAATGAAAATGATCAAATTAGGGAAGACTAATCAGAATGTATCAGCACGATCAAGCATCATATACTCCATGTTTGATGACTACAATGGCGCTGCAAAGCAAACCGATATGCTGCTATGAGAATATGTAAAAGCTATGAACTAACACACGTGCTTCATAAGTAAGAATTAAATAGGAAAGATCAACATTTACTTTTAGCAGCACGCGCAAAATAATGACATGCTAGGCACGCTCCCTCCTTGAGAAAATGCTCAAGATAAATTGCAAATATGACCAATGGAGCAGCAGTATGCAAACTGCAAGCATCAGATAACCTTCCCAGTGGTAATTTTCAAGCCATCTTTCAGTGTCTGATGCAGACCACACTGCTCAGGCACCTCATTCTCAGCAGACAGTATTATCTTCTCCAGCCTCTGCACTTCCAGTGTTTTCCGCTTAGAGTGCCCCTTAGGCATTAGTCAGGGGCCCACAGCAGTGGGTGGGGGCATGCCTGGTCTGACCTGAGGGATGGGGAGACAGGTATTAATCCTTCACTTTGCTGCAGTGCCTATAAAGATTTACACTTATTTTTATTTCTTGAGTTTAGTTATCTCAAACAGAACTTTAACAAAGACCACGGAGAACTTTTTAAAAGACCATGGAGCAAACACGAGCAGTCCTGAGTTCCTTTCTACATCGATGGCTGAAATGTTCCAAAGGGAATAAGGCTACATAGGTTTGTTCCTTTTTTGAGGGGTGGGGACAAATCTGTGAAGCCAAGGCTGGACTTAAACTTTCTAAGTAGGCAAGACAACACTGATGACCTCATCTTGCAATTGGTCAAACCACGCCGAACCCTTATTTTCCAAAAAGAGAGAGCTGGACAAGCGTCCCCAAAAATGTCTGCAGGAGCACACATATCCAGTCTACAATTCTCTCCACATTTAAAAGACTTAAATACATTAGGACAAATTCACTGCAGAGGCCACTGAAATATGAGATAAAAATAACTTTTATAGAATTTCACATTCCTCTAAAATTTTCAAAAGTTGATAAAATGGTTATTTGATGATTTCTTTATAGAAAACTCACAAAAATTTACAAACAGTTGAAGACTGAACTTGCAAACGCTGTGCTCCCCCCAAATTTCACTGGCAAGAAGTGTGTCCTAAGGAAATCAATAATCACGAGTGTGATGAAGATTAAGCCACAGGATTCTTTTCCCATAACTTCCCATGACTATTAAGAGCTGAGGAGAAGGATTCACAAATGATCCGTAGAAAGACTTACTAGATATAGTAATAGCGTGTCTGTAGGCTGTACTGCTACATTAGAAATGGAAAATAAAATTAAAAATTTAATGACACAGGAAAATATTCCAAATATACCATTAAGAAGAGAATATAAAAAGCATGGTGAAACTCAGCTTTAGAAGAAATCAAAACCAACGGTGTTTTGGATATTGTGACTTGCCATGATCTGAAAGACAAGGAAACTCACTTGACAAATGGTACAGAGTAAAGCTCCTGGGAGCCTCTGCTCGCTGTATTTGTTCTCAATTTTTAACAAGTGTTTTGTGTGTATTTCTATTTAAAACACATGGTTTCAATGTGTTGTTGGCCTGTAACATTGAACACACACCAACAGTTCCACAGGACCTGAAGACACAGAATTTACCTACCACACATCTTTTATAAGTGTGTTTTGAAGTACATTAATGTCCTCCTGCCCTTAGGAACACACCAACAACAACAACAAAACCATAATTCCAACAAAAGGACTAAAATGTGGCTTTATACATATCTCAGCAAGGATAATTATTTACAAACTAAGAAATGAAACAACATGGGAGGATTTCACCTTATCTAGGACAGTTGGGAAAGTGTGTCAAGAAAATCAACTGTGTTCTTCTTAACCAGCACCTACCAGCTAAGGGCCATGAGTGTTAGTCTAGGGTTACACATCCTACAGAGAAAGTGGATTCACAGATTTAGCATCCACAGATATGAAAGGTTCACCGTGAATATTCCTAAACCACAGAATGAATGCCATGGACATGACTCATCCAGGAACTCTAGAGATTATAAGAGCCATACAAAATAAAGGGTATGGAAGTTTGAGAAAATGCAACATGTGATACCAACTGAAGGAAATAGTGTGTAAAAATGTATAATTTTAGAAAAAAAAAGGTTTACATCTCTCTTGACTATCTTGGAGTACATTCAAAATTTGATAGAACCTTTAACTTGGTTCACATATATAAAAGCATCAAATAACATCATATGTTAAACCAACATATGTGAAAATTTTTTTAAATAACTAAATCTGGGTATTTGTAGATATATAACATGGAAATTCCTGTTTCTTTAACTTCTGTGGCAAGCATAAATGAACTTGTCCATCTCTTTCTCTGTCCATCCATACATTCATTCCTTCGCTCATTCCTCCCACTTTCCAGTCTTCCATCCCTCCCTGTACATCCATACACCCTTCCATTGATCCCCTTACTGTCTCCATTTAAATATTTACTCTACATTGATGTCTGTAAATCATTGTTCTGGGAGCCAGACAGACACTACATGTAGTACATAATATGTCATCTTAGCAAAGCCATGCCTTGTCCATATATTAGTAAAAGGTCAAAAATTTATATGGTCTCCAGAGAGACCAGCATTTCCAGTTATTAAGACAAACCTTATTTTGAGTATGACTTTGAGCATGCCGTTATTTAAAATAGAGAGACTAAGGAGAGCAAACTGTCTTTCTTAACGTGGGTGAATGCCGTGTATTCAGCTAAAGCACTCTTTTAACAAGAGAGAATTCTTTCTACCTTTGAACTGAACCATATGTTTTTTCTTGTCTTCAGACTTGAACTTATTTTCTTTGGGCTTGAATGTACAGACTAGGGTTGTACACATTAATTCTGTCATGTCCAGTTTGCTGACTCACCCTGCAGGTCTTAAAATCTGCCAGCTTGCAGGAGCCACTTTCTCTCCAAATATCTCTTCATTTGTAGACAGACTGATGTAGAAACACATTAATAAATCAATAATTTGTTCTTCTGGGATACTGAACTTATTGCCATGCTAATTATTAGCACATACATGAAGAAGTCAGAGGGTCCCAGGCGTCTCATCTGATAGGTGCAATCACATCAACAATCTTCAGTCTAGCCCGCTGATTTCTTTCAAACAAGAGGTGATGCGTGAGTTCATCACTCCCAAAGTTTTGTGAAACTTCAGATAACACTTCAAACTTTGGCCTAGTGACATGGCTCAGTGTGTACAGGCTCTCAAATTGATGACCTGAGTTCAAGTCTAGATACCGAGTAGATGCAGAGTGGCTTCCAAAAGTTGTCCTCGCACATTCTCACTCATGCGCACGCGTCAGACACAGTGATGACTGCAAATTAAGTTATAGCTTCAGGAATCCTCGCAGTTCCTGCTATAGGTGAAAATCTAGATCACAGCACCGTGGGACCCCGTATGTACAGCACACAGGTGCAGTAGTCCATTTTCTGTTCCTCAGGTGGATGCTTTACTATATAAAAGAGTGTTATTTATCTCTTAGCTTTAGAAGCTGGGAGCTCAAGGTTAGGCAGTTGCATCTTATCAGCCTCTAGGAAGAGTTTCTTTTGCAGGGTCATGTGATAGAAAAGCAGCAAAGGAGCCATCTGCATGCAGAAGGGGTCAAGCACATGGGGTGCCATCATTGCACAGACATCTGCTCTGGGAAGAGCCATGTCATTTGTGAGAGCAGCATTAATCCCTTCCAGGGGCAGGGTCATTGCCAGCAAATACCTTACCTCCCTTACCAGGCTCCACCTATTAAACGGCCTGTCACCTTTTAGATGGCCACACCAAAGAACACTGCTCTGGCATGTGTCCTTGGGATGCACTCAAGCCATATCCAAACAGTCCCAACCAGGTGACTGAACCCTTAAATCTTGTATCCCACTGAGTAAGAAGGCCTGGATGTAAGAGAGTCTAACCCTACACACGAGGATTAACATGAATCTGCTCAAACAAGTTTTTCAAAACAAACATTAGTATCATCTCATTGGGACAATTCATAGTTACTCTGATACCTTCTAGTAGAGGATGGACCATCAAGTGTATGGACATGAAATTTGGGTATGAAATTCAACTTCTAACACAGCAACTGTGAATCACCAAAATTAATGTCAGTGGTTTAAACTATTGAATCCGCATTTAAAACGTTTTAAACTGTTTGCTTCCTACTTAATGTCTTACACATCCAATCTATGCTCAAGGATATTTCAATGTTCCCATGTTACAGCTTTTCATGGGGTGTGCAAGGTCTTGGCTCCTTATGTTTTAAAGGCTGGCCTTGGACTTCCGACCCTCCAGGCATCTGCCTCCTAAATTCTCTGATTACAGGGAGGAACACTCACACCAGGCCCCCGGTTTTAAACTACATGTAGAGGTCTATCTTCCATTTATCGCCAAATGACCCCAGTAGCTATTTATGTGACTCTCCTGGCTGAACACAGCTCAATTTGCATGGACCATAATGAAGTTAGTGGTAAATGTCCCTGTCTTTCAAAGCCATTTGCACCTGGATGCATTTCTTTAACAGCACCCTATTTTCTCTAAAAGCCACCTGGAGACTTGACTCTACCCACACCTGGGATTTATAAACAAACACACCCTAACACACTTGGAGATTTAATCTTACCAAACTTATTTAATATCCATTTACAATTTATTCTGAGGAAAATGCTATTTGCCTGAAATAACAGTTCTTAGGGAGCCTGGGTTTTTTAAAAAAAGAATGACCTGATTGAAGTACAAAAATAAACTTTGCCACACAGTCCAGTAAACGAAAGTGCACAGCTTCTAGCACACAATGAATTACAAAAATGTGTTCCAGCCAGGCGGTGGTGGCGCACGCCTTTAATCCCAGCACTCGGGAGGCAGAGGCAGGTGAATCTCTGTGAGTTCGAGGCCAGCCTGGTCTATAGGGCAAGTTCCAGGACTGACTCCAAAGCTATAGAGAAACCCAATTTCGGGGGGAAAAAACCCAAAAGTGTATCCCGGCTGAGAAATGGTTCCTAATTTAGATGATCACTTGCAGATTTACACTCCATCTTCCAGGAGGTCCTGCTTCAAGTCAGGACTCCCATCAAAGTCAGAACTGACTCTTGTGCACCTGGCCCACTCCATCTCTGGCTTTGTCTTCCATATCTCATTGCTCATGAGGGAACTAAGCAGCTGTCTCTAAGGAAATGGCCACATTCTTCTTTGCCGCTATTCTTCACCAGAGTGGGAAAAGGAGTTGACTGTGAAGCAGACCTGTTTCCTGGCAGTGTCTTCCAACCAGAAAACAGAAGCCCATGGCTGCTCCACCTCTCTCTTCTGGTGATTCCTATGAACCACAGAATCATAAGTAATTTCAGTAGGAAAAAGAAACCTTCATAATTGTTCTTAAATGAAGAAATGAAACGCTCAGTGTTTAGAACTCACAGTTTGACAAATGCCTAAAGTCTTAAATGAAAATTTAAAACACAGTTGGGGCACCTTGATTCATCTTGGAAGAATTATTTCTTAACACGTTTTCTTTCTAACTGAAGAACACAGTCCTGCAGGAAGGTTGTGGGAGGGGCATGCAGGACCTAAGACCTGAGACCAAGACTCTGCAGTGAGTTACCAACAGACAGCATTCAGCACCTTAAGACTGCAATGCAGGCTATTTATTTTGTGATAAATATACAAACTATCCCCTTGCCTTTTGAAGTCAAGTTGAATGATTGAAAATGAAATACTGAAACTCCTCTTGGAGTCTGGAGAGTTACTGTCACCCATAGACCTCATTCATGTGGCTTAGCTGTGAGCTAAGTATCAAAAGGTGCGGGGAGGAAGAATAAGCTTACACATCAGACAAAATGAAGTAAAAATTAAAAAAAAACATATGAAATGTAAAAAATAGGCTACAGGCCAGAAAGAGGGCCCCAGGAGTAAAAGTATTTGCTGTACCAATCTAATGTCCTGAGTTTGCTCCTCAGAACAGCACAGGCTGGGCAGTGGTGGTGCACACCCTTAATCCCAGTACTCCAGAGGCAGAGGCAGGAGGAGCTCTGTGAGTTCCAGGCCAGTCTAGTCTACAGCAGAGGGAGTGCCAAGACAGGTTTCAGAGCTACACAGAGAATCCCTGTCTCGAAAAACCAAACAACCAACCATACAAACAAACAAAAAAGAACAATACAAAGTTGTCCTCTGATCTCTATGCGTGTAAGCGGCCTGCCCACACTCACTGTTGACACATCTAATAATGTAGTTTCTAAGACTAAAAACAGGTCAGAGTATCCAGTGAGCAATGCTTCATTCTTAGGAATCCTTCACACTGCAATTGAAACTGATTTTCATGATTTAATAAATGTAGAGCATACACTTGAAAGTAATGTAAAATACGTTTGTCATGCCCACATACATCACAGCTGATTATACTCATTGAGGCACATGATCCCCTGATGAAGGCTCCGTGTTTGCATTAGTTACTAACTAGAAGTTCCTCAAAGTAGGCAGGTGTCTTACTTGAAAGCCAAGTAAGAAATAAATTGAAGTAAGAATCGTTATCCTAAACAATCGAATCTTATTTACCATACATTTCTACGTGCAATGCAAAGCCAACAGGGTTTTAAAATGCTCCTTAGAAATCTGGGGTTCGTGAGTGAGACTGGTCTGTAATTCTCCTTTTTAGTAATGTCTTTGTGCGGTTTGGGTATCAGGGTAATTGTGGCTCATAAAGAGTTTGGCAATGTTCCTTCTATTTCTATTGTGTTGAATAATTTGAGGAGTATTGGTATTAGTTCTTCATTGAAAATCTTGTAAAATTCTGCCCTGAAACCATCTGGTTCTGGGCTTTTTTGGTTGAAACTTTTGATGACTGTTTCTATTTCTTTAGTAGTTATAGGTCTATATAATTTGCTTTCTCACCCTGAATTAATTTTGGTGATATTTATCTAGAAAATTGTTCATTTCTTTAAGTTTTCCAAATTTGTGAAGTACAGGTTTTTGAAATATGACCTGATGATTCTCTGGATTTCCTCCATGCCTGTTGTTGCCCCCTTTTTATTTCTAATTTTGTTATTTTGAATATTCTCTCTCCAGCTTTTAGTAAGTTTGGATAAGCGTTTGTCTATTTTGATGCAAAAATACCCAATCAAATACTGGCCAACTGAATCCAAGAACACATCAGAAAAATCATCCACCGTGACCAAGTAAGCTTTATTCCAGAGATGGAGAAATGATTGAACATACAAAAATCTGTCAATGTAATCCACCATATAAACAAACTGAAAAAAAAGCCACATGATCATCTCATTAGATACTGAAAAAGCCTTCAACAAAATACAACATTCCTTCATGATAAAGGTCTTGGAGAGAGCAGGGATACAAGGATCATACCTAAACATAACAAATATAATATACAGTAAGCCAACAGCCAACATCAAGCTAAATGGAGAGAAACTCAAAGCAATCCCACTGAAATCAGGAACAAGACAAGGTTGTCCACTGTCTCCATATTTATTCACTATAGTATTTGAGGTCCTAGCTAGAGCAATAAGACAACAAAAGGAAATCAAGGGGATCAAACCAGAAAAGAAGTCAAACTCCACTCTTTGCTGATGATATGATATTTACATAAGTAAGTCCCAAAAAGTCTACCAAGGAACTTCTACAACTCATAAACACCTTCAGTAATGTAGTAGGATACAAGATTAACTAAAAAAAATCAGTATACAATGATAAATAGGCTGAGAAAGAAATCAGAGAAACATCAACCTTCACAATAGGCACAAATAGCATAAAATATCTCAGAATAACTCTAACCAAACAAGTGGAAGACTTGTATGACAAGAACATTAAATCTTTGAACAAAGAAATTGAAGAAGACTCCAAAAAATGGAGAGATCTCCCATGATCTTTGGTAAGTAGAATTAACAGAGTAAAAATGACAATCTTACCCAAAGCAATGCAATGCCTAGCAAAATTGAGCAAAATTTTGCAAAACCTCGAAAGAACAATACTCAACTTTACGTGGAAAAACAAAAAACCCAGGATAGTCAAAACAATCCTGTACAATAAAGGAATTTCTTGAGGCATCACAATCCCTGACTTCAAACTCTACTACAGAGCTACAGTACTGAAAACAGCCTGGTATTGGCATAAAAACAGAAAGGAGGACCAATGGAACCAAATCACAGACCCGGATATCAATCCACACACCTACAGATGCCTGATTTTTGACAAAGAAGCAAAAAGTATCAAATTGCAAAAGGAAAGCATATTTAACAAATGGTGCTGGCATAACTGGATATCAACATGTAGAAGAATGAAAATAGACCCACATCTATCACCATGCACAAAACCCAAGTCCAAATGGATCAAAGACCTCAACATAAAGCCAGCCACACTGAACCTCATAGAAGAAAAAGTGTGAAGTACACATGAACGCACTGGCACAGGAGACCACTTCCTAAATATAACCCCAGCAGCACAGACACTGGGAGAAACAATTAATAAATGGAACCTCCTGAAACCAAAAAGCTTCTGTAAAGCAAAGGACACGGTCAACAAGACAAAACGGCAGCATGGAAAAAGATCTTGACCAACCCCACATTGTACATAGGTCTGATCTCCAAAATATACGGAGAACTGAAGAAATTAGTCATCAAAAGAACAAATATCAAATTTAAAAAATGTGGTACAGACCTAAACAGAGAACTCTAAATAGATGAATCTAAAATGGCTGAAGACACTTAAGAAAATGCCATCAGAGAAATGCAAATCAAAACAACTCTAAGATTCCATCTTATACCTGTAAGAATGGCCAAGATCAAAAACACTGATAACAACGTATGCTGGAGAGGATGTGATGTAAAGGGAACACTCCTCCACTGCTGGTGGGAGTGCAAACTGGTACAGCTGCTTTGGAAATCTGTATGGAGATTTCTCAGAAAATTAGGAAACAACCTACCTCAAGACCTATCAATACCATTTTTGGGTATATATCCAAAGGATGCTCAATAATACCACAAGGATATGTGCTCAACTATGTTCATAGCAGCTTTGTTTGTCATAGCCAGAACCTGGAAACAACATACATGCCATCGGCCAAAGACTGGATAAAGAAGATGTGGTACATTTACACAACGGAGTACTACACAACGCAAAATAAATAAATAATGACATCTTGAAATTTCCCGCAAATGGATGAATGTAGAACACATCATACTGAGTGAGGTAACCCAGATCCAGAATGACAAATATAATATGTACTGACTCATAAGTGGTTTTTAGACATAAAGCAAAGAAAAACCAACCTACAAATTCCAGAGAACATAGATGGATAGATAGATAGACATACATGTATCTAATGTACATGGGAAGTATAAAAAGATAAGATCTCCTGAGGAAGGGGAGTGGAGAAAATATATATAGCTCATTAAAAACAATTTTAAAAACTCTGGGGTTCAATCCTGTGAAATCAGGTTCACACTGATGACCCAGGAAAAGTTAGATGCAGGGGCTGGAGAGATGGCTCAGTGGTTAAGAGCACTGCCTGCTTTTCCAAAGGTCCTGAGTTCAATTCCCAGCAACCACATGGTGGCTCACAACCATCTGTAATGAGGTCTGGTGCCCTCTTCTGGCCTGCAGACATACACACAGACAGAATATTGTATACTTAAAAAAAAAAAAGTTAGATGCACCTCTGGCAAACGCTGTTGCTGTGGCCGGTGAGTGGCAAGGGTTCTTGCATCCCTTCCTCATAGTGACTAGCCCTGTCTGTCTCTTGTCTGCCTCTCTAAGACAATAATCAGTATTAATTCTAGTTGGTATCATTTGGTTTTTAAATACTAGAAACAACATATGTCCAAAGATACTGTTGGTTTTCTTTGAAGTATAGTGACCTTGAAAATAGTGACCTTCTCTACTCAAGAAAAGGTCACTGAAGCCTTTGCTGAAAAAATAAAATCAAATTAGTTGGTTAGAGTTAGGATTAGAATGTACAGATGCTTATCCTCTGAAATATAATTTAAAAATGTATTATATGAAAATAAATGAAAGATTATAAACAAACAATATTTAATTTTTACCTTTCTTAAAAATCTATTTTTTAAAGATGAAATAGGGTCTGGTGAGATGGCTCACTAATAAAAAGCACCAACTCTACCGACTTGCATTCAGTCCCACACAATAGTAAAGAACCAACTTCTGAATGCTGTGCTTTGTCTTCTACATGTATGCTGTGGTTCATGATCGTAATCACACACACACACACACACACACACACACACACCACACCACAAGCATACTAAATAAGTAAATTAATGGAACAATAAAAATTCTTTATAAAAACATGAGAAAAATAATGTAGACTTACAATTTTACATTAATTTCCAGTTCCTGCTCTTATCGAAGCGGTGTTACTACAGGGCAACCGTCCTGAAGCTGAGTCCTGAGCATAGGGAAAATTATTCCTACGCATAACATAGCATTTTCAGCCCCATCATTAATTCACAAACAGAATCAACACACTGCAGCAGGCATGAAGATGAAAGCTTCTGACTCTGGAGACACGGGCATGAGAAGATGCGCAGGCGATGCGAGCGTGTGTATAGTCACCATAAGTACATGCGAAGGCAGCCGTTGTAGCCTTCCCAGTATGGTTTCCTAGAAATGCTGTACCCAGGGAAGTGCACTCCCCAGGGTAAAGCATGGGGCCTCCTGCAGCTAGCTTGTACCTTGGGATGTGTCATCTGATCTTTCAGGAGCGCATTTCCTTAAGCTGCCAGTTGAGAAGCCTGTGGTTGGGAAGCTCTGAAGTTCCATCTTGTTCTAATAACCTGTGAGTCTGAGAGAGTTCATAAATATTCCATAATCCCCTTTTACCAAAATGTTACTTCCAAATATAGATAACCTTTCATGACACAAAGCAAATGTTATGACAAGGTACCTTTCAATTAATGCAAATTTTAAAGTTACTATTTAAAACAATTCAAAAATAGAGCAGACTCTATCAAGATGTTGTGATTTCAGGGATTTCAGAACACAACATAGGGATCGCATGCCAATCAAAATAAGTCTGAATGAAGCAAATTACTAAAAAACGAATGTTAGCGAGTTCTGGAACATCACCAAGTTCCCGCTGTCATTTCAAAATAATCTTACAGTGGGGAACAAAATCTCAGCTAAACAGAATCCACTCCTATATGAAAATTTAAAAATCATTTTTTGCTAAGGTCTTCAAAGACAAGTTCACTGTGATGACAGAACCAAACTTCCACTCACTCGGCAAACTCTTTTTCCACTCTCTTCTAACTTCTAGGTGAAGTCCCGTGTCATAAAACTCCAAAACAAAAATTGAAACTCAGAAAAATATTCCCCAGTATCCATGAATGGTCCTGAATTAAAAACCAATTCCATTCATTGTCACAATAGCTGCCCTGTTCCCACATGTGGCATAAAGATACTTAAAACTAAGGCCTGGAGCTAAAACACATTTCGGGTTAACCCCTAACATGACTCAACCAGGTTAACTGGGGATCCAGTGTAAAGTAATGAGGAGAAGGAATTGACAGGAAAGGAGCAGAGCGCCTTCCCACAGCAATATCCTCACCCAGATGATTCACTGGTCCTCCGCTCTGCCATGGGGAATGTGAGATTCTTGGAAAATTTTAATTTCCTGCCAGCAGTCAGCCTCCATTAGCAAATGTGAAACTGGAAAGTGTTAGATCTATGGGCATCAACTTACCAGGTGCTTGTCTTTTCCTCCCAGATGAATGGTTTGAGCTTACATTTTCATCAGGGTAGAAAACAATTACCAGGCTACCCATGGCAGTTATGAAATCCTAGATGTGATTTCAAGTATCTCACACAGCATGTAACTGCATAACACGAGGAAACCCAAAAGATAAGTGACATTTTTGTTTCTGAGTTTAAGATCATCTGTTCCATTTAATAAACCTTTGTTCCCTTTTATAAAGCTATGCTAAAATTTCTTACAACACAATGGCAAATACATGGAAACATTTGAAAAGTTTAAAAATCAAGTCATTAAAATTATTTATAAACTTGGATTAATAACTTTAATTTTCTTATGTATATCATAAATAACATAAAATATTTGCAGTTGATTTGGTTATTCAAATATTTAGTTAACATTACCAGGGCTGGGGAAATGGCTCAGTGGTTAAGAGCACTGGCTGCTTTTCCAAAGGACATGGATTTGGTTCCTGCACCAGTCTGTCAGCTCATATCTGCCTTTTTACTCCAGTTCTAGGAGACCCAACACCCTCTTCTGGCATCCTCAACCCAGGTACTTATGTGACATACAGAAAAATATGAAGGCCAAGCATCCATATGTGTGAATTTAAATAAAATTTTAATTACTTGGGATGCCAACAAAAAAATGAAATTATATATAGACTCTCATCTCAATTTGGCATTGGTTCAACACAAGAAGCATATACAATGAGACATTTATCACCAACTGCATAGCAGATACTGTCTGAGAAGATGACAAACTTGAAAAGAATAAACCGACAAACCCCTACAAAACAGACAATTTGATTCACAATAGGCTGATTGATGTGTGGGACTACAGTACATTAGTGGAGTAACATAAAAAAGATCTAGCACCCATTTAAGACTACAAATCAAAGTCTATTATTTCCTGGACCAAACGTGTTACCTTACTTTACATAAGAATATTCATACGGTATCTGAAGTCGTGAATTTAAAAAGAGGTTTGATTCAGCAACATCCCTGCCCAATACCTGCTGGCAGTGTCTGGGCCAGCATATTAAAGAGTAAGTGGATTCTTGTCACAATTCTACAATATGGGGCAAGAGAAGGCCTGCATATTAGGATGGAAAGTGTCCAGCTGGAGACACAGATCCAAGAGACACCCTTACCTAAAGGAGGCAACTTTCCTACAGCACAAGTCTAAAATCACATGACTTGTGAAAGCACAAGAGCTGCATTTGCTGGGTGGTAAGCATTCCTGCTAGTCCTGCATTTGCAACTCAAACTTGCCTGATGCTTGAGGACTCACAAGTAAGTTTATTCGAGCTCCTCTTCATGATAAAGTTAAAAAATAAGTAACAAAAGATATCTGGGAGGGATTTAAGGTTCTGATAAGTCTGATCTCCAAAGGAGTCCATTTCCTTCCAAGGAGGAAAAAAACAAAAGGTTTTTATGCATCTTAATTAGCCAACAAGAGGGGAATCACATGAAGCCAGCAAAGAGGACTCATTATCACCTTCGAACCCCCACTAATAACCTGTGTTAGAGCAAAAAAGGCTGAAATAAGTTAAAAGGTAGGAAAGAAAGATAAGCGCCCTCCATTCCAGGCTTCCTCTACCATCTTTCCAACAGCTATTGACAAGATCTATCTTCAAAGGACTTTCTTGTTTACAATGTAAACCTCTCCCTCTGTTACAAATTAAACCCAATTATCTGGCCAAACAGCTTCCATAATAAAACCTGGAAGACAGAGGAAGCAGTTACCTTCAGGTCCTCCCACTTTCCTTTTGAGAGCCTTCAGGTTTCAAGAAGTAAAAACCACTCTTATTTATCCCATTAACAAAGAGATGTTGAGAGGGTAAGAAGACCCCTGGAAAGATAAATGGCCTCATTTTGTTTGGATAGGGCTTTGGAGACAACTTCCAAAGAGCTGAAAAAGTGCTGAAAACTCTGGGTTGCTTATTTGATCCATAAATTTAAAACCTTGGACAAGAGACATAAAATTCTACTGAAAAGCATCATTAACTCTTTCAGGTTGGTGGATTTTTTAGTCATTGGTAGATTTGATCATGCTTGTAGGACAGACTATTAAAACCTCAGAGAAACAGATCTATCTGTTAAGATGCCAAGGAGGCCAAATGCAACCTAGAAGACTAGGACTCAGCATTGTCCCTGTGACAGTCAAACACAGAACCCATCAAATGAGGGTCAAACATAGCACCCAATTGGTGAGGAATTAAATATGGCACCCATCCAATGAACTGTCAGAGCACCCACTCAATGAGGAACTTCAGAGAGCAAAGATTATCCCAAGTCTCTAACATATATGGGTGCATGCCCCAAATACACATTTCAATGATGATGTACAACTTCTAGGTCATTCTATGAGACTGTTGCAATAATCAGATGGAGAGAGAGAGAGAGAGAGAGAGAAACAGAGGGGGGGGGAGAGGACACCTTTTAAGAGAGAGGTCTTGCATTAAAACACAATTGCATTTCCCAAGTCTTCTTAACCTGACTTAGAAGAAGCAGAAGTATTGTCTGAACAAATAAAAATGCTTTCTTCTCTACCCGTCCATGCTTTAGACTTCTATTTATCTGGCCAGTCAACAATGGCAGAAGAATGAAACCATCTCTATCCCAATGGGCTTGGCTTGTGTTGAACATTAAATACCACTTTAACAACAGCATTTTCTTTCTTCAATATTAAAATACATATGATTAATCTCATTAAGCCAGCATGGAATTCATGGCCAGCATGTCATGGAAAATATTCATTCTGCTCATAACATACTGCTGTGCCGACTGAGTCTCTGCTATGTGCTAATATAGAACAAAATAGACAACTCACTCTTTCAATGTCCAGTGCACATTAATAACACAACAATTATTACTGTCTTTTCAAACAAGTACATTTTTGTTAAGACTGCCTAGGCTAATAAATAACATGTTCTTCTGTTTAAAAATGTAGCAATGTGATGGCAGAAATTGTGTGTGTGTGTGTGTGTCTGTGTCTGTGTGTAAAAAAAAAAAACCCTGACAAAAATGAATGTCATCCAATTTTAGGTTGGTGAATCCCTGTACCCTGGCATATTTAGAATTAATGAATAATGGTTTCCTCCTGCACCAGGGATTTAAAGGTGAAGACTCAGAGCACACAGTGAAAACTGAAAATTTAAAGCTGCATTCTTTGGCTGTATTTCACCCTTTCCCTACTTCTCACATATGTGTAGACACAGTCATGTGTGCATAGACTCATGTGTTTATATATGCAGTTATGGCAAGCAAAAAAAATATTGTTTTAGTCAGTTCTCTCTACCACATGTATCCCAAAGATGGAGCTCAGGTCCCCAGGCATGGTACCTTTATCAGCTAAGCTATCTTCTGGTCACAAATTTCCTTTTACTTATGCTAAAAATAAGTACGAACAGACAATATGCAGAGCCTGATATGAAAAAGTAATCCACATAAGATTACTGGGACTGTTACTATCTAGAAATGGGAAATTATTATTATTAAGTGTTGGTATCATCCAAGACCGCTTCAAGGTGATTTTACAAATAACTGGTGTCAAAAATCTCTTTGATGCTTTCCCCTTTTACTTAAGGATATGACATGTTAAAGCTATACAGCTTTCATGTCCAGATAATCTGAAGATCAAGAAGAAAGCTTTCATGCAGCTTATAAAAGTATGTATCCTTGTTAAAATAAAAGGCACGCCAACACACACGGGGTTGCTACTTCTTGTCCCCTACGCCCAAACTGCAGTTTTAAAATGCATAGTTGTCAATAAATGCTAGCCCCTCATTTTTGGAATGAACGGCCAAGCATTTACATAGCCTACTCCTGGAAAAATCACTCATGACAGGAAGAATTGTCATGGCAAGAGCATACAAACACCCATGCCATATGGTGCCCTTTTATGAGATAGCAGGCAATAGCTTGACACGCTCAGGAGTGTATTCCTTTCTGAATTAAGAACTTGGTGTTATCCATGTTAACACAGGAAATGGAAACATGTTTTCCGTGTTCTAATTACACAGGAGGGGCTTCGCTGTTATCTCTGCTGCTAGGCATTGCCCTACCCTTAATTCTGCTCTGTTTTATTTACAGCCAGAGACTGACACAACAAAGCAGTGTTTCCCTACATGGCATCTTCCGTCAGCCACATTCTTCACCGCATAAATTAGTTCTGGAGAATGAACCTGGACCCAGTGTGAGATGTGTGAGATGCAGAGTGAGGTCCTGAAAAGTGAGAGGTCTCAGGGGCGAAGCCAATTAGAAGCAAATGCAGGAAAAGGAGGAATGAGAACAGAAGCAAGAGAAGGCCACTGACCACAGCCAAAGGCTCATAGCCAAGAAGGTCACAGGGTACTTTTACATTCCAAAAACCTTGGCCTTTGTCCCTGGAGCCTGAAATGTCCAATTTATACTGGTAGTTAGTGTGGCCATTCACCTTCACAAGAGTTAGGACGTGGGTCATGAGTGTGGACACTCTACTGGATGCAGAGAGAGCAGGTGTCGCTGGCAAGCAGGAAACAGAGGTGTCACAGAAGCGCTGAAGTGGCTTTATTATCCACTACAGCAAAAACGGCAAGGGCAGCGGAGCTCATGATCACATGCTGCAACTGAGGCCAGGCGAGGAGGCAGGTCTTGTCCAGCAGTCTCCACCCGGCTGCAGTGAAGCCGACCCTAGATCAGAGTAGCCTGGAGTGCTATTCTCTACATTGCAGGTTGTTCTCTCTCAAATCGCGGTCTCACCGCGGTATACTTCACAGACCCAGCATGAGTTGGGGGAAATCAAGCTGAACGAGGTTAATAAACAAGAGAAATGAAAGCAGATGAAAAGAAAGCACAGGCCCATCCAGAAACTGGAGCATGCAGAGTCCCAGAATGTGGGCCCTCCCTGCCTACTGCCACAGGGAGAAGGGCTCTTATCAACTCCCAAGGCTGACCTGCAGAGGCTCCCTGGCCTACTTACAGACAGGCCAAGGACAGAGAAGGACTTTTATTATCAAACTCAAAGCCTTGACAACTGGGACCCAGTCTCACCTCTCTCTTGGAGTCCTTCTGCTGGCTTCCATGGAGACAGCACAGAGACTGTGGGTAGTAGCACACAGGGGTGAGGCTACCCACTCAAGGCCCCAACTCAAGCTGCAGAATTTCATCTGGTTTTAAACAACCCTTAGCATAACATGGAAATAGAAGTAACATTTCAAAATGGTTGAAAATATATGTATTTAAAGTAATAATACTGTCCATGTTTTAAAATGAAAAGGAATAAGCTCTATTCTATATGCTGTTTGGTGTCAGCAGAAAAGAACAGGAGACATCGAGGAAGACTTATCTCAAAGGAAGTAACAGGGTCAGGGAGGGAGGTGATGTCTCCCTTCCTGAAATTAAAAGCAGAATGTTCAGAAACCCTGAAGTGTTTTTTAATGGATAGTTAAACAGTGACAGAAATAGCATTAAATCAAGTACTGGGTTAACCCGTGCAATCAGCTTGCTAGCTCAGTGTCTTTAAATGAACACGACCCGCGTTGACATGGCACTCGAAATGGATTGTTTCTCAGTGATTCTTTCTCTTTTCTCAGAATTAAAATTCAATGACTCTGCTCCAAACTTAACCAAACAGGAACAAAGCACACATGCACACGAGCTGCTGAAATGTTTACCTGCTTTCTTCCCAAGTGCGAACTTATTGTTTTCAGAGGCTTCTGCTCACTTTGTCCAAACTTTTCGTAGCTTCAGAACCAGAAGGGCAGTTTGACCTTAGCCTTTAAGGGCAGCAGACAATGAAGCTAACAGACAATTAGCTGTGAAAGCTAGATATGTTTAGCTATCAGTCCACTGAAATATTTGGAAAGTTTAGCCATCAGGAGATAGGGAATGAATCATGCCCCTGTCACCAGCAAGCCCGTTATCTAATCACTCGCAGTAGAAATGTGAGCACTGTGACTGCAGCCCTGGTTTGTTTCACATTTCAGCTCCATGGTCACAGACAACTTCACTGAACCAAAATAAAACCTCCTGACTCTCCCATTCACTATCCCAAAATGGTCTGGTGATGTCTCAGCCTGAGGAATTCCACACAGTAATCTTAACAGGCAGAAAGGGATCCCAGGCGGTCCCAGCAGAGAGGAGACCAAAAGGCTGGTCAAGAGGCCAGGCACAAATTCCTTTGAAGGAGGCAAGGAGGTGATGAATTCAGCAGAAGGCTGTGAAGCCTAAGAGAAATTTCACTTAAGAGTGCAAACTATAAAAACAAGGGAAAAAAGAAAAAAGAAAAACAATTTCTTAAAATTATCTTTAAGTGTCTATTGATAATCTCATAGCAACAGTCTTTATTCCCATAGAGTACAGTATGTAGACTTTTATAGAGTTCAGAATTGGCAAAGCTTATTTTAGAAGAAAATAAAACAAGATTTATTGAGCATACCTCCTGACCAAGATTTACAAAGCCAAGCCCATGATCAAAACCCAAACTCAAATGTCCTTCACTCCACAGACTGGTGAGCATACAAGGTCCTGGGCCTTTGGGAGAGCATGTGCTAACTCTCTCACGAGGGAAAACTCAACCAGAAACAAGCAGGGACTCAAAGAGATCAAATTTGTGAACTGAAAATAATAATAATAATAGTTTTAAAAACACAATTTTTTTTTTGCTAAACCTTAAGAATTCAAGAAAGTAAGATACATATATATTCCTCAAAGGCTCGATGGAGTATCCTCTGTTACTTGAAAAGGTGAAATCCACTAGGCATGCAGGAAGTGTGAGCTAGACTTAAGCTTTGAGTGGAATTTCATAACTGGTAAGAACAAAACATTTTCATTACAGGCAAGGGTACAGAATCCTCTGGAATACTTTATACACACAGTCTTAACAATCTTGCAAATTTACAGGAATCACCCTTCAAAAAAAACAATAGAAAATGAAAAATGATTGCTAGATACACTCAAATTTTAATGACAACCCTCAACGTACATGATGCTAGCCTACAAAGATTGAGGAATTTTTACATAAACATAATGAAGATATACACTCTACATCTCAAGTTCAGTAGAGAATCATGAGAGAGAGAAAAACAACAGAAACAGTACTACAGAAGGAAATCAACCCCAGAGTCCAGCACGAGTATCGTCTAAATGAGGGGTTCAGGAAACCGTACCCTGCTCTGCTCCCTTTTCTTTCACGCTCATATGCACAATACAAGTCACGTGACTATCAGTCTTTATACCACTGAGAAAGAAACAATTATTAAGTCTGAAAAACATTGTAATTAAACATATTTTACATATTGGGTACTTAGTTGGTGAAAATAAAATGGGTTTCAGTATTTACTCAAACTATGTGCTTATCCTTTAAAGTATATGCCAGGAGGCTGTGAAATACACTTTTTAAAATACTGACTAGCCTACCGAGAGATAGCTCTAGCTCCATGCTGGTATCATGCAGCCCTGGTGTCAGTAAAATATTAAGGCTACCATGTCATGAGAGATTTCAGTTCTCCTGCCTACAAAGTTTGAAGATGTTGCTATGTGATTAACATAAATATTGAAACCCTTGGTTCAGTCTACTCATCCTTCAAGACAAAAATAACAAAAATAGAGGCTGTATAACTGGCTAAGCAATTAAGAGCATACCGGATGCTCGTAAAGAGGACCCAGGTTCAATTCCCAGTAAATATCTGCATCTCCAGTTCTTGGGGATCTGATGCTCTATTCTGGCCTCTGTAGGCACTAGGCATTCAATGTCATAATGCATACACATGCATGCAGGTAAACACAAAGAATTAAAAAACCTGAACAATGTGTACTATATCTTATAAAAATGAAAACGAAACAAAGAGCATAGCTCTTCATCTAAGTGGTAGATTTCCCACAGGATGGAAAGCCTGCATGTGAAAACTACCATAAATGGTGGTATAGTGCATCTCTCATCTTTCAAAAATGCGTGGGCACTGAGTAATGGTGGTCAATCTTTTCCCTGGCCAATATACAAACAAAGTAAAACAAATCCCTTAGACTAGCCAAGACTTGAGGATGAGTTTCAGCGACCTGCATGGGGGATAAGAACATATCCTGGAGTACTGAAATTCCTACAGCGAAGAACTTTCTAGACGATCTGGAGCATTACAGTCAGCTCAGTAGCAGAATGCACGCTGTGCTCGAATAAGGCTGTCAGTTTCATTTCTTTTTTTTTAAAGTCTTTTTTATTTTCATTTTACATTGCAACAAAAGTTCTCCCTCCCACTCCACCTCCTGGCCCCCTGTCTCTCCCATCTCAACCCATTTCCCATCCACTTCTCTCAACAGGTAAGAGTTACCAAGGGGAGTTTGACACATTAAGTTGGGACAAGACCAATCCCCTCCCCTCTGTGTTAAGTCTGAGCATGGCATCGACTCAAAGGGAATGGGTTCTAACAAGCAGTGCCATTTCTAAAGAGAGAGAGGAGAGAGAGAAAGAAAGAGAGAGGGAGAAAAAGAATTATTTAGGGTGCTTCATTTGATTCCAGGGACCCAAAGTGTTACTCTGTGAAGACCAAGGTTTAGTCAGAACCTTCTCCTGGAATGGACACCCGATGGCTGAGGAATGTTCTGAAGCAGACTGCCGATAAAGACTCCCTTTCCCACAGGGTACCACAGCAGTGGCTTCCAAAAGAAATGCCATGTGGGTGGAGACATGAGTCATATCCTTTTAATCCCTGCCATGCTCTTGAGACCCTCCAGAGACACAGGAATGTCCCCAACAGAAGCAACAAGTTCTTCTGGGGTTTTACTACTTCAACGCCCACCAGTCTTGTCAATGCAGAAAGGTTTTCAGACCCAGGCTCCGCAGCTGCTTTCTCCTGGCTGGTGACGAAACTTTCACTGATCCCTGGCATCTTTCTCAGAGAAATCCCTGATAGCAGCCCTCCAGCAGCCCAGAACTGAGGCTAACCAGAAATGCCTGCAGCCTGCGTGGGACACACACTACAGCCACCACAGAAAACTAATCATAGGGCTATTTGGAGAAGGGTCCAGAACATTCTCAAGCCCATGAACTGGTGTTAAAATGACTACCCCACTTATCCAAGCATACTTAACTTAAACTGGAACCTTTCTAAGTTTTAAAGTGCCAGAAGAAGTGAGACAACCGAAATGGCCTTCACTTTGCATTCTCTGCTCTAGATCTATCAGCGTGGAGCAAGAAAAGAAGAGTTAATAAGTGATATTGCATTTTCTTAGGTCGGTCTAAGTCACAATGATTTTAAACAGTGATCCGAAGTGTTTCTTCCTGTGTTTAGTGCTCTCCACCAGGCATGACTCTGCCCTCCAGGTGACACAGGACAGGATCTGGAGTTATCTGTGGCTGTCACAAATAGATCATCTGAAGGACACAGGTCAGGAATGTTTTTAAATATCCTACCAAGGGACAGCCCCATGAGGCAAATAATTATCTGGTTCAAAATGTCAGTAGTGCCAGAGTTAAGAAACTTAGAGTAAATGATGCCTTCAATGGGAACATTCTGTTTATGTATAAAATTTTACCTTTTTAAAAATTTGGTGGCTGAAATTTATTGTGAGGCTTAAAAGAATAGTTTATGAGAGAAGGCAACCACAGACGATAAATTGTTTAATTATCAAGAAGTGTTTGGAAGAACTAACTGAAGTGTCTATAATAATAAACAAAATTTGAATCATGTTTTGAACTCTGCTAAAATTCTTACTTTCATCTTTCTGGTATTAATTTGATGAACCACACCGTGTTGAGCTATGTGGAATTTAGCTTAACACAAAGTTTTGCAATGAAACAACTCAACAGAGAGACCACTGTTTATCATTGTGGGATTTTTAAGTGCAGAAAGAATAGCTGGCTACGTGTTTATTTTTAAAACAAATCCCAAAAGGTGAGAGTAAGCCAGAGGACGACAAAGGTCATTGACATTCAAGTTTTTTACACGAACCCAATCAATACCTGCCATTCTCTGCCTTGTCTTTGATTCTGAGCATGGAGTCAGGGTGAGACAATGTTTGAACTCACAGCCCTGAGTAGTCCAAGGAAAAACTCCTGACCAAGTGAACTGAACCAAGTCTTTTAAGAGTAATTGAGTCATCTGAACAAATTAGCAGCTATCTATTCTACATTTCTACACCAAAGTTTGTTTGCAGTAATAAGTGCTTGTCTAAGGATGAAGAGTGAAGAATTGTTAGTTCATCTTTCCAAAACCTACATCACCCCAGCTTCATCGTAGGCGGGGGAGGATTCATTAAGGAGCCTCGTCTCCCACAAATGTCCCCGCAATCTGGTTTTGTCCTCTATCTCCCTCACAAATCACAATATATTTGAAATAAGTCTGTGAATTTTTGAAAGCAGAAAAGTGGTTTGCTTATCATAGTCAGTTTTTAGGCTGGCATTTAATATGCTTTTCAAAAGAAAATTGACTGCAACTCCCAAGAAAGCATGCACTGACCTATGGGGCAAGATCCTTTTGCCTACTTCCAAATACCACAACCTTCTAAGTAGTACTAATTGAGACTGAAATCACCAAACTCAAATTAAATAAACTAATTCATATGGACAGAAGTCAATCATGGGGCTGGGACAAAAGTCCTTCTGAGGCTGGCTAGCTGTTCCTGCACCCCCAAATACACTTGTCACTCAGGAGGGTTGCTTGCTCACAGTTCTGCTTATCAACAGCTTCAGAGGTCTTATTTAGGTGTCCCTGGTATCAAAAAAGAAAAAGCCTTCAGGCTGCAATTTAGGGTCCCAAGACACACACAAGGAAGTTAAAAAAAATGTAGTCAAGAGTTTTAACTACCCGGGAAAGCACGGACCCTCAGGTACCATGAATTACACAGATGTGCAATACAAATCCTCCCGTGGAGAACACGGGTTTAAGAACTGCTGATCTTTTTTGTTTGATCTTATGTTGCTTTTAAGATGAAAGTGGCCAGAAAATGACCAAAGCAGACCTGAAAGGAATCTTGGCAGCTACACAGTGCAAGCTCTGCACTTTAGAGCGGGGGAAAGGACATCCTAAGAAGCTCCACGGCATGCTAAAGTAACACTGAAGTCAGGAGCTGAACCCAGCCTAACGTCCAAGTGTGAGGTTGGGTCGCTAGCTCAGGCTCTTGTTCTTGTTTAGACTGGTCACTTGTTAGCATACTCAAAGCCAGTGAGGTTGGGTTGCTAGCTCAGGCTCTTGTTCTTGTTTAGACTGGTCACTTGTTAGCATACTCAAAGCCAGTGCTCTGTAAGCAGCAGTGGTGGGACACACCTGGGATCCCAGCAAGCTGTGGTGGAGGAAGGAGGCTCAGAGGTTCAAGGCCATGCTTGCTGACAAAGTGCTGCAGGAAACTGTTTCAAAAGCAAACACCAAAATAACAAACAAGTGAAAAACAAGCTTCCTAAATCTAGACTGTTAATTTTATTTGTATATTAAAGATTGAGAGTAAGAAATGAAGAGACAGATAAGCAATAGGAAAAGTTAAATTAAGAACAAGTGCTGATTTTGCCACAAATATACCCTATTTAGAACCAGGCAAAGTACTCAATCTATTATGTATGAAGCTTAGTGGCATCAATATTGATGTTTATTGTTCTATAGTAATGGGATAATCAAAGAAAATAACTCTTTTGCAAAAAAAAAAAAATACTTTTTAAGGACCAATTCCAACGTTTTTAAGAGAACCACACACTTTAAAGGCAAGCTGAATGAGTCAAGACCTCCTGGTTACCATTCTTGTATAATGCATCCACTTACATAAATGGTTTAATTAGTTTGTATTTTTTGTTTTTAGCAGAGAGAGCAGAAGTACATATGGGGACTGAGTGACCCCACAAGCATGCACTTATTTCAGGAATACTCTGCTGTTCTGAAGTTGTGTTGTGTTTGGGGTTTTAAGAAGACCCAACAATGCATCTAAGGAAGGCTAAGCCAGCATACTTTAATATTTATAGATGTACTCCATAGGTTTTCTATAAAAGCCAGTGTTTGACTCAGTAAGAGTACTCATTCTATGAAAACCAGATGTCATAGTCTGATCCAATGGGAACGTCAACTTTGAACTGCTTAAAGAAGGAGAAAATATACAAATAATCACCATCTATTTTGTTATGTTAAAATTCTTGTAAATCTTGAAAAGCACCTAAATGAAATTATTTTCTACTCTATTAGAAAATTAAAAACCAGAAAGGAATGCAGATAACATAAAAAACTTGAATTTTCAAAAAAAAATATTCTACAAAATAGTGATCAGGACCAAGCTTGATGTGTTCAGGTAATGTAAACCAAATCCGATTTCGCCTGAGGGAGGAAGAATGGGCTGGGCAGAGGCGCCTGTGATTTTAAGTAGGTTTGCTACTGTCCTCAGGTCTGCCTATCAGCCTAGATACAACCTAAGGTCTGTGTCTCCTTTATGTTTGTCCTATTCTGAGCCTTGGAGGGCTGAAATCAATGACTGGTGACAAGATCTCAGCTGAGACTAACCCCAACCTGGTAGGGCACAAATGAATCTCCAACAATAATTAAATTCCACTTCCTGCACAGATTCCATGGAGCTCTAAGTTCTAGAACATGAAGAGTAGCAGGTTTTCACAAAGATATCATAGGAATACTGGGTAAAGGAGAGTGTCTTAACACTGGATCGTATTAAATGGGCATTGAATAGGTGAACAATAACAATGTGGAAAATGAGATGGCTGTTCTTCATTTGCACCAACTGTACTACAACCAGACTTGTAACTGCAATAAAATGTCCACTCTCATCTTCTTCCACAGGCAGATGGAAAGTGCATTTCCTTGCCTCAATCAGGTTATCTATTCTTGTATGCCAATGGGATACAAGTATAAGCGATTAACTCTCAGATACTGGTTTTGAAAAGGGAAGTTTCTGCCTCAAGCAATGACCTGGCCGTTGGCTATCTCAGACTGTGCAAATGACACTGATGCTCTATGAAGGCAAACCAATAACCAATGAGGAAGTGTTGGCGGTTGGATAACGTCGTGGAGTAAAAAAATCCATCCATCTCCTTTGTGACGATGGCCTCCTCATTGTTGCCTTCTTTATTGCTTATTCGACTACCATTCCTAATGCCTGTTTTATACACTTTATATCTTACTTAATACACAAACTGAACAATACTTCTAAATACTTTGGCAAAAATACGTCACAAACACATAAAAGTGCCTTGATTGGAAGTATACACTTTTAAGTTATGTGTGCTATATGTGTGTGTCAAGTATATGATATATATGTATATAGGTCTTGGTCATTTAAATGATGGGTTACATAGACAAATTCTTAATAAATTCTTATAATAAATTTTTATTCCCTTTGATGTCATCCTGGAAAATATGGTTATTTGAAATTCTGCACAAAATTATGCGCAGAATCATTAAAAACAGGAAATAGTATGTGTGTCAAAACAAAATGAAATAAAATATATAGATATGTAAGTTATATATATATATATATAATAGAAATATCACTGTATAAAACTGTTACTCTTGTTCATAGAAGTAAAAAAATTAATGCCTATCTATGGTACAGATTGATATTTCACACAATTGTACCTGTATAGAAAATCTGCTTTTACTTAGAAGAAACAACATGACCATAATAAAGAAAACATATGAGCCATGATACAGAAGAAATTGGTACAAATGGAAGCTGTATTTATGCCAAGGTCAGGTAGATACTCCACTGATCCCTTTATCCAGTAATAAATTGTGAACCTGAGAGAATATATAGTGTTAAAGAAATAGAAATTTCCCCCCTACACACACACACACACACACACACACACACACACACATACACACACACTGTACAGCTATTATCAATACTATCAAGAACATGCTGGCTTGATCTCTCAATTTGTAAACTAAACTTGGTGCGGATTTCCCCACTTCTGATGACAGAGTTCCTGGGGCTCAGGTGTCATAATTTTCTTATGGAATCTGACTTTACTCACAGGAACTGTTGATAGCTTATAGTTCATAGGCTTATTCTAGAACAAACACAGCCAGAAAAGTCCATGGGAACCACTTGGAAATGCTAACGTTTATCTGTGTAGTTTCATATAATTATCCAACACTTAAAATATGTTTTACTATACGTTGCTTTCAATCAACTAACACGACCACAAGAAACTCTCAGCCTTCCCGTTACCCAGGGGTGAAGGGTCAATAGAGAACACCTAAATAAACCAAAATGTCAAACATATCATTACAAATGACATGTGAAAACATGTGGGTGTTTTCATAAAGAAGCCCAGATCTTCATCTTAACCACTCTCTCTAAACTATCCTTGAGGGACCCCAAAGCCCTCCCACTCAGCACTGGTGAGCTTGTCATTATGCCTCATTTTTCTTGGCTTTCTACCAGTTTCCCAAGTCCTTGGCAATTGCTTAATGCTTGAAATTTTCTTTGTACCAATTCATAATTATGGACTTCTCCACTGCTCCTTCAACCCCCCCTCTGGGGCCCACACTTCAGTCCTCAGGAGTTTTCTCTGTTCCCTATAATCTGCCTTAACATAACCAACTTCAAGCATTCAATTCCCAAACTGCTTCCCCAATTCTACACCCAAATTCCAGCTGTTGGATGGTTCTGTCCTATTTAGCTCTTCAACAGATGCTAATCGTTACCCTCATTCACTCAACAAAAAAGAAAAAAAAATATTGATAAAGTAGCAGGGAGATGGTTACCAGGAAGACTCAATCACCCTAGTTACATAAAATAAAACCATACTCAGACTAAATGTGCTTTTAAACAAAAGAAGTGTCTGAGGAACAAAACTGAATGTGTGAGTAGCTACGGTGTATAAACACTGAGGCACAGATAGAAATAAAAAGATTTTCTTTCTTAAGAGATCTATTAAGTATTAGAGTTATCTGTACAATGTAGACTGTATCCTAAGAGGTGTCTGCAATGACTATGGTTTGTGTGGTAGAGAGGGAGAAAATAATCAGAAAAAGCAGGTTTTGAACAAAGTCTTCCAGAGAAGAAAGGAGGACAAAGGAGCCTAGGAATGTCAAGGTGTCAAGTACAAATGAAGAGAAGAGGGCTGCGGCACCGGGTATGACCCAGAAGTGTGCAGACAAGGCACGGATGGTCAAGAACAGGACTGTGCTTCCTAGCACCCTCAGTCCTAGCTTCAAACTCCTCCTGAAACATCTCTGGTATCCACTATACCTCATTACCCACTGCCCTCTTTTCCTAGTTTTTTTTTTTTTCCTAACAACCCATCCATTCCAATTGAGCTCCACTGGAGCACGGTGGTCCATCTAACAAGAGCCAACAGCTATAAAGAAAATGGCTCTCTCTCCCCAGATGTTATCAATAGTCCACAACTCCCGAGTTCGGGGCGGCTGTTATGAGTCCTCTCCCTACTCATTTCTAGAACATAGACTGGATTGATCTTGTATAGATATTGTGTAGACAGTCACAGTTCCTATGAATTCCTGCACAAGAGTTATTTTTTATTTATTTATTAACTACTGGATTCCATGGTAAAAGGGCTATGTAATACAAACAATTCCTTTTAAATATAGAATTCCATTACCTTTCAATGTCATAAAACACATTAACTAAAGAAAAAGTTAGTACTAATATTTCTAATTATAAAACTGAAGTAAACTCTTAGACTAATACCTTATAAGGCAAGTCATCCAAACTTTTAAAACACATATTTTTAGAAGAGAAAGCTAGATGTGCTTCATTCTTAATGCCCAAGAGTATAAACATTTAATTCATATAAACATAAGCATCTTCTCCTACTTAGTGAAACAGAGTAGAGAACATAAAATTCGTCAAGGGGACTTGCTATTAATTATTCAATAGTTTTATATGTAAGCCAAATAATTTTTAATAACTAGAACTGTTATGAAGATAGAGTTTTTCCAAGAAAAAAATGTGAGATGTTTTCAGAAGAAAATGGAAATATGTAAAAATGTATTACATGTTACAAGGATTAGCAAGGTGGCCTCTTATTCTAATATTTTTTCATATAAGGGGGGGCCAATCTCTGGGCCTCTATTCGGTCTGGATGCAAGAGTCAGAAAATTTATATCCCAAATAATCTCTTACTACTGAAATATTTTAAAGGTTAGAATGAAAACCGCTGAAAAGCCACTTGAGAGAAAAATCCTGATCAAAATAATGGAACCAGAAGCAAGTATAATACACTGCAGGTTGTTTTGTTCTTGCTGCATACACCTTATCTATATTAAAACTCCAGACAGATCACCATGCAGAGGTCCCACCATCACCCATGGGCTTTCCCTAAGGATGCTGCTAGCCGGTGGGAGTTTCTAGAATCCACAAAGTAGCAGTCATCTCATAGGATGAGTTAACATGTGGATATCATCTATCACAGCTTTTGCTAGCCTTCCTATTTTCTTGTTTGAGTAATATTTCTGTTTGTTATTCTTCATTATAGATAGCTAAGCTTGTTTGGAAGGGGCTCAAAAGTGTTTCTCTGTCTTAAGAAATCAGGTGTGTGGCCTGGTCTTTTTGTGGGGCCCCTGGCAGTGGGACCAGGATTTGACCTTGTCACATGAACTGACTTTTTGGAGTCTATTCCCTATGGTGGGATACCATGCTCAGCCTTGATACTGGGGGGAGGGGCCAGGCTTTGTTGACTCCCTAAGGAACTCATTACCCTCTCTGAGGAGTATATGGGAGAGGGGAGAGGGAAGGAGGAGGAGCGGAAAGAGGGGAAACTGTGGTTGGTATGAAAAAATGAATTAAAAAATTTTTAAAAATTCAAAAAAGCCACAATTTTCATTTTTGTTTTTAAACAGAAAAACAGACACCTTCCTATCCTAACAGTGGTCCCTGAAGGGGGACTGGAACACAGACTTCATTAGACTGTATTGATCTTACTAAATAAAGGGTTTTGCATGGATTGATCAGCTCAGAGTAAACCCTGAACTGTTTGCAAACCCGTGCTTGGTGTGCAGCTCAGATCACGGACAGAGGAAGAACAGAAAGCGCTTGTTCTCTGGCAGCCACAGACACAGCAAGCAGTACATTAACACGATTAAGATAATAGACAGCATTCAGTCAGCGAGCAGGGAGGGAAACAAAACCCTAGTGAGACTCAAAGCTCTCCCACTTTAAAAATGATACAGTAATAAGTTCAAGGGAAAATGACTTTAAAAAGAAGAATATTTTCTCTGCATATTTCAAAACAAAATGACAATTTTATCTCCTCCAAGTTGCTCCTTGGAACCCCAAAATATATCTGTAGAGACATTTAAAAGCCTTCCCTGCAGCAGATCCTTCCCACTCTCCTGTCAGTTGACGCTGCCAGGAAGGGGTAAACAGGAGATTAATTTGAAGGTTCATTTTCTACATCTGCTCATTTTCATTTCCATTGGAAATGACATGATTTTCTTCAGTCAAACTCAATGTTCATTTAAAAGAAACCTTATAATGCTGTGAATCGGTTGATTATCACACACATGCACATACATGCACACATACATAAAAACGAAAAAAAAAATATCTCAAAACTTACAGTTACTTAACATCCATGGCAAATTGAGAACCACACCCATTGCCTGCGTTTTCAGAATGCAGGCCAACCACGTTTTTCAAATTTTGTTAGTATTCCATCTTACACTAACAAAGAATTCTAAATCTAAAACAAACTAGAAACATTACAAGTCTCTAAACATTGGTTAAGGAAACATCTTCCAAGAGCCTTCCATCTCGGCTTCTGCACTCAGGGGTTAAGTCGTCTGGTCTACTGTACTCTGCCTTCACACTATTTGGGTTTTTAGAAAGAGAAGGCAATCATTTTACATTAAATCACCACATTAATCTCTCTAATATTTCTTAATCCTTTACAATCTGAAAAATAAATAAATAAAGGATTTGTTTCCAATTCAGAAGAGAAAATCTGGAGTGCAGGGAATGTCGGAGGACTTGAGTAGAATCCACAAACTGGCTGGGCCACGAACCGCTGAAAACTACAGCATCCTCAGCAAGCATGGTGTGTTTCAGCTTCCCAATCACAAGGACATGATTCTCCTTTGCTGGGTCACTTCATTTGAATAATGAAATGTGATTCAAATTCCCACTGAGAAAAAATTCTGGGGGCTGGGGAGAGGGTTCAGTGGGTAAGGAGTTGGGATCCTCAGTACCCACAGAGAAGCCAAGGGTGGGGGAGGGGTGGAGGCTCTCTTTTAATCCTAGCACTCAGGTGCAGAGACAGGGGGATTCTCAAGGGCAAGTGTTAGACTGGCTGAATGGAGAGTAAGAGACCCAAAGATCCTGCCTCAGTTAACAGAGGGGAAAGCAGTCTGAGAAGAAACAACCTCCGGCTGCCATCCACACTTGCACACCTACACAAATTCAAGAGTGTGTGCACACATGTGAACATATACACAATAAAACATACACATGCACACTCACAAATGAACCACTTATAAAATTTTCTAGGATTTCAACTCTAATGTTTTTACACCCACTTTATTAGAACAAAGTATCATTCAAATGCTAAGGACTTTTCTTCTAAGGTGGAAGAGGGAAAACTTCACTTACCAATTTATCTGGCAACCTATGATGTCTGAGAGAACTCTGAGTGTCTTCCCTGAGGGTCATAGAGCCAGAGACCTAGTATGCTACTGCACAATCGCTGATGACTTCGCCAATGTTTCTGAAGTGAGCAGGATTAACAGAACAGACAGAGCTGACCAATAGGACACTGAGTGTAAGAACTAATGTCAGCCTACTGTGACTGCAGCGAAGATGGAGGAAGGAAAGAAGAAAACATTAAAATGATACCTGTGGAGGTAAGGTCCACTTTCTTCTGAAAACAGGGGCCATAACTCAAAGGGCCAAATATATCAGGAAAAGTAGGGACAAACTAAATCTGAAATTTTGTTTTACAGAAATGGGCTCGTCTACCTTGTCTTCCATATATTCATAGAAACAGGTAAATATGCAAGAAGTCTATGTAAACTTTGGGAAATGTTTCATATTCAACAATTATGGAAGGAAAACATGGAGGTCATGATAAAGAGATGTTTATTTAGCATTTACTGTGGACTAAGTTTGTTTGGAGTGCTTCATACAGGTTCATTCATGTGCTCACCTGAACAGCACATTAAGACCTAGCTCAAGTGTTAAGACCAGTGGAAAAAATTAGCTCTCAAATACTATGCATGACCCACTAGTGCAGCTCCTGGCTTACTATACATACATACATACATACATACATATATATATATATATATATATATACACACACATATATATATAATTGTTTACCTTCAAGGGAATAGTTTGGGGATCTAGAAAACATGACAAGTTTATTTTTCATTTTCCATAATTTTTGTACAAAAGTTAAAAAATCATAAGAATTTACCTCAAGGATAGTATTTATAGAAGAAAAAATAGGAGGGCATTATCTAGTGTTTTCACTTTCTCAGCCTGACTGGACAGTAGTTCACATTTAAAGAAAAACAGGCAAGTATTTAGTAAAATAAGACTGTTAGATGGTCATATATGCTGAGTCTATATCATATACTAACACATATGTGCTTTAAAACTTTTCAAATATATTTTATTTTAAAAATTGATGTCATCCTGAAAAAAGCATGTACATTAAATGACATTTAAGTATACTAGTGGGGAATGCTAATACATCTAAAAAAATGATTTTTTAAGCATGTCACATATACCCTAGATTAAGGAAGATGACTCACAATCTTGGAAAACATGGAAACTCCCATTGACTAGCTGGGTGTTTGTATCACCCCTGCCTGATTTTTCTTTTTTGCTTAGTGAATCCTTTAAAACACATACCACACCAATACAATGATACCGAATGTATGTTGGGGTTCTGTGGTTGTGCTAGGTAACAGTGGAACCTTTATGAAGACCCTAACTTGGCATGTGTCTAGGTATTTGGTTAACTTATATAGTCAACATATCCCTAATCTCTTAACAACCACCTTTTCAAACTTCATAATTTGAGGCAAATCGCTCTCTTTATCTAGTGTCTTACGCATGGAGAGTAAATGAGTAGTGCATATTATTTATTATAGACACTTGTTGAAAGAGTTGTACGAGGCTCAGAAGACAGAGATGAAATGCAAGCAAGACTTCTACTAATGGGGAAAGGCGACTTCCAAGAAGTGATAGATGGAAGAGATGGCAACTGAGCTCAAGACACAGAGAGCAGTGTAAGAAATTTATTATGCTGTGTAGTGGAGGGACCTTAATGAATGTATGAGTCCTTCTAGCCAACCGGGTCACATGTTCCCCATCAGTGAGGATCCTATGTGATAAGTCTACACTATCCTTGGATGTCCATATCCAAATATGTCTAAGTCTGGTGAGGGTGGCTGAGTTTTCATTGAGGCCTCATAAGTAGGGTCCTTAAATAAGAGAAAGACATCAAATCTGCTTTGTAGGAAGAATCTAAACAGTAGGATAGAGGGCAGCTTGAAGAATTTACACACACATA